>JASPKZ010008888.1:835000-1435000 GCA_030220185.1 Diploptera punctata
TGATCATTCATTCCTGGAGGCCGTCCATGTCCTTGTGTGGTCAAAAATGTGAATGTGTGTGTGTGTGAATGGTGCGTTTCGTCGAGCTGATCATTCATTCCAGGAGGCCGTCCATGACCTTGTGTGGTCAAAAATATGAATGTGTGTGTGTGTGTGTGTGTGTGTGTGTGTGTGTGTGTGTGTGTGTGTGTGTGAATGATGCGTTTCGTCGAGCTGATCATTCATTCCAGGAGGCCGTCCATGTCCTTGTGTGGTCAAAAATGTGAATGTGTGTGTGTGTGAATGGTGCGTTTCGTCAAGCTGATCATTCATTCCAGTAGGCCGTCCATGTCCTTGTGTGGCCAAAAATGTGAATGTGTGTGTGTGAATGATGCGTTTCGTCGAGCTGATCAATCATTCGAGGAGGCCGTCCATGTCCTTGTGTGGCCAAAAATGTGAATGTGTGTGTGTGAATGGTGCGTTTCGTCGAGCTGATCATTCATTCCAGGAGGCCGTCCATGTCCTTCTGTGATCAAAAATGTTAATGTGTGTGTGAATGGTGCTTTTCGTCTAGCAGATCATTCATTCGAGGAGGCCGTCCATGTCCTTGTGTGGCCAAAAATGTGAATATGTGTGTGTGAATGGTGCATTTCGTCCAGCTGATCATTCATTCCAGGAGGCCCTCTATGTCCTTGTGTGGTCAAAAATGTGAATGTGTGTGTGAATGGTGCGTTTCATCTTAATGTTATATTGTCACGAAGGAGGCCCTGAGGTTGAGATGATCATTCATTCGAGGAGATCCTTCATGTCCTTGTGTGGCCAAAAATGTTGATGTGTGTGAATGGTGCGTTTCGTCGAGGTGATCATTCATTCGAGGAGGTCCTTCATGTCCTTGTGTGGCCAAAAATGTTGTCGTGAATGGTGTGTTTCGTCGAGCTGATCATTCATTCGAGGAGGCCCTCCATGTCCTTGTGTGGTCAAAAGAGTGAATGTGTGTATGGTGCGTTTCGTCTTAATGTTATATTGTCACGAAAGAGGTCCTGAGATTGAGCTGATCATTCATTCGAGGAGGCCCGCCATGTTATTGTGTGGTCAAAATTGTAAATGTGTTTGTGAATGGTGCGTCTCGTCTTAATGGTATATTGTCTCGAAGGAGGTCCTTGAGATTTAGCTGATCATTCGTTCGACGAGGTCCTCCATGTCCTTGTGTGGTCAAAAATGTGAATGTGTGTATGAATCGTGCGTTTCACTTACAGTTCAATTTCTCTCCTCAAGCTAATTTCTGAATTAAATGTATGCTTTTTCATATCTTGATTTAGATTTCTCTGGAACTAAAGAAGCACTTTCAACTAACCACGCTTCTTCAACTTCCTGAATTTGATTACCTTTATTCATACTTACCGCCATTTTATGACTCGAATGAGTGATTATTTCAATCTCAGGGCCTCCTTCGAGACAATATAACATAAAGACGAAACACTCCATGACTGATAGGTATCACGGCCTGCTGTAGTTTCAACTAAGTAATTTTGTCTGACCAGATTACTGAAGTCTTATTCATAATTTGTAGGATTTTCATCCTGTTTATTTCCAAAATTACTCCTCGGAGGAAGATGTATTGGATGTGCATCTACTGTCTATTCATCTCTTGGCTGGTCTTCCTCTTGTTCTTCTCCTGTCCATTGGTATATCTTCTTTAGCTCTTTTTTGCAAGTCGGTTGTCTTCCATTCATTCTATATATGACATTTCCAATATTTTCGTCTATCTATAATACATTTGGTTTCGTCTTGAATACATTTGTCCCTAATTTCTGTGTTGTGTATCTTATCAAATAATGTTTTCCACTGAATAGTTCTTTAGATCTTCATTTCACATGTGCTTGTTATTTGTTTAATATTTGTTGTGTCAACCCTGGTTTTTGCACCATATATGATAACTGGTCAAACTATCGCTTTGTATATGCACATTTTGCGTTCTATTGACGTATATGTTTGTTGCGCCAAATTAAATATTTCATATATCCTGATATTTGTGCTGCTTTATCAGCTTGTTTCTTTACTTCTTTTATTATTTTAGTGTATGTTATTAATACACCTAAATAATTAAATTCTGATACTTTTTCTAAATTTTTTGTTTCACTTCTAATTTGTATCTTCTTGGTTATTTTGATATTGTTAAGCTTAACAATGCTTAACAGTTTATAATGAACACAAATATTTCAAACAAAGATATGATTTTACTATTATTTATTATTTTGAGTACACCATCGCGCATAAGATAATGTAGGCCTACAACACACATTTATGAAGTGTTTTACAGAATCTCAGAAATTAAAATCCTCGCTATCGCTCGATTTGTAATCATTTCCTCGCTTCTGTAAAAAAACACATCCCAACCTAGCATTGTAATATATTATTTATTCGGGTTCGAATATAATATAATAATAATAATAATAGCTTTATTTTACCTGGCAGAGTTAAGGCCTTAAGGCCTTGTCTACCACTCAACCAGGTTTAAAAAAATACAAACAAAAAAATAGTCTTAAATCTAAATTACAATATATATATATTATATATATATATATATAAAACGATTACAAGTTATGAATACAATACAATTAATATTTATAATGTATTTTGATTTACTCTAAATTTAACGAATTAAATATATAATATGTACAATATATATAAAAAACAGGAAAAGATTAATGACATAGTATAAAATTAAATAAATAGAGAAAAATTAATTATTAGACAACAGGTAACTGTATAAGCGTGACTTAAAGGTACCAAGTGTGCGGCAACCCCTGATATCTTGAGGAAGGAGATTCCAGGAGCGGGCAGAGGCTACTGTGAAGGAAGTAGAATAGGAAGAAGTGCTATGAAGAGGAATTGTTAGCAGACTGCTATCTTGTGATCTAGTGTCAATATTGTGGTAAGAGGATAACTTCTCAAATCTAGACGCCAGGTAAGTAGGGATGTAGGAATTCAGAAGCTTGAAAAGTAGTGAAAGAGAGTGCAATTTACGTATATTCTTAATATTGCTTACGTTAAATTAAGTCACCACACGCTACATTTTAGTTTTTATGTTGGCAAAAGTTGCGTGTGGTAAAGTGTTTGAGAAACAGTTGGTTTTCCACTCTCATTTTAATAACGTAAACATATCAAATTTGACATAATACCATATAAATATATAAAGATAACTCAATTTTAAAAATAATAACGTATAACTAAATTTAGTAATATAATTAAATAAATAAAGATAGCAAAATGAAAATGATACAATTGATTGCTTATCTTAAAATTAAGACTAATAATAAATAATAATAATAATAATAATAATAATAATAATAATAATAATAATAATAATAATGCTTTATTTATTCTGGCAGAGTTAAGGCTATAAGGCTTTCTCTTCCACTCAACCAGCACAAATAGAAATAAATATTTGACAAATATAGATATACACTATACTAATTATAAACAGTTGAAGATACATTAAATGTAGCAATGTAAATTTTATGTACAAACAACATTTTATACGATAATAACAATAATAATACTTACGATAATAATAATAATAATAATAATAATAATAATATGAATATGATAAATTATACGGAGAATCACCAATTAATATATAGCCTATACCCTACACTTGGTAATGATGAAGTCGACGTTTGAGCAAATATAAATTTAGATTTTTTTTAAAAGATTCCAGTATCCGGCAGCCCCTTTTTTCTTGTGGTAGGGAATTCCAGTTGCGATAAGTGAAGATGATATAGGCGTATGACATGGAGTGATATGATGTCTTGTGTTGTGGTATATTAAACAAGAGACTATGTTGTGATCTTGTGTTTAAGATATGGTTTGAGGATAGATACTGGAAACGTATTGATAAATAATTGGGAATCGAGGTTTGTAGGATCTTAAATAAGAGAATTAGACAGTGCGATTTTCTTCTCTCTTTTAGATGTAGCCATGACAATTCGTGGAATAATGGAGAAATGTGATCGTATTTTGGAACATTAAATATGAACCTGATACACATTTTATGGACATGCTGCAGTTTGTCCGACAATCCGTCAATTATGTCAGTTAGTAGAACGTCACAATAGTCAAAACACGACATCACTAAGATTTGAATTAAAATTATTTTAAGAGCTGTAGGAAGAATATATTTGAGACGCTTTAGGGAATGCATTATGGAGAAGATCTTTTTAGATGTTTGTTTTACTTGGACATGCCAATTTGAATTAGAATCTAAGTAAAGTTCCAAGTTTTTAACGACGTCGGTATAAGGAATTTGTTCATTATCTAATATGACAGCCGGCATATTGCCATTGTTTATGGAGTGTAATAGTCTTGGATGTCCGATAATTATTGCTTGCGTTTTGTTTACATTTAGTTTTAGCTCATATTGTCTTGACCATAAAGATATATGTCTGTGGTCCGTGTTTACTTTGTCAATGTATTCGTTAATTTCGTCAGGCCTAAAGTGTGTGTAAATCTTTAAGTCGTCGGCGTAAAGATGATGCTTGCAGTTTTGTAGTTTCTTGGTCACGTTATTAATATAAATTGAGAAGAGAAGAGGAGCGAGGACGCCGCTTTGAGGTACTCCTTTCCTCACCAAGCGCCAGGAAGAAATGCGATTATTAACAGAAACTGATTGCTGACGATTAGTGAGGTAAGATCTAAACCAATCAAGGCAGTTTTCCGATAGATGTAGTGTCGTTAGTCTCGCTAGCATTAAGTCTATATCTACTGTGACAAAGGCTTTGCTGTAGTCGAGTAGGACTATTGCGGTGAGTTTGATTTTGTCCATTGTGTCTCTTATGTCCTTTACAATGTCAAGTAGTGCAGTACTTGTATGATGCCCTGTTCTAAAACCAGGCTGTTGCTCATCAAGTAAGTCGTGTGTGGTGAGGTAGTCTGTTAACTGTGAGTGTATTATGTGTTCCAGTGCTTTAGATAAACAGGGAAAAATACTGATTGGTCTATAATCATCGAGTGTTGTGGGAGTGTTTGATTTCGGTGTAGGACGAACTAGAGCCATTTTCCAGAGTCTGGGATAGGTCCCAGTCATTACAGAGGCATTTACTGACCAAAGAAAAAAATATATATCATAACTAACTAACTCACTGGCACTATCGAACCCGGAGGTTCATGGCCGCGCGGATATAAGCTCTCCATACATCACTATCCTGAGGTAATGTTTTCCAATCATCCCCTGTATAATCTACTTCCCTCAAATCATAGTTAATGCAATCATCCCCTGTATAAGCTACTTCCCTCAAATCATAGTTAATGTTATTCTCCCACCTCATTCTTGGTCTACCAACTGGGCGTTTTTGCACCTCTTTCATTCCCCGTTCGTGCCACATGTCCATATATATATATATATATATATATATATATATATTTCATACTGGAAATAAATACTGTATTTGAGGCGATGTGCTAACCAGATGTCACTCGTTGATATCTATAGGTAAATAAGGGTAACTAAATTAGCTTGGTTAAGAAACTTCCGTTAGGGAACACATGTCACGCGTGGGACGTATGGGGTATGTACATATATATACGCACAAATACTGTCTACTGAAGCATTTTGAAACGAAGGAATATTACGCCATTCCATAACATCATGCAAGTTTTTAATTTTGGAAAGTGTTTAAATATTTATTTTGGTAGGCTACACTAGTGGTGTAAGTTTAGCTAACTTCTAGCAAACGTGAAAATTTAGAAGCAGTCAGATATTCCACTAGTTTAAACAGCGCTGTTATTGACGCATATTTACCTATACACGTCCATGTAATATGAAAAATTAGGGCATTTATCTGCCGACATAATGATTACCACTAGCTATATCTCTTAACCTTTTTCAAAGACATGTCGCGACGTAGTCAATTAATTAGATGTATTTTTCATCACATATGCTCTCTTGGTTGGAGACTTCAAAGCGTGGGTCCACAATCATGTGAAATACAAAAATAGTTATTTTCAACCTTTCAATTATTCATCAGAATACACATGGCCACATTTATGTACATGCTTGCACAGTCTGGGAGCGCAATATGTTTATTATTACGTAGGAATAAAATTGCGTATTAAAGAAATTATACATAAATTAAATCAAAGAAGGTAATCGTAATATTTAAGTTAACGGAATAAACCTTAGAAAAAAAACTCATTCATTTTTATGCCCAGTTTCAAACATTGAGATGTTGTGCACATTTTTTATTGTTTTATATACGTATTCTCCAAAAAAAATATTGTTTACACATGGGAGGAAGTATCGCCACTGAATCACTTCAGATTTTCAATTATAATTCCATCTTAACTCTCCAGTTGGCTCAAATTTTAATATACTGAAGCATTGCAATAACAGGAAAATGCATTAAATGACAAACTCTTGGCAGAGCGAGAAGATCGATATATAGTTTATTCAACAATCCAGTTGCAAACAATGTAATGAATGCAATTTTAATTCAATATTCAAATTTAGTATTCATAAACAGCATGAAAACAATCTCGCAAAATTCATCATAATTAATACCATGTACCTATCTTCAATTTGATATCACGATGAACATTAAATTAATTGATAAATTACACACCAGGGTGTTTGTGAATTATTTCGTGCATGTGTATCATCAACACTATAATTATGATGCTATATTATTAATTAAACGTTTCAATTTCTCTAAGATCTGCTCTACAAGAGTTCATTTCAGCATAAACAAAATATATTATAGAATATACTTGTACATGAAGTGTGAACTCTTATCAAAACACTCATACGTTAATATTTAAAAACAATATAAATTGTATTTGTACTGAAGAAAGAACAATACTTTCGTCATCAACATGATGGGGCCGAAGACGTGTTATGTCCTCATCCATAGAGATCTGTTCCTTTCATCTTGGAACTTTAAGTCCTTATCGTATATTTCTGTGCCCGTGATTTGTATCTTTAATTATTTTCAAGATTTTTCCGTTCACCAATACCAATATAATTTATGTATCAGTGATTTTAAAATCCTATTATTAATGTAGGCCTAAATCTGTTGAAGAAAATTCCAAGTCTTGGAAGATCACTCATCCAAGAGAAATTACTCTGACGAAAATGAGTCATCTGGATAGTGGCTGGTAATCCAATCTTAGAATACGCAACTTGCCAAGATTCTTCAAACAACAGTAACAACCCTGTTATTTTATAAGAATCAAATTAAAAAAAGAACACTTGAAACTTTTTTACAAGCATAAAGAAGTTGTATAATTGGAAAGTCAAACAGCACATGCGCGAGAAATTTAGATGGCGGAAGAAAATATTAGTTGTGAATGGAAGAATTGGGCTGTGGAGTGAATTATTAATTTTATTACAAGTATCTCTCTAGCCGTTATCAATTCGTGCTTATAATTTAATTGCTTACCAGTTCTTCTTCTGCTTGTGACGGAAATGTTGAACTTATCAGCAATTAAAGTTTCTTCTATCCTTTTTTACATTCTTGTTTGCAATCGCACAACTATATTTTGTAGAAATATCGATACGTAAAAATTCGTCTTTACGTTTTTTTTGGCTCGTTTGTGATTTATATTTTCTTCCATGTTAGCTCAGAACTGGGAAAATTAAATCATGGATATGGAATCGTAACATCCTCTCTTCTAATTTGTAATACGTAGGATATTTAATTCATATTAATCATTTAGAAAAAATCCATATTGCCATCTGTTAGAATTAATCAAGGATTTACGTAATCGTAAGTTATGTATTTTATTCTTGAAGTGTGATTCATAATTTATAGAAAATATAATGTATGTATAAATTCCAGAACATTAATACTTATCATCATCAAAATTCGCGGATTAGGTATTTGCCTGTTCCGATCTCACATCTGTTCAGCCCAGCGCTTTCTTGGCTTTCCTACCGATCTTCGTCTTCCAGGATTATACATCAATGTCATCTTTGTTACCCTATCCTCTGTCATTCTTTGCAGATGTTCTATCCAATTGTTCCTGTATTCTTCTATTTGTTGAAGAAGTGGTTATACTTTTAGTTCCTCTCTAATATTCTCATTTCTAACATGTTCTTCTCTTGTACAACCTTTCACAGCCCGTAGTAGGAATCTCATTTCCGCTGCCTGAATTTTACTTTTTATCTTTTTCCTTCAGGGCCCAGGCCTCACTTCCATACATCGTCACTGATAGTGCCATCGTTGAGTAAATCTTCGGATGCGTCGGACTAAATCTTCGTAAAGCGGAGTAAATTAATCTTTGTAAATTAGCATATCCTAAATGCATATTTACAAGTTAATTATGAAATATTTTGATTTGTTGATTTTATTACGTTATTATTTCATAAGGCGGCCGCGGTGGGTTAATGTTAATGTTCCTTGCCTCTAAGTACTGAGGCACGCGTGATCGAACCCGACCGTGGTCGATAGACTTTTAGAATGGAAAAATCCAAGAAACAAGTCCTCCGGGAGGGACTTTAAGCCTTGGGTCCAGAGTTTGAAGATTTTCAGACTCGTAAAAGAATCGCAAGCCTGAATAAAAATGCCTCTATGCAAAATTTTACCGACATTCATCCATCAGAGTAATTTCTCAGTTGCCTACTAGATGTCTCATTGGGGCGATATGCTAACCATGTGTCACTCGTTAACACCTGTAAGTAAATAAGTGTAATTAAATTAGCTTCGTTAGGAACCTCCCTCTAGGGAGCATCCATGTCCCAACATGGAACGTATGAGGTATATATACATATACATTATTTCATAAGCCTATCTAAATAGCTGATAATCGTATTGAAATCCTAGTGAAAACTCGGAAATAAAAAGTCTATATTAATTAAACTAGACAGCAGTAAGAAAGAATACCGCTCATCTCATTATCAGTAAGCTATTTGACAAATAAAATATAATATTGTAAACTAACTTTTTATCAATTTCATTACGGTAACAAAATATAGGATATACATACATATATATATTTCATTATTGATAACTTTAAAAATATACTTATTGATGATGTAAAAATCGCAATATTTTCTATATTTTTATCCAATTGGATGAAAACCTTGAATTCAAACCTCCGCGGAGCTCCGTGCCAGTCATGCTGAATGGCGACTTTTCTCCTTTTTTTTTCAATCATAAAGGCTGATGTTAAATCATAACTTAATCTCCAGAACTCATTTCACCATAATCGCCATTTCGTAAAAATACTTTAAAAAAATAAATCGTGAATTTCTGTAAGAACACATGGTGATAAGAAATAATAATTTTAAGAAACCATCTTTACAATTCTACTTTATAGAATATACTTACGATTATAATTTTAAATTTAAATGTATTTAATCAATTTAGAAAAAAAAACAATTGTATCACTCTGTCCTTGCGGCAATCCTCTATTGAGGAACATTTTCTATAATAAATAGACTACACACAACCTATTTAGATAGGGCCATATATTTTAGACGCGACAGGTTTAAGTCATGAAGTCGTCTAAATTAGCATCGATATTTTATATCCATGAAAAGTGATTACAAATTTCTAAAAAAAAGTTAGGTTTTAAATGTTTATAATATTAATTGCTGAGTTTTGATCACTTAAAGCAATGAAAAGGCATTTTTAATAAGGCAAAGGAGAAACCATGGCATCTGTCATTTATTAAAAATATGTTACTATACTTACTTATCGATGAAAGCTAAGAATTGAGATAAAAATGTAGGCTACTCACACCCTAACGACTTCCTAAAATTTTCTCATCGTTTCCTCCATTGGCCAACTCCCACTCAGAGGTCAAAACAATCTCAACATGCAATCTGATAATTAAGCAGAGATCGTATAGAACCAGACAGTAACTGCAGTTACGTCACACAATCCCTAGAGAAATTGCTTCCAAACATTCAACCAGAAATCACATTTCTGATACAAGGAAATTAATCCAATTAAATAACTTAAAGCTAGAATCGTTATACTGCTGAAAACAATTTAACTTTTAAAATAAAATACAAAGTTTAGAAATAATAATGATATTCGCATATGCAAACTTTTCATGAAATGAGAATTTCAATACGAAGTGTTCTGCTGAATGGATACGCGAAGTGCACCGTTTGAGACTCGTATTCAAGACAAACTCATGGTGCAAAGCAATCTCACTGCAGCTTTTCGCGGTGTC
Source organism: Diploptera punctata (assembly GCA_030220185.1). Classification (NCBI taxonomy): domain Eukaryota; kingdom Metazoa; phylum Arthropoda; class Insecta; order Blattodea; family Blaberidae; genus Diploptera; species Diploptera punctata. The sequence goes on from JASPKZ010008888.1 coordinate 845,159, forward strand.
CCTCATTGTCAGTCGGCAAGACAATGTTGTGTTACAATTTCATTACCAGGAATATTTTATCATTAATCAACAACATTATCATCATAAAAGTGATAAGAGAAGGAACAAAAATGGAGAGAGATATACCTAATGATTTTCAGAAGAGATAGTTTGTTCGGTTGGGCAAGTTAATAGAATGAAGGAAGAAAAAACTTCATTATATATATATATATATATATATATATATTTACACACACACACACACACACACACATACATACATACATACATACATACATACATACACGACATAACTGGAGTGAAGAGGTTAATGGGGGAGTAACGGCAATAAATAAACTTACATATGGACGAATGTCAGATCAGAGAAAGATAGCGACTGAGGACGGAGAGACGACAGCTGTAAAAATCCAGGATGATAATCACTAGCATCATCATTTACATAATTTTATTCTTAAATATTTTTGTACCAAAGTTGGTTTAGAGGTGAAATTTAGTAATCCTAAGATTTGCAAATAAAATTGTAATTTTCTTACTAATTTCTTCTTCTCCTTCAATTGTTTCCCCAAGTTAGACTAAGACTTTTTCGAAATTGCCTTCTGAAAATAGCAATTGGTTCTCAAATAAAATTTGACAACTCTTTACACTACACTGTCTAAAATCATTTTAAATAAGCATTCTCATCCATAGCGTCATCAATCAAAACAAGCTGTCCGTCACCATTTGAAGATATGTAACACTGTCATCATCACATTTGGTAATAACTTGTATGTTCTTCGGAAACTATTCTTGATTGTTACCCCTGCATTTTTCATTCGCTTATAATTGTGATATAATATGCTAATAAAAAATAGTGTTTACATTGAAACTGAAAAGTGTCTAAATTATTTTTTCTTCTTTGTAGCCTATGCAAAATACACTACATTCATCGGCATTTTATGTACTGAGGAGACTGCTGATACCCTATTTCAACATATCAACTACAGGAATAATCGTATCATGATAATAATAATAATTCGTAAATGTCAACACTAAAAACGCTTGGACGGAAATAAAAAAAAATCAATATTAGAGAGAGGATTTATTTTAGCTTTTCTTTTAGTTTAACAGGTAAAATATCTGTTTTATCCTAATAACAATTCAAAAATGTCTCAATTAGATACCTAACACCTGAATATATAGAATAATGATAGCGATGGTATACTTTTTTATGTCTACATTGCATATTCCTTTTGTTGTAAAAATGGCGGAGATTTTCTTCTGTTCGCATCTGATTTTGGACATATAGTAAAGAACACGGATTAGGTGTATTATAGGTTATGAAGACCAAACATTTCATGCTGTATTATTTATTATTTGTAATTACTTTCAAACGATTTTAAATTGGAAACTATATATAAGGATAGGTAAGCGGATCTATAGTGCTACCCAGTTCATTCCATGTTATCCCACGTTGAGTAGTGACTTTATAAGCTGTATTTTCATATTTCTGTTGAACACACAAAATGTTATTTATGAATGGGTTTCACATTCGCCATGAATTTTTAAAAATGTTTTTCTTTCTTCATTTTCGATCTATTTCAAGTACACATGGAACAGGAGAATGCAATAAAATAGTATATTTCTAATCACAAGGTAACGTATACAATGAATTTAAAAAATGTACATTATTCAAATAAAATGCCAGGTTTAAGGCATAGTGTTATATTTTAATAGAGTACTTTGTGCAATATAAAAATTGCTTATTTCAACTTCATGTTTGAAAAACACATATTTATTGATTTAGTTGTATTTACATAACAGGCTGTTAAATGAGTGATAATTATGTCAACACTATAAAATTTGTAATGTGTATTTTATAAAATTGTATTTTATAAAATTGTATTTTATGAAATTGAATGATGGTCTCCTATTTTAAAGGAGGAAAAAAGATAACTAGTATTTGAGAATAAAGTTCTTTGCAAAAAATTGGACCAATGAGATACAGACAGACAGGTTAATGGAGAATATTACATAACTGAACTATATGGTCTGTATGGAAACCAGATGCAACAAGAAGAGTTAAATGTCGTAGAATTCGATAGAAGGACATGTGATACGAATGGGGATTGAAATAGGACCACGGAAACGTCCTGTAGGAAAAGCAGAGGAGAAAGTGCCCAGTAAGTAGGCCAACAATGAGGTGGGAGAATAACATTACCGGTACTCACGATTTATGAGAGATGAATTTTACAGGGAATGACTGGAAAAAATTAGCGCAGGATAAATATGTTGGAGAGCTTATTCCCGCCCAGGCATGAACCTCCAGTTTCGATAGTGCCAGTGAGTAGTTTATAAAATAGGAATTTAATCAGTTCATTTAATAACGCAAGCCTGAATACTTATGTGGACCTACTTATGTGGAACATGAGTAATCCACAAGTGAAAATATGTATAGTGGGTTTGAGAAAAAAATTAATATAAAAAGAAATAACTTACGGAAGAAATCCTATGTTGGAGAAAATTTGCACAATTGGTGTTCAGTGAAGCGACAGACACTGGCTCTAAATGGACTTTAAAGCCAATTACTGTAAATTAAAGAGATACTTTGGTATGAGATACATAAATCTGCACCGTAATCTTTATTGCATCATTATTCATTAACACTATAAACTAAAACGTCTTGTTAACAATGTTTCCGTCGGTCCCAGTGGACTAATATTCGCCTCTGGTTCCGAAGTTCTAAGGTTCATACCCGCTCAGGGTTGATGAACTTTAAGGGCGAAAAATTCTTGAGTATGGTGTCTTCTTTCAGAAGGGAAGTGAATGAATGCGTCCCGCGTCATACCATTCATAGCACGAAAAGAGAGCTTGAAGTAAGAGGCCCTCTCAACAAAATTTATCCGGATTTTCACAAATAGGATTTAAATTCGATGCTAGTAGCTTAAGTTTTTAAAGAGTATCGTTAAATAAAATCTAAAACTAACAATTGTTTTAAATAATAGTAAAATTGCCTGCTCTAATTATTTAGATTTTAATTTAGTGTACGACATAAGAATTTCTTCAAATCCAAAATGACTGATACGATATAAGATCCTAATGCAAAGTCAATCAGTCTTAATATCGAGAAGCTTCTTCCATAAATAGTAATACAGGAATATTAATTATATTAATCAAATTATATGATAGCGTTACATGAATTAATATATTTATACGTGTAGGTGTTATGACGAAAAAGTCATCACTGACCTAGTAATAATTAATTAATTATATTGAATTACAAGAATTGAGGGGTCTAGTGAGAGAGGGAGCTCTATGCCACTTTCAGAAGAAATGGGAACAATCAGTGCTATTTATACTAAAATTTATATTTTTCATTTTGCATAGTTTACATAACAATAAGTTAAGAAAAAAGTTACTCCTTCATTGTACAAATAAAGTTGTAACATAATGCTTTACTGTACAAAACTCAATTTATTTCTGTTGACGCCTCAGGTTGGCTGCCTTGAGTGGTTGGCGGGATGTGTCGGTGTTGGCTAACCTGAGTCGTCTCATGGGTTGAAACGGCGTGGTGTGTGCATCGGTCTTGTGCGTGTGTAGCTCCTAGAGAGCGGTCTTGTGTGTGTGTGTCTCGTAGAAAGAGGTCGTGTCTTGTGGTGCGCTCTGTGTGAGTGAGTTGTGAGAGAACTGAACACGACGGGAGCACGTGGTAAACTTAGTGTATATGATTATCTAGTTGCAAATATAGTTTTATTTTCATATGTTTAATTCTTTGTGTCACAGTAATTCCTAAATCTACAGTCCACTTCAGAGAGAAGAACTTTATAGCTACTTACAGGTTTAGAAATAAAGTTCCGTGAACAATTTACCTGTATGTGTAGTAAGTATTTATTATCCCTGCTACAATTTCCATTTCTTCTCAAAGTGGCATAGCTCTCAATTCTTACGGACAATGAAGTAAATACGGGAAATGTCGTAAAATGCCGGTCATTAACGAATGAGCAATAACATTAATGCAAGGCAATTATTATCGCCTCACTATGATGGTTAACCGTTCATATAAAATCGGGTGCCGCGCGACAATGCTTATCTTGCAGAATTATTATAGTGGCGGTAGTCGGCATCTTTGTATTTAATTTTATATATATCAAACAGCTGCGGGGAAATAAAGCGAGCCGCTGGACAACCATCATAGTGAGGCGATAATAACAAACATTTCCAAGCTCTGGACGAAAATGTTTAAAACAACATTGTACGGGAATTTCGTAATTTTCCGAATATCTTTGGTTAACGTCGAAAACGCTGATATAATTATAAAGTAAAGCGACGACAATGCTCGAAAACGCGGCTATAATTACAAAGCAATGCGACGACAATGCAAAGATAATTTCCTGTAAACATGCGTTCCTAATGTGACTGTTGAGTTTTTAATGGTATTAAAGTGATTATGAGGTGTCGTAGCAAAAATAAGTAACACTAAATGATGTGCGTACCTACGAAATTTGACAAAGCTGTGGTCTCCATTTTACAAAGTAAACGAATAGATAACAAGGTCTATTTTATACAAGATGAATACTAAACTCGTAAAACAATCTAAGGAAACTCTGAAAACTTCTTGAATCAAAAGAACAATAAATAAGGTACGGAAATATGATGTCATAACAGTCAATAGAAGAGAGAAACTTATAATATTAATGGAAATCAATAGCGATAATGTACTTTATTATGTAACAAATAAGGAATTATTTGATATTTTTCATGCAACACATTCGTCAATAGGTTATGGCGAAAGTAATAAAATAGCATCTGAACTAAAAAAAAAAGTATTGTAACAGTAATTTGCAAAAAAAAAAAAAAGGACTGAGCGAAACTATTAGGCATTCAACTTTCGCTATGTCATCGCAATGCTACAACAGTTTTCGATTTATAATGGGTTATCAAGATCTGACAAAACGTATTATTTTGAAACCGTTATATAAGCGCGCAGAATAACTAGCCATTAATTCGCTCATGAAATATTGCATTGCGATAATGGACGAGAGTCTGTAAACTCCATATTGACAGAAGTACACACTGTGTGGAATGAGATTACTATCACCCATGGTAAACCAAGACACACCCAGGGCCAGTGTTCAGTAGAGAGGGCGAACCATGCAATTGAAGATATGTTGCGTGAATGGAAGGAACACAATTAGTGTCCAGACTGGCCTGCGGGACTGCAATTAATTTAATTTCAGAAAAAAAATGTATTTTCAATTGAGATAAGTATTTTTCATAAAATGAGCCTACATTTAAGAAATATTTCAATAAAATTATGTTTGTAAACTTAATATTCTCTTGTGCAAGGTAAAACTTTCATTTCTTTGTTAATTTGTAGAACATGGTCCAACGCCGTATGAAGTTATGCTTGGATGTTCTGCTAGAATTGGTTTGTTATCGGCTGGAACTAATGACGAAATACCTAATGTACACTTAGAAATAAAGAAGAATGAGCGGCTTCAAAACGCAGCATTCCTGTTATGACCCACTGCACATGCTCGAAGAGCTAAAGCTGTGGTTCACGAGGTAACATGTTTTAATATGCTGTATTTGGTTTTAATCGTCTTAAATAGTTAAAGAGCAGTGACGGAGACATGTTTCCAGATATTTACGAGTGTTCGATATATATAATATTACTCAAATTGTGATATATCGAGTAAAGTTCAACTGTCGTGCACAGCGTAAAAAGTAAACAAGACAACCAGGATTTAGATGACTAGTATCCGACGTTCGAGTAACGTAGGTCGTTAAACCAATTAAGAAAAAATAAAATATGTATGAAAGTCAGGCTTCAAATCCCTCGACAATGATGTTTTTGTTATTTATTTGTATTTCTGCAAAATATATCCTATAATATTTAATTACAGCCAAGTAATCCACGTCCACTTTACACTATTTTAAGTAATATTCCTGCGTTTATAAATTCTAATACCATTTAGCTACCGGTATAAATGTAATTGTGTGTGCAGAATACCACGTTTAATAATAATGCTATAAATGTATGTAATAAAAGATATGCCTAATATAGTTTAATATATTTATGTTATTACGTATTAGTGAGAAAACGTTTGAGCCTTCATTTAAAATATTTAGTTTATATAGGTCACGTACAGCCTAATAATAGCCCATAGATGATGATGATGATGATGATGATGATGATGATAATAATAATAATAATAATAATAATAATAATAATAATAATGATGATTAGTAAAAGTTCCAAATAGTTTTTTCTTTAAGAGTGGACCGACAGAATAAAATAGAAAGCATCGTAACAATTAAAACACTTAAACTCATCGGGAATCGTACCTGTGACCTCTTGCATACGAAGCAAGCCATAAAGCATTGAGCTAAGCGTTCGCTGGCTTGCTGCGTATAAAATAATGCTCTTCATTGGAGGAAGGGGAACGTATTATAGCTCTACTGAGCAATTAGTTTATTCGTGTGAATAGCGGAAATATTCGAGATCAAGAGTCAGCTCATTCTTTTTTTTTTTTGCTAAGTGTACATATAGAAGAGGATATGGAGAATTTATTTGATAATCCTGGAAAGGAGAGCAATAACCGTGGAGAGAAAAATGAAAATTATGAAGAGGAAAACGATAATCAAGGAGAGGAGAACGAACAAGCAGACGTAAATGTTACAGAGTGTGTCATTACAAATGCTCTAGGTGAGCAGAATTTTAATTGTTTTATATTTTATTTACCTCTGTGATTAACATATGTTAATTTGAGGCAGCAGCCAGCTGGTAGAGAGAGGGTCTTCTAGGCCAGTCTCAGGAATATTTAATAATCATAAATAATTCTGAAAAACAATATATATTATGACATCATAACTGTCGAGGAGATTTTAATAAATCCAAGGGGAAAAGAAATATCGATCGTCCCGTAATGAGATCGAAGGACTGTTGAAGTGCAAACAGGTCCACGGCGTATCACCAGAAGGCAGACGGAGATAGTTCTAAATATAAAAAATCAAAACACATGTCATTTTATTTATAACTACGGATACAACTATGAAAACGGTTTATGCTCTTTACAAGATATAGAGAGACATTTTAGACACAATATCGTAAAAGTTAATGATGTTTCATGTTGTTCCACGACACGAGAGATACAGTATCAGGGGACCAAGCGCAAGACTACCGAAGTGTACAGAACTCACACGAGACCCATTTTTCTTAAAGGTTTACATTTAGTTTTGTTTTGTTTGCAAACTCCGCCTGGTTTCGGTATAGTTCGCTCAAATTAAAAATGGATTTGTTGCTACTTTTCTCTCTAAGGATTAAGTATTTCAAAATACTTGCAAACAGTCCCTAATTATACGCTAAGTGTTTATTCTTAACAAAGATAAGCCAATTAAAGATTAATTTAATGAATAAATTAAGAGAAGTATGAGGTGGCTCGCTGTAGACTGAAATACAACTTCAAGTTTAATATTAATTGCGATCTTATGAGATTTTCAAACTCTATTAGAGCTAGACTACTAGTTGGTTCATTTTACAGCATAACTTCATCATAACAGTGTATCTCCTACAGTACTAAGCTCACCAAAGTGAAATTTGTGACTAATTGAGATCTCTTGATTATATCGCAGCGAAGTCGAGTTGCTGGCCAACGAAACCTGATTAATCTTTCTTCCGAGCCCGGAAACTAGCTCTTGTTCTTTCGAAAATTACTTTTACTGTCACGACAAATCAAAACTTGATATTATTTTTGTAGACTCAGCATATGTCGTTGCATTTTGAAAAACGTTAATAGCGTATCTAATAGGCTATAATTGCATTTTTATGAATGTTAATGTCTAATATACTTACATTCAGTAGGCCGCGGTAATCTAGTGTTTATCTTTCTCGTATAATTCCCAAGGCCCACAATCGCAAGCCGGCATCACTAACATTTCGTTTAGCAGTTGTATCTTTCACAAAACAAGATTAGAGTTTTTCATATAATTTGGTTGTGCGTTATGTATGGCTTAGAGGCATAGCACTTGTTTGTTCCACAAATAAAGTTTCTCTGTTGAGACCAAACAGAAGTTTCTCCGGACGTTTTATAAAGTACGTCCCTTCTTAGCACCTTCATTTATTCATAAATTTTCCAGATTTATCCAGATTTTTCGCTTGTAATCAGTGTTTACGTTAATTTTTTTCATAGGACTAGGAATGTAACTACAAGAAGTGAATTTGCAAGGTAACAGACTTTTATCAGTAGACTCAATGTCAGGCGAAGCTCGATATGTGGTATCGAACTCGAACCCGCAACATTACCTGCGATAGGAAATAGTTTCATGATCGGTATCATTGGAGTTCCATTCAATGTCTTCATGAACTTCGAGAACTGTCTCTTCATATCGGTCGACAATCACACAATTAGCTTCCATGATAAGTTTTATAATATATTGGCCCAGTTCCTTTGCTTTCGTGTAGAAGAAACACTTCTTTCACGGAAATAATTCGACCCACACTCAACTATATGAGTCGAATTAAAACCTCTCGCTCAATGGGAAAACATTGCGACTCTTTCGTTTATCTCTGAATATATCTCACAAGTCACGATCGTCTTTATTTTACCTTGCAAACAGGAAATCAATACCGGCATAAGTAAGCAACCTCACTTCACTCACCCTCCTCTCCCCTCTACAATCGCCTACAAATGGCATGTAGGCAGTAAGGGTTATACAGTCTACCAAATCTGCAATTATATTACTTCGTGTAGTTTAAATGAGAGATTTGGAGCTGGATTTTAGTGTCCTGCAGTTAAAAACGGCAGATAATATTTTGAACACGGCCTTGGTACATTACAACGCTTCTTTGGGAGACATTTTAAGGTAGGTTTCGACATGCAATGGTTGACAGTTCCCTTGTCAGACATAGCGACACCGAGTTCGACACGTTTCCTGGGTGAAGTTTTTTCGGAGTTTTTCCTTACCTGTAAGACGAATATCTGGAGACTTCAAAGCAAAATAATCCTCAAACACCATCTTTCCATCACGATAACCCATAACATATTCGTCTTGTTAAGTATGCATATAGGAGTGAATGGTGTGCCTCTTCTTAAAATAGGGATGTAGAACATCGCTCCCAAACCGTGAACTTAAAGAGGCGGACTCTCGTCATCAGTCTAACTTCCGTTATATAAATCAGTGTAAAGACGCAGCTAGCAGACTGAGTGAAGGATTACTGACAACAAACAGTGGCGGCTGCACCTTACGCTATATTTTTAAAACATACAAACTTACTAATTTCCTATTAAACAAATGCACGTATAACTCTACTGAACTTAGAATGTAGGTCTAATTGAGGACAGGTGATGATATAATTAATATAATATAATATAATATAATATAATATAATATAATATAATATAATATAATATAATATAATATAATATAATATAATACAATATAATATATAATTATAACAATAACACTTTTATCCACTACATAGCTAAAGAATTTACTTGTTCGTTTTTATTATCGAGATTTTTTTTTTTACGTATGAAACATTTTCTTCTCCATAAGATTTTTTTTTTTTTCAATTTCAGGTTCCACCACCGAAGAACATAGACTAATATTGGTATATCTGATCGTTTTGTTGTTATTTAATTTAGAGAACTGTTCAAACATGTTCATTCACTCAAACGTTGTGTAACAAACGACGCGCTGATTTGCGAAGATTTGGAAGTACAGTTTTAGGTAATGATATATACAATTTGAGACCTAAGTGTCCTGAATTGCGTAACTGAGTGTTTTTTAAATCGATTAAGTAATTACAATTGTAAATCATGTTGGACATCAAGAGGCTGGACCTTCAAAGGGTTGCGGAAGAGTTTCCATTCATGATGACCCACAAACTTAACCTTTCCAAACATGTTATTGACTAAATTAAAAATACCCTCTAACAATATGTTGTACTATGGTTAGATGCTTACAATCATTATTTAACATTCTTGGTAAATAAGAAAAATGATGCAATTGTTACTTATCAATTTGGTTTACCCACAATTTAAGCTTGCTATTGTAATTTTGAAGTCATGTATCATATTGATAATGAGCATGTCCTTACCTTGTAATTTTAAAATAAGAAAATTGTGAGAGAAAGTCAAGCCCACTAAGAATGCCAAATCATAAATACAGTCTTCTCTAGACCGTCTCGGAATTTCTAAATTTTCCATTTCTAAGACTGTTTACAATTTACATTGAAGATGAAATAACCTTTCCAGTATATTACCAAGACTAAACCACCTTACCTGACGGTAATATGGAACGTCCGAATTAATAAATGTTACTATCTTAAAGGAATTGTTGAAAGGATCATATTATGAGCGAATAATATTGACTACTGTCACATTCAGCCCCTGAATGGGAGTTGGATTGCATTACTTTAACACATAATAAAGATTTATTAAACTGAAAAATAAATAGGTTTATTTACAGAGACTTCAATCAATAAAAAATAAAAATATGCAATATTAATGGTGTTGATAATGCATTGAGACTTGTGATATTTGTCACATGGTATCTATAGGATTCAGTGTTATACTTTAGGGCGCGCCTAATACATCAGTGTACAATACTTCACAGTAAGTAACATATCAAATTATTTAGTTATATAACAATATTAGATTATGTTTAAAGCGTCACAAGTGATAATGTTTTAGTAGCTACAATATTAAGATTCCATGCCGACCCTCCTACGGCATATCCTTAGGTATTTATTCTGGCCTCCTAATGTACGGTTCAGCCGGTCTACTTCTTGAATCATTATTATAATGAATATTGATATTTGAAAGAAAAAAAAACCTGTTTATGCTGTGTCGAAATGACGATTCGGCTTTATCCAACTTACATGATCAAAGAACAAAAAGAAGGAATGGGGAAGACAGCTATATCATTCTGTTCCCTATTTAACATGTGGAGTATGAATTACTACTAAAATTCATATAAATAGGAATTATTATGACAATCAGGATGTGATTTAGACATTCCTTTAGAAGCTAAAGAATATCCCGAAATCAGATTATAATGTATAAGTAAATATATTCAAACTATTTAAATTCATGCCCCTAATGGGAGTCAATGACCAATCACATTTCAATGATTTTTTATTTACAACAATCACAGTCAGTTTTCACCTCGATTTTATCAGTTTAATTTTATCACTGTAAAATCAAGCTCCTCCTTTTTAACATTCTGAATAGGTCATAACAATATCTTGCTGTGACTGCATGTGGCTACCAGATTATAGACCTATATAGTGCACGAATGTAACCTTATCGTGGTTGCGGGATATAATATAAAAGCATTTGTAGCAATTGATTAAAACACAAAAAAAATAAACCACTGTATGCACGTTCTTAAACGTATTTTTTCCCAGGTAATAACGTTCCAGAAAAATATAACTGACATATTTACATCAGAGGACATCGGAAATTAATTAATATACAGTTTGATATGTTTCATTTTTTCTCCACTAGGATTGCGATCCTTTGGCAATAAATAATATGATCTGGTTGCAATGATAAACAAGTGAAACATAACGTTTGTCATTTGTTTCCAAACATCGCCGTTTACATTAAATATATAAATGTTTTAAAATAACTATATTTAAATAATGATTTTAGAGTAAACAGCTAAATTGTATTCGTTAAATAATCCTAACAAATGCCACTCTTGATTTCCAAATTCTGTAGATAAACAATTTCACTCCTCACTTCGTACGTCGTGAATTTATCGATAATTTGGAAATCACTCGTGGCATTACTTATGACTATTTAACTCATGCCCCAAATGGGAGTCAAAGACCAATCGCGTTTCAATGATTTCTGTTTTACAACCAATCAGAGTCGTGTTTCACCAAATATTTATCAGTGTTATAATCACCATATTAAAGAAAGCTCCTGCTTACAACATTGCGTTCCTTTGGCAATAAACAGTATGATCTGGTTGCAGTGATAAACAAAAGAAGCAGTAGAAGCGTACCTATCGTTTCTCATTTGTTTTCAAACATCGCCGTTTACATTAAATATATAAATATTTTAAAATACTATAGTTAAATAATGATTTGTGAGTAAACAGCTTAATTTTATTCGTTAAATAGTCCTAACAAATGCCACTCTTGATTTCCAAATTCTCTAGATAAATTCACTCCTCACTTCGTGAGTCGTGAATTTATCGATAATTTGGAAATCACTCGTGGCATTACTTATGATCATTCCTTATTAGGAAAGGCAAAATAATGCCTGCTTAAACATTATTCTCACAAAGGCCGTCATGACACTGTTTAGAGTAACAGAATGTGCACAAAAGATGTTCACGATGAATAAGACATTGTATCGAGCGCTTGTTGAGTAAAACATGTTTGTACTCGTCCCTTAACTTCTGTTTGCTATTCAAAGTAACTTGTGCAATATAAGTTCAAATTTTGCAACAGTATTTCCTATAGCATAACAAAATATCTTATCCTCGAGTTCGATCCTTCAATAAACGACATCGAGATCTTCATAAACAATGAAATCTGAATCGACGCCGTTTACGAATATAGCCAGTTGTAGCGTATATTTGCGAACGGTATTCTCATCGAGAACTAATGAGTAATAAGTAAACGTTTTCATTCTTGCTATTATTTGTGTTTCCATGTTATCTCCCATTTCTGATATATGTTCTCTAACAACTCAACGGGGCAGACTTGTAGATTAAAACTCATTAACGTTTTACACGCAGATTTCTTCTGAGCAGTTATAAAGGCAGTCATTAAAATATTCTCTGCCCGCGAATAGTTTTTAAGCTGTTGTGATTTTTTTTTGCTAATTTTGTAGCTAGCACGAACCAGGGTATTTTAATTAACTCCTGACGACGACAAGGTTTTCGAAATGTACTAATGACTTAAATTCCTATAGAGCCTTTTTACGAGCAACGGCTGATAACTTTTCCTCTCCATGTTTAGAATTAAAATGTCTCTTAATATTCTCAAGACTTGCTTATCCAATTTCTGTTTTACATATAAAACTAAGAGTCTTTCAGCCTTTTATAATAAATAAATATTGACCAATCTACTCACTTTTGAAACGTCGTTGTAAATATCAATACCAGCCGCCTCAGTTTATTTATACTCAAAGTACAATACACTACTAGACGATGCAACGTCAAGACGGGCTTACTGCCGAACCAGCGTAGCTGCCACAGATGCAAGCATCTACTAGTTTAACAGGTTGGGAGCGCTGTTCGACATCCCTGTCTTAAAATATCTCGGAAGTGAACTTGACACTGAACTGATCATTCATCCATGAATGCACTCTATGTCTTTGTGTGGACAAAAGCGTCTGTGATCAGAGTTTAAAATCCTCTCTCGATAGGACAAGTCCCTGTAATGCCCGGATGGCGAGGGACATGTAATAGTGCTACAAAGAGAGATGTTAAAGTAAGGTAAAGAGAGAGAGAGACAGGGGGCAAAATACTGAAAAGAGGGTAGGGAGGGAGGGAGGGAGGGAGGGAGTGAGTGAGGGGGGGAGGGAGAGGGAGAGAGAGATAGAGAGAGAGGAGAGAGAGGAGAGAGAGAAAAGAGAGAAATATGTCCAGCAATGAAAATAAAATCGATTTTTAAGCACAATCCCGAAAGTTCAATCTATTAAACGTGAAAAATCAGTACATACTGTGAAAAGGTTAATTTTATTATCAATAATGCATTATAATACTACGGATGAAGTGTTCTATCCTATATTCCGTACTAAAAGTAGCCTGCTATTCCATATATCAAACCTGTTCTCTTCAGAATTCCGTTAACGAAGTTTCTTTTTCTTTTAATTTTCTTTCTCCCCCCCCCTTCCTATTACAAGATTACTAAATATTGCACAAACGGAAACAATATATTTGGCAATTTTCTGTGTTCAGATTTCAGGTACAGTATCTCTTTACTTTTCACTCCTCTTTCTTCCAAACTGTTTTCTTCCAGATTAAAAAATGCTCTATACCTGATTTTTATTCGTACAGCTAATTATCTTTGCCCATGATTGTGTTTCTCTCGGGTTTGAGATGATGACGATGATGACAACAACAATAATAATAATAATAATAATAATAAGTTCTCAAATTAAATTAAGCCTAATATGTCTATGATGATGATGAATGATACTTTATATATATTAGCTTCATTAGTTTAACTTAAGAGAAGAACAATGTGGATTCCGGAGTGGAAGATCATGTATTGATAATATTTTCCGTATTAGACAATTACAAGAGAAAATCCTAGCAAAAAATAAAGAACTACATATGACCTTTATTGATTTAGAGATGGCATATGATAGTGTACCTCGACAATTGTTATGGACGGCAATGAGAAATTTGAATATCTGTGATAAATGGATTAATATTGTTAGGAAGATCCATAGTAATACAAAAGCTAAAGTAAAAATACAGAATACTTTAACATAGGAATTCACAGTGAATAAAGGCCTTAAGCAGGGATGCAGTTTATCACCAATTCTTTTTAACATTTATTTAGACCATGCTCTTAACTTGTGGTATAAAAATGTTCTGAAATGGGTATTCCTATAGGAGGAAAAGTACTGCATTCATTGTTGTTTGCAGATGATCAAATAATTTTTGCAGGAGATGAAGATGATATGAAATGTATGATATATAAACTCATGGAAGAATATAAAAAATGGGGACTGAATATAAATTTACAGAAAACAGAATATATGTGTTTGGGTAAGGATGTGGATGACCTCATACTTGAAACAGGGAAAATAAAAAAGTGTGAATTTTTTAAATATCTTGGGTCAATAATTACAAGTTTAGGTACCTGAGAGAGATATGTACAGGCTAAAATTGCAATGGCAAAAAATTCAACTAAGACATTACATGGAATAATTTGGAATAAAAATATTACAAATAATAATAATAATAATAATAACAATAATAATAATATTATTGAAATGAAAATTTGTACGAGCATAATACAGAATATTTTGTCATATGCAAGTGAAACTTGGTCTTTGACGGAATTACAATAGAATATTCTCCATACCAGACTTAAAATAATTTACTTTATCATACGAGTCCCATAACCTATAAATTTAGCTATAAAGAATAAAATCAGAACAGTTGAATTTGATTATTTTAGAAGAAGCCTCCAAAAAAACAAGACAGGATAAAATAAGAAATTTATTCCTTTGGAGAGAAATGAATGTCACCACATCTGTTGTTAAGAGGATTCAAAATCAAACGCTTAAATCGTATGGCCATGTACAAAGAATGGAAAATGAAAGATGGCCAAAAAATATATACCAATGGTCACCCCCTGGAAGAAATAAACGGGGCAGACCAAGATGGAAATGGAAAACCTACGTCAGAACTATAATGTATGATAGGAATTTGGAAGAGGGAGATTGGAATGATAGAGATAAATGTAAACTGAAGACGGCAAACCTATAAGTGGGGGAAAGCCGAAGAAGAAGAAGAAGAAGAAGAAGTTTAACTTACTTGACGTCGACAATCGAACACGAGGCGTGATAATCATCTTACTTACCTGAAACAAAAAATAAAAACAAACACTGAAAACAGCATTATTTCAATATTATATTATTATTATATAATACGTATATATATATATATATATATATATATATGTCCACCGCTGTGGTCTCGAGGTAGCGTGCTGCCTTGTCACGCAGCGGGCCTGGGTTTCGATCCCCGGTCGGGGCAGTTTTTCTGGGTGAGGTTTTTATCGGGGTTTTTCCTCACCTGTAAGACAAATGTCAGGAAAACTTTAAGGCCCAAACGGTCCCCGAAATCATATGGCCATCATTATCATCATCACCCTTATCATTATCATCTTCATCATCATCACCCTTATCATTATCATCTTCATCATCATCATCCTTCACCGGTGTGGAAAGCAACGGGAAGCTACCACACCTACAATTCCCTAGTAAAGCTAAAAGCATAGCATGAAAATGCTATGATTGCAGTGAAGGACCTGCCTTCGGGCAGAATTACTATGGATATATATATATATATATATATATATATATATATATCAATAAAATCGTATAGTGAGATCACATATTTAAGAATTAAAATAAATAAAAATGGGAGTTATGAAGAGGAAATAAGAAATAGAAATAATAATGAAACAATTGCAATTGCTTGCGTCAATGAAATATTGTGGGATAAAAATATACGCGTAAGTAATAAAAATAAAATGAATATACATCATACAATTGTTAAAAGCATCATTACTTATGGAGCAGAACTTTGGCCATTAACAGCAAAAACAAATAAGTATCTTTTGGCAACGGAAATGGATTTTATACGAAGGGCAGGTAGAATCTCAAGAAGAGAAAAAAATAGGAACTCAGTTATGGAATCCTAGGAACTCAGTTGTAAGGAAGAAAATGAAGATGAATGAAGACACTATTTTAGATTATATTAAAACTCAGCCATTAAGATGGTATGGATTTGCCCAGCGAATGGAAGAGGAACGGCTACCAAAATGTTTTTTGGAATGGAACCTGAAGGAAGACCTAAAACCTCCTGGAGTCAGGGAATATATTTATACATGAAGGAGAAAAATCTACAACCAGGAGATTGGATGGACCGACAAAATTGGCTATTGGGAATCGGACGATGTCAAAGACATTAAACGACTAATGATCTGTTAGGATTATTATTATGGTTATGATTATTTTTATGGTTATTATTGTTATTGTTATGATTATTATTATGGTTATGATTATGATTATCATGGTTATGCATATTATGGTTATGAGTATTATTACTATGGTTATGATTATTCTTATTATTATTATTATTATTATTATTATTATTATTATTATTATTAATAAATAACATTTTAAGTATTATTCTAAACAAAATTTTATAATTGACTCAATACGAAGTCTGTTAATGTGAGGAATATAGTATTTCAAAATACTGTTTTGATCATTTTACAAGTACGAGAGATGAAAGGAATCGGGTGTTCAGTACACGAAAGAGGAAGTTTTCCGATACGAAAGTTACGGCAGACAGTAACAGGGATACAGGATTACGAAGTAAGACCATTAATTACTCATCTAACTTTAAATAATTGGGTAGTGAAGGGAAGCTTGAATTTCTAATACATCATTTCAAAACAAATTAAAGCTATCTGAAGCCACGTAAAATTACATTTGCAACTCGAAAACACTTCATTTTTATAGGCTACAATTTCAAGTGGAAATTAGCCTATTTAATGAGGTGCGTTCAATTTCTAACGTCCCCGATTTTTTTAGTGTAAATTATTTGCACTTTTGTCGCTTCTCAACGTAATATCTCTGCAGATGTACACATTTTTAGAACATTGATGTCACGATTCCATTGCTACTGCGAAAACGCTTATTTAGGAGCACACTAGAAAACCGCAGATCAAACAGCGGCCTGACTGGAGAATTGTATGACCACAGAAATTGTCAACATTGTGTTAAAAAAATGGCTATGTACCACATCAGGGGAGCAGGGAGCATGAGCAACTGCTTCAAAGTTGTTTTCACGAAGAAACTCTTGCGACACACAACCTGGAGGACATTTTCCGCATATTTTGATATCCAAGCAGGATTGTGCACAGATCCTACGGAAATGCCAACTTTCAAGGTGATATCTTTCGCACTTAATCGGCAATCCTCCAAAATAACTTTATTCACTCGTAAAACCATGATGTCTGATCTATATCGCGAGGCCCAGGTTGTTTCGGTTCGTTGTCGCACGACGTTCGACACCCACGAAAGCACATTTTTAAATTCATGATACCCTCACCATATGTCTCATTCAACTCACGATGCATTTCATTGAGTGCTACATTACGAAAATGGAGAAAAGCAATGATTACTCGCTGTTTCTGTAATGAGAACGTCGCCATTTTAAGTATTAAAAACACTCCTCATTCCAGCTGCAACCACTATAGAGCACTGCCACAGTACAGTGCTGCCATTTCTTTCACGCATTCACAATGAGTGCCATCGTATATTAAGACAAACCGAATATTTGTATCTGTTACCGTCGAAAAAAAAATCAGGGACCTTAGAACTAGAACGCACCTCTTAATCTAAATCAGGGACCTTAGAACTAGAACGCACCTCTTAATCTAAATCATGGACACTAGAACGAACCTCGTAATCTAAATATGTGGATACGCAGATATAGGTGTTGTGTTTTAAACTCGTGTATCTTTATTTATTGTGTAATAAATTGTACTCTGATTATTTAGCCATATTTGCTTATTTAATTCTATCGGTTGACCATAATGATTGGGTATTTATGTCATAATTTGGCTAGCCTGCTGTGTCATCAGGTAGATCACTGAGCATCCTAACCCTTCATTATTCTTCGGGACACCAGGGAACCGTCATGTTGAACGAATACTGCGTGCCGACCCGCTTATAAGTGCGAAATAGTGAAAGTAGTTTTTTTAGTGTGTTTAAAATAAATCTCATCTTAAAATTCTTTTGTGGCCTAATAAATTGAAACCAGTGTCAGTTACATGGAAATCAACCAGTCGGTTATAAATTATATAGTCCGCTTGATATTGGAGATTATTCTATTACAATTCACCGCTGTGGTCTCGAGGTAGCGTGCTGCCTTGTCACGCAGCGGGCCCGGGTTCGATCCCCGGTCGGGGCACATTTTCTGGGTTAGGTTTTTGTCAGGGTTTTTCCTCATCTGTAAGACAAATATCAGGAAACCTTTAAGGCCCAAACGGTCCCCGAAATCATTTAGTCATCATCATCCTTATCATTATCATCATCATCATCATCCTTCACCGGTGTGGAAAGCAACGGGAAGCTACCACACCTACAATTACCTGGTAAAGCTGCACGCATAGCGTGAAAATGCTATGATTCCAGTGAAGGACCTGCCTTCGGGCAGAATTACTATGGATGGATGGATTGTATTACATACCAGGGTTTGAATCGGACAATAAGTTTAGGAAAAATTCACAACTTTTCAACGAAAAATACTTTTTTTTAACAGAGAGATGCACTATTACCAAATAATTATAATGAAACTTAATCTTTATAAATCGGAAATTCAATATTGGATCACCCTATTATTAACAGTGTGAAGACAACTTGGGAGAGGATCACAGTACATTTAACTCATTTTGGACTGAGTACCTTATTCTCTGTAACCATAGAAATAACATTTTCTATAATATTGAAGTAAATATTTTGTTTCAAGTAAAAAAAAAAAAGTAAAATTAACGTTGAAGTTAAATGTAATGTATTTTGTAAGAAACATAATCATATTATCAAAATATAAAGAGCTTTAAAGAACATTGTGTTTATTTTGTTTTAAAGTAGGCCTACATATTTTTATAAAGATACTAACTAATACCGGGCGTTCGCTGATACACCTAAATAAATGAAAATCAATGTGCTTTTATGTTTAGTTCAATAAGTAAAGGGAAAAATAATTATAAATTTATATTTTTTAGATACCCCGTGCTCATTACCCGTCCCGATCTTCTTGGCATAAATGAGCTGAAATACGAAAACGAATGTGTTTTATATTTGTTAAATAAGTAAAATGAAAAATTTACATCATAATTATTTTTAGATACCCGTGCTGATTACCCGGTGTTGCCCGGGAATCTAATTATCTCGATCTTCTTGGCATAAATGAACTAAAAGATAAAATTCCTTATTGTGAGTTATCCGAAAAAGAATACGCGCCATGTGCTTGCTATGCTTGCACAGGAATCTACGTACTTGTCTCCTTCTTGCATCAATTAAAGACAAAAATGGTTACTGTAAGTTATCCGTAAGAGATAAACATATGCTGTAGCGGACTTTTTTGTAGAGCTTTTTGAGATATTCAATTCTGTGCACATTAATTTTGTGTATTTTTTATGGTTTAGGCAGCGTAAGCCATTTAAGCGTCCAAAGAGCTACTTTTTTCACGTTTTCCACCACAAAGGGCGATTTTTAAGGGTGTAGGAGTTGAGTATCACAACTCTCTTATAGCCTATGTTCATCCCGGGAAACTCCGAAACATTTTACAAAAAGCCCCATCACAATCGGGTCAACGGTATGGCCGCGCATAAGTACGAACAAACAAAGAAACATCCATTTTTATATATTAGCTTTAAAAATCACCTTTACAACAAAAAAATATTTGTAAAATGATGTTTAAGTGTAAATTATTTGATTAATGCACAATATAACCAATGCTTTCCGTAGAAGACATTTTTATCGGAATTTCATTCATGAAGTAAATTCACAAAAATAACATTTAAATCATCTTTAACAAAAATTGATCATTAGAGATCAGTCAATGTACTCAATATATCTAGTGTATATGCAATACATTAAAACGAAAAATATACAAACACAAGTAGGTAATAAAGGTTGCTCTAAAATTCCCCTTACAAACTTCTAGACTTGTAGAGGGGACTGAGTTGATAATATTTAGAATTGGAAACCAGTCCGGAAACTTGCCGTTTCCGCGTTACAACCGTTTAAAAACATGTTTTTAACGCGACCACTTTTACAAGTAATTTATTATGAGGCGTGACACAGTACATCACTTGTTTTACAATTCGACTCATTAATAACCTAAGAAAAAAAATGGAAACTCCACCATGACTTGCATTAATAATCCCGGATACACCCTCCATAATCAATTTTTGCAGTTTTCAAAATTCCGAAAAAAATTATACTTAAAAAAAACGCCAAATCTTGGAATACTCTAAAAGGGAAATTTTCGATTTAGACGAATCGCGAAGCTATTACTCGTTGAGACGCGTGACGTACGTTCAGGCAATCCATGTTTTCAAACGGCTGTAGCACGGAAACGGTAAGTTTCCGGACATAGTTTCAAATTCTATACAGGGTGGACCGCTCGAATGGACCTAATTTCAATTGCTTGTTACTGGCAAACGGTTGAAGATAGAAACTTAAAACAACGTTCATATTACAGAAAAACTCACCAAGTTTTGATATCCAGATCACCACATCTCTATATGAGCCCCAGCAGTCACTGTGACGATATCAAAGCGATGAACAATTTCTTGCCAAGTACGTTGGAGTATGTCTTCTGGAATGTTCTCAATAGCCTCTATGATGCGCTCACGAAGATCACGAAGGTCTTTGACTGGGGTGGTGTAAACTTTATCTTTGACATAGCCCCAGAGAAAGAAATCCAGTGGTGTTAAATCGGGAGATCTCGGGGGCCACGCGATTGGTCCTCCCCTACCAATCCAACGGCCAGGGAAAATGTTGTCCAAAGTCGTACGAACTTCATTGGACCAGTGGGGAGGAGCACCATCTTGCTGGAAAACGATGTTAGGCTGCAGTTGTTCAATTTGTGGAAAGAAGAACTGCTCCAGCATGTCAAGATATGTGGTACCACGAACAGTTTTCTCGGCGAAGAAAAACGGTCCAATGACCTTATTATGTGACAAACTGCACCAAACATTCATCTTCGGACTATCACGAACATGCTCTTGAATAGCGTGAGGATTCTCCGATCCCCAGATCCGCACATTATGCCGGTTTACCTTGCCTGACAAATGGAAAGTGGCTTCGTCCGAGAAGAAAATCTTGGTCATGAAGTCAGGATCAGCGCCGAGACGGTCCAGCATCGTATTGGCGAATTCCACTCGTTTCGGCATGTCATTCGGCTCCAGACGTTGCACTAACTGCACTTTATATGCGTGCAGTTTTAGGCGTTTGTGGACAATCCGTTGTAATGTCGATTTTGGTATTTGAAGTTCCCGCGAAGCTCTTCTTAATGACTTCCGGGGGCTTCGCTCAAATGCGGCTTGAACATTTGCTACCATTTCATCGGATGCTCTGCGACCACCACCATGCTTCTTCAACACAGATCCTGTAGCTAATAATGTATCACGCCACTTCTTTATGCTTCTAGCAGTTGGAGCATCACGGTTAAACACACGCCGGAACTCCCTTTGAACTCTAATGATTGATTTAAACTCCGCATACCACAAAACAGCTTGCGCTTTCATCTGCGGAGTCGCCATTTTCACAAACAATTAAATCTAAGAACGAGAAACGTATCTTTGTGCCATCTACCGACAGGATTCGAAACTTGGTGAGTTTTTCTGTACTATGAACGTTGTTTTAAGTTTCTATCTTCAACCGTTTGCCAGTAACAAGCAATTGAAATTAGGTCCATTCGAGCGGTCCACCCTGTATATTATCAACTCACTCTCCTCTACGAGTCCTAGAAGTTTGTAAGGGAAATTTTAAAGCATCCTGTATATTACATTAGTATAGAGTAAGTAAAGTGATCCCACAACAGGCCCGGAGGCCCTTGGGGTAGCAGGAGGTCAAGGCTCCCACTTTTTCTAGACAATCGGCACCTGATGTCAGCCGGGTTGTCAGCCCTGCGTGACGGCCGCCTTTACCCCCAGAACAAGCGTCTGGTACTCATTTACGTTAGAGGCTCAGTCGACCCCAGGACCATAGTGCCGCCAGAGGGTTTGGGTCAGTTTAAAAATCCTGACCCCAACGGGACTTGAACCTGCGACCCTCCGGCTTGTAGCTCAGTGCCTTAACCACTACGCTACGGCGTGCCCCTCATTAATATAGAGAATAGAATTAAATATTCTCCAGTAAAAAGAGTATTACCGTATATATATATATATATATATATATATATATATATATATATATATATATATGTGTGTGTGTGTGTGTGTGTGTGTGTGTGTGTGTGTGTGTGTGTGTGTGTGTGTGACTCATTTTCTGGTTACTGCCGCAATAAGAATATATCTCTTGAATAATACTTATAAAGTATTTATATACCAATCGCTAAAAGGATAATTATAATTTGTGTAACACAGTAACATTGTATATTACTCCATCAAGTTAATTCTGCACGGCTGGAGGGGGAAGAGTTTTAGCACTGGTATCTATGGAAGAGAGGTAGGAGAAGCAGTACAGTCACTCTAGAATCTGAATGAACTGATCTAAAGAAACTATACCAAACATATCGTCTTCTTTACTGCTCTCACTGTGATTAATATACTTATCACTAGAGCGAGAAACTATATGAAGAATATTATATCAAAATATTAAATCATAATGTCATATTAGAAGATATTTTCTTAACTTTTACATATATTTTTATACACAGATCATCTATAATTTATAGATGTAATACCAGCACATAAATGAGACAAGCATATATTTTTGTAGCTGAAGAAATCAATATTTTTTACTGTACTTCCATTTTAATTAGCTTTTCATTAATTCTGATTCAATAGAAAATATCACTTCATGATTTGAGGCAATTCTAATGGCTCACGTTGTAGCGTAGTTGATTGAGGAATCACGCTACAAGCCGGAAGGTCTCGATGGGGTCAATTCTTAGCTGGACCAAATCTTCTGGCGGCATCATGCCCTTAGGTCGACTCAGCTGCTAACGGAAATGAGTGCCAGACGCATGTTATGAGGGCAAAGATGGCCGTCATGCAGGGCCGACAACCCAGCGGACATATTGCGGCGATAGTTTAAAAAAATGAGAGTCTCAATATCCCACTACCCCATTGGCCCCTCGTGCCTTAGTGGGGCACTTTACCTTCAAAATCAATATACGTATGTTTATATATAATATATATATATATATATATAAACCATCAATTTATTCAATGAAATTTAATTACAAAATCCAAACACATACAAGGGACAAAAAATGCTAATCGAAACAAACAGGCTTCCATGAAATATAGCACTGAAAAAATTTAGAGTGGATACAGTTCCATAAAGGTGTTGGACTCCAATATATTCAAATGTAACAATAACATTAATTTAGATTTTTTTTATTATTGATTTCGTACATCTCAATGATGGATAAATCATATTTGAAGAGAAAAATTATACGCTCAGACCGGGACTTGAACCCGGGACCCTTGGTTCTCTAGACCAAGTGCTCTACCAACTGAGCTACCTGAGCAAGTACCGATCTAAACGCAAATCTTTCTCTATATACATTGTAATTCCCATCCACCAAATGCTGTGAAGCCATGCTTCTATCTTGCAAATGGCGGCTCCTTTATTAAGAAGACATATTTGGGAATTATACATTACAGCCAGTACGGCTTTTTCCAAGTTTTTATTATTGATTTCGTACATCTCAATGATGGATAAATCATTGCATTTGGTGGATGGGAATTACAATGTATATAGAGAAAGATTTGCGTTTAGATCGGTACTTGCTCAGGTAGCTCAGTTGGTAGAGCACTTGGTCTAGAGAACCAAGGGTCCCGGGTTCAAGTCCCGGTCTGAGCGTATAATTTTTCTCTTCAAAAAAATTAATTTAGATGGTTTAGAGCAGAAGTAGACTAAGTCCAGTATGCCATACTTGGATAAAAAGATGTTAAAAATTATTAAACCACATTTAATTATAGGGAGCGTTGCAATTAGATTTAATCTTAAACTATGAAAATGGTGAATTGTGGTTAGAATTATTTTAATATTACTTTTTTTTTTTTTTTCATGAAAAGTGTCCAGCCTTGGTCTACTCGTACTTTCAACAATCCAGTTATCAATTCAGTTCGTAATACATAGTTAGCAGCTTTTCAACATTTTCTGATAGTAAACTATAACTCCCGTCTGCTAGAATTGTTTTATGCGATTAAAACGATGTTATATGAGCAATCATGTATCGCGCTATGTTTGATAGTTTGAAATTTTGCAAATATTGAATAACTTGCACGTTGAAAATTACACAACTGATAATACACCGGTACTGAAAATTGTTCAACTTCAAGTGTGGGCGGAGAATCCGTAAATGCGTGTGAAAGATAGGAATATGTAATTTCGTCAAGAATGCTGTAGCTGTCGGATCATTTATAATTACAGTATTAGTCGTCTCCATACTACCAGCGTCACAATAAATCACAAGTGGCAAAAAAGGGACAATCCATTACTACATGTAACTCCAGTAGTAACAGGGTTGTTAAATTAGTCATTTGGTCAAGAACCGAATAGGATGACGGATCATTTAAAAACCACAGTATTTGACAGCTGTCCGCCTACCAGTCAAATATAACACAGAGGACAGGAAGTGACAACAAATTAAGGAAGGAAGAGAAAGACAGCACATTCCTAAAATATTTTCCGCCTGCAGAGATAAATTGGTGGAGTAGTACAACATGTTTTACTTAGGAAAATTAAATTAAAATAAATTGCTAAAGTTGCAAGAAAATAGGACAAGAAGAGCAAAATCGCAAGTACGAGTATTTACCCAAATATCGTAGAATTTTCATCACAAACTCACAAACCTAATACACAAGGACTGAACAAAACTAAGCTCCTTTTATTTACTTACAATACTCTTCAATGTAAATGCTACCTAATTCTAAAAATAAGCCTGCAATATTTGCACATTTCCGCTATTAACTTTAAGTAAATTTATGTTTAATTATGCACATAAAACACCTACACTTACTCATATTTTAATAATTATAGAATGAACCGAACATTATCAAGACATTTCTCCACTAGTTAAAAGTATTTTACACTCTTTTTATTTACCCTGTGCATTTAAAGTACATAATTCAATAAATGAATGGTTAAATAATTTTCTAGAATGAAATGGTAAAAATTCATTTTTTATGATATTACATTTAAAACGTATTTATTTGAATAATTAGAATAATACCATTCTATGACGTGCAGAAAATATTTTCCAAAAATTAAAAAAAAACTTCTATGGCAAATACACAGAGCCAATTAAAGATAGTTTACAAATTTTATTACACTCTAAAATAAAGATATTTATGGAAAGCTAAAAAAAAATAGTTTTTCATATTTACACTTTTGTTTCTTTCTTTGAATGTGCATGTTTGAGTGTTGCATATTGGATGAATGTATGTATATTTTATGATTTAGTAGTAGATGAAGATCTTCTCTTTATTCGTGACATTCTGTCCCGTTTTGTCCTAACATAGAGAAACACGTGTTAGTGGTGAAGGCACGCTATCATAACACTTTAATCATCCTGTCTCCTTGGAGAGCTCATTACTTGAAATATCTTGAGGAAGCTATGCAAATGGCATCTTGAGGAAAAGTGCATTCTCATTATTCTCTTCTAGAAGAACCACCTCGAACTCACTAAACAAAACAATCTATAATTAAGATCTAAATTATGGACTAGTTCTACATATTCACTACCTATGGAGATTTCATACTAAGGTATAACAAAATGAACTTCAGCCTTTTATCACGTTACAACAAATTCCCCTCATAACAACTTGAAGAACTTCATTCAATATCAATAGTCAGTGACTATTTATAAAACATAAATTAAAATAATAATAATAAAGGCTTTCCAATAAATCATGTTTTCGAGGAACATAAAGGTATAAAATTAACCAAACCTAACAGCGAATGCGTTGTGGGATAACTCAGTGAAGAATTTATGGAAGATTTTAGTATGGTATATAAATAATCAGAGACTAAGGAGCTACCGTAAATTAGGAAGTGTGAATCTATACATGGAATATGTCGCAAAATTAGTTTCAACGACTATATACAATTCAAATGGAATGCTATTTATACTCTTATTTTACAAATGCCCTACTTTTATTTATTTTTAAAAAATGTCATAATTAATGTTGTTCCTAAAACAAAAACACGAAGTATTTTCAAATTATGGGCTACTTCATCACTATTGTTATTATTATTATTATTATTAATATTATCCGACAATGTATTCCGGATGACAGGTAATGAGAATGATTCGAAAATATTACCGGTACTATATAAATTCCATCTCAACTGTCAAATATATTATACGAAAAATCATTCACTAAAATCAAATCTATGACCATAAATAAATGTCTTTTTAGAGGCAAGTTGAACTTGAGAGAAGGATGATTTAGCAGGTCGTGGTTCTAACAATTGAGATAACTAGTTGGTGGATCTCGGCAAAGTGAAGTTATATGTGAAGCTATTAAGGCAGTCTGAATCAGGTTGTATGATAATCTGCAAAAATACATATTTAAATAAGGAAGTTAAAATTGAATTTATAAAGCAATGATACGACTATGCCTCAGAGATTTGGGCTGATACTACAAGAACGAAATAGATCTTAAGAACACATGAGACGAATATCCTAAGGAAAACCCTAGATAAAACAAGGAGAGATAGAATTAGAAAAAGGAAATAAGAAGACAGACATTCAAGCAAAAAAAGAAATGGCGAATAGAAGAAGATATGAATGGAATTTGCACATATCTCAAATGGCACCAGGCAGCAAGGCTCATATATCAAGAGATAATCTATTAGCAGGTGGATAGAGGTCACCTGGAAGAACAAAGAAACGTTGGAAAGATACTTGGTTTCTGGACCGAACGGGATTAAAGCTTAGTGTATAACTATGCAAAAAAGAAAATTATTATTATTATTATTGTTATTATTATCATCATCATCATCATCCTTCATGGATTAGGTCTTTGCCTGTTCCGATCTCATATCTGTTCAGCCCAGCGCTTTCTTGGTTTTCCCACCGATCTTCGTCCTACAGGATTATACATCAGTGCCATCTTTTGTATCCCATCCTCTGTCATTCTTTGCAGATGTTCCATCCAATTGTTCCTGTGTTCTTCTATTTGTTGAAGAAGTGGTTGTACTTTTAGTTCATCTCTAATATTCTCATTTCTAATATGTTATTCTCTTGTAAAACCTTTCACAGCCCGTAGAAATCTCATTTCCGCTGCCTGAATTTTACTTTTTTTTTCTTTCGGATCCAGGCCTCACTTCCATACATCGCCACTGGTAGTGCCATCGTTGAGTAAAATGTTAGCTGCGTATCGTTTCTTACTTTGTTCCTTGTGTTCATCGGATTGTTCCACAAATATGTTGAAATGTATTATTAATTTATTATCATTTATTATTATTATTATTATTATTATTATTATTATTATTATTATTATTATTATTATTATTATTATGTTTTGGAGATTAGAAAATCAGAGCGGTATCTATAGAAGATGATATTAATGAGAAATATCAGGACAGCTTTTTTCACAATATATAATGGCAAACATGTGAAATCCTCACAAGATGGAAATTGTGCGCAGTGAAATCTATATTTAAGAGAGATGATAAAAGCATAAAAGAAAATTATAGATTCGTATTCCCAATGAATGTGGGGTACACAATATAATCTAAAATTCGAAACACCAAAATTATAATATTTGCACACTCTCTAATCCTAGAAAAACAAAGTGGATTCACAGAGAGCCGCTAGTGTACCAATACATTCGCGGACATTCTCTAGTACTACATATCATTTCTAAATTCATTTCCAAGGTATGTAAAGGATTACAGTTCACGTATTTCCAGTCAATACATATATGAAGTTCAATTGTTGATAGTATTTTCTTAGTCATAAATGTGTGTAATTTAGGTCCCGAATTTACCGATTCATTTTTTTAATTTTGTTATTTTTGTTTCCAAGCCGCAACATTTCTGTGCGAGAAGATAAATATCATCTCTAAATTCAAGGACTTCCAATATGTCTGTCATATTCGATTGAATTCCTCTTTTCTTTCCCTTTACAATCATCTTCTTAATAGTACCCAAAACAAAATTGAATAAAATTGAAGACAATATGCAGCTCTGTCAAACGCCTGTAATAAAATGATCGGTTAACCTTCCTTATTGTACCAACTGATATGTGTATCCCACATATTGCTTTTATATGAAACTTTTTTATTTTTGTTGGAATATTGTACTTCTTGTAGAGTATTCCGCTTTGCTTCCGTTTTGATTGAACCAAAAGCTTTTTCAAAATAAATAAATATTAATCACGGGATTTTTTTCCCCCATTCAGTATTTTGATATAATATAATTCTAAGCGTATTAATCAAGTTTGTACAACGTTTTGAGGAACCCTGCTTGTCTTTTCTAAGGATATCTATCCCAATAAAATTATAAAAATGTATGAAGACAATCGATGGAATTTAAATCCTAAGATATGAAATTACTACAAAAACGTCAAACAAAATGCGGCATCATAACTAAAAAGAAAAATAAAGGAAACAAAATTAAAATCAATGCCGATAAAGTTCAAAGAAAATTCTGTTGAACTATTAGCTACAAAATATAATAAAAATAGTATCTAATAGATCACGTCATCCTCAACTCTCTCTACAGAATAACACAAAACAACATTCAGTTGCTCAAAACCTTATGCTGATGATGGAACCTTGTTTTGAAAGACTTTCAAGTTTTAAAAGATTTTAATCAAGTTGAGGACGATATTTTATATTGCTACAAAATTAAAATGTAATAAACCCATGGCTAAACAACAATTGTTTTATGGGCGTGAAAACTGGATTGTAACGAAAAATTACTTAAAAACTAGAGACGAAAATTTTCATTATATGACACGTAGAAGGTTATATAAGACTGGATAAAATATGAAGTGTACATATTTGAAAAGAGCTTAAAGCGTAATCTATTAGAAGATAAGCTATAAATTTGCCGGATAAACTGGAAATACCATCTAGAAACAATGACCTTAAATTATTATGAATGAGGAGTAAAGACAGATTTTGGAAAGCTCACGTGCTTAAACCACGTAGTGTAGATTGTATTATTATCACTGATGTTCCAAAATCTACAATTAATCTTATTCCATCTAATGAATGTTAGTATTATATTTATAACCTTATAACTAAACATAATACAATATTAATATATCCAATTAAAATATTATAATGTTCGAACAATTTGGCCAATGAATATACGAAAACTGTTTACACAACATAGTCAAATAAATGATTTAAAGAAAGGAACACTGTAGTCCATGTTGCATAATATTATTATTATTATTATTATTATTATTACTAATAATATATTTTGTTTCTTACAACCATATAATCCACAAGCCAGATCTTAAATCTTAAAAATAAATAAACTGACTGACTGATAGAAAAAATTGCAAGAAACTTCATAAAAACTTTGGAAAAACTGTATCAACTTGGGTTTAAAAAAAATTCAATACCTGTTCTAAAAGCAAGTCATCTAAGTTTTAGCAAGTTCTTCCAGAACTCCATGAAAGAAAAATTTATCTAGTATGATGAAATATGAATTCAATGATGTATAGAATATATTTCACATTTTGAAGAGATTCGTGTGCAATTTTATATCAGCCTTGTACTTATTGTACACATCTACGATGAAAGACATTATTCTTGGTCGTTATTCTGAAGAAGGATACAAGTTCTTGCAAACTTTCTGCTTAAAAGCACCTTGTAAACCCAAGTTGTTCAAAAACTTGTTCGTAGAGTTGGAAACAAGAAGGCTGTGACATTCCTCTGAAGAGTTTCACGCAACTTTGTACTCGGGGTCAATTCCTCTATTTAATGGGGAATTGCAGTCATTTTATAAGCTGTATTTAAAAGTAATTACGTCATTTTATCTAAGACTTTTAAATTATTATGAGCCTCATAATTAGACTAATAAAAAAGTTTGTGATTAAGTTTAGTGAAATTTGCAAATTTATTAACTTAGCAGTATGTCGGTCCACATGAACTGGTGATTATGACGTTCGCATCAGGTTCCAAGGTTTCGCGGTACAAACACATTTTAAAGGCAAGAATCCTGAACATGGCTCTTTTCGGAATAGAAGTAAAACCGCAAGGCCTATGTTGTAGATTTACGGCACGTAAAATAACCTCAAGCCTGAGATAAGAAGCCTCTGAGCAAAATTTGTCGGCCCCTTTCGCATCCTGATTTGAATTTGGACGTTAATGACTTGAGCTGTCAAATAAAACACTTAAATTGATGGTACCTAATAAGTATTTGGTAATATTTAAAAACAAAGCTCTAGGTCAGTTTAACAAATAAACATCTTAAATATTAGATTCGCATGTAGGGCCCAATAAACTTTGAATTCATTGGAATTTACACTTTTACTTTATACTTATGCAACTCAGAGCTCAGAGTAATAATGACATATGTGACTGAACTACGACGGAATGCGCACTCTATTATTTAACTAACATTAAATAAAAATAATTCTTATAATTTACATTATGCATGAAACATGCATCAATATCTAATTTCTGGGATCTACGTACACAAAAATCTGTTCATAATCAGCATTAACTCAAATGTTGGTTCTTCTTTGTTTATAGCACATCTTGTAGCTTTACAATATGCATATGGACATTTATTTAGACCTATATATAAATCCACAAGATTAACTATTAAGTAAACTATATAAACCATAAGCTATCATTACGTAATTAACATGAGATCATCGCCAAGGTACTGAATCTGCCTAGAAATAATTCATATTCCAATGCGTCCTTTATTGAATTCTGCAGTATCTCATTGGGCTAGAAATCAGAACCACCATACTTTATAGCACACTACCGTTTTCCTCATTTAAATGCACATTTACATCATCCATACATCCATCCATCCACACATAGTAATTCTGCCCGAGAGCAAGTATTTCACTGCAATCATAGCATTTTCATGCTATGCTTTACAGCTTTACTACGGAATTACAGATATGGTAGCTTTCCATTGCTTTCCACACCGGTGAAGGATGATAATGATAAGGATGATGATGATGGCCGGATGATTTTCGCGGACCGTTGGGTCCTAAACTTCCTGACATTTGTCTTACATGTGAGAAAAAAACCCATAAAAGACCTCACCCAGGAGTCTGTCCCGACCGGGAATCGAATCTGGGCCCGCTGCGTGACAAGGAGCACGCTACCACGAGACCACAGCGATAAATAAAGAAAATAAAACAAACTAGAATTATTCCAAAATGTGTACAAAATTGTTAAAATGTCACGACTTTCAATACTATGATGTAATTTTATAACTTTTTACCAATTAAATTCCCATTGAAGCTTACTAATATTATCTAGCGATAAAATTGTCATCAAGTTCAATTCTCTAGAGGAAAGAGCTTAGGGTGACCACTGCATATCTGCACTCCGACACAAGTGTATAATAATTACAATGAATTTCCCAAAACTAACAAATACACAATACACTGAAATAACTCTTAAATGAAGCAGAAGCATTTTATTTAAGATTGCATGTGTATCTGAAATGAATGTGTTTGTAATATTGCTTGTATTATTGAATTATCATGGTATTTTTGCTATAGCATTTCATATTTAATGTTGCATGTAGTAATTCAAATCATGGCGTTTATTTTTACTGTCACCGGGGGGATAATGCTCAATGAAGTGTAATATATAAATATATAAATTATATTTTACAACATGCACTTCGACATTGTACACATTATTTCGTTTACAAATGCAAACATAATATTCACTGTAAGCCCTAATAAAATTTCCGTCGCCCTGAAGTGCTAGGTGGAATCTCTACCTTCCACTTCGAGGACTCGGTTTGGATTTCCAGAGGGATATAAATATTCTGATCTTTACTTTGGATCGAGGTATGTCTTGGGCGTGTGTATAAAAAATAAACAAGCGACAATTATAAAACAAACTGAGAAAAAAAAGTAGGAAAGTAAATATTGTAAAATATGTACATTTTAAAACTTAAGCAAATACATAGATAATAATAAAACTATAATCTAATGCAAAACATTATAAATATATAATACAGTACCGGTACCATACTTCAACGTTCTATATTAACAGCAACATCTTGAAGAAAATACCATGTCAGAAATACGATGTGATCAGTAATAAATTTGTCCAGTAATAAACTGTTTCATCGTCAATAAAGGAAATGTCAAGTAATATAAGAAGTAGGCCCCATTTCAATACTCGCTGCCTTTCCGGTCTTCTTTTAAACGTGGTTTACCAACTGAATTGAAAAGTGGACCTATATTTCATAACTTGTTTAAAATATACGCTAAGGTTGCCTAGTTCGGTGATAGGTTTTACTTTTTTTGTGCAAACGTAGAATTTCAGATCAATGACGGCTCGTGGCTTTGAAGTTAGGCGATGAGCTGGTAACAAAAATTATTTGTACACATGCGTATCTTGATTATTATTAAATCCACTTATTTCTTGTAGGGCCTATATCAAATACAATCTTCGGTCAGTTAAAGCTGCAACTTCTCGGTGATATATGCATGGATTGGGTGTATGTTCGTTAACTGTAGTAGAATTTCTTTCTGAACTGTAATATTCCCCAAGACGGAACATTCTGAAATTGCATTCCTCATATACGTTTTTATATGCTTCAGACAAGAAAAGCTTCTTTCACAGATGTTGTAGAGGGAAAGACGCATACATGGAAATACCTTAAAACCACGACAGTATGAAACTAAAATTGTAGCGTTTAGCTGAATATTTAACATATTTTGTACCACATAATTGTAGAGATTCAGTAGGACGTCCACAATTTAAAACTTCCTTTTTAATTCATCTTTCCACCGTGTAAAAGGTGTTTCCAATAAAACATACAATACATTATAAACATGATTCATGTTTAAACCACTAAAATAATAGCCGAATTGACCTATAATAAAGAATTTCATTTAAAAAAAACTTTGAAGCAGATGGCAAATTCTCTGTCGCTACTTCACTTGAAGGATTTTGTAATTCTAGACCTCAGCAGGTGATGTCACGGTAGTCATGGCAACCGGCTAAGCTCTGCCCCTGAGGTCGGTCAGCTGGAAAGCTGAGTGCTAATCATGGACCAGAATGACACCACGCGGCGATGGCGCTCTGTGTCACAACAATGAGTCCCGCCTCGTACAATAATACAGAAATATGGTACTAATAAAGCCAACATTCGTGATAAGGAAAATAAAGTTTAAAAATAGTTCTGGTAAAAATTAGGTGAAATGGCAATTCACCTACTTCCCCTGAATAGCCGCCCCTGTTTTAAACAATGCTGACAAAACATGCATACAGGAACATAGTATGAACTTTCCACGAGATTATTAATCGAATTCACTCCAAACCTATGTACAGTTGTCCCCAAATGCCTCATTATTTTCTCCAAGACAATGATTCCTAAATACGCGATATGGCTCCCAAATGTGTGATATTAGAAACCTAATTACGTGATATTAGAAACCTAATTACGTGATATTAAAACATAAACTTATAAATTAAAAATAAAACTGAATTCGCCGTTTATTAAAGTTGATATTCAATATTAGAAGCAATATCAAGGCAAATACAAATAAAAATCGTGAGTGATATCAAACGATATTTAATATTTAAGCTTATTTTCCTCTAAAAATAAACTTAAAACCAAATAACAATATTAAGAATACACATGGTGATGTTTGATGAAATGTTTGCAAACAAATATACTAGTCATACTTTCTAGCAAAAATATTGTCCTCTATAAATATAGCATGAAATAATAATAATAATAATAATAATAATAATAATAATAATAATAATAATAATAATAATAATAATAATAATAATAATTTAGAGAAATAAAAATGGGTCCAAGGGTATGCATGCGCAATACAGTTCCCATTGCTAACACTCAGTCTCTGCATATCAACTCCTATCCCAACCTGCTCGAGGTGGACCTACTAATCCGAGTAACCTAAATCAAGGTTGTAGTATAGAATCCCTTCTGTGATTTGGGTCGGATAACTGATGGGAAGAGGGGGCCCTTTCTCTGGGATGATAAGAGACCCATGCTCGGGGAAACAAGAGTAAAGTCCATAATTTTTAATAGGTTGGCGGAAGTGGCAACCCTCTAGATGGGGTTAGTACATCCAGAAGCTGGACCTAAAGCTGAGGTGGCAGTACTCTGCATAGTGTTGGTACCACGATCAGAGGAAAACACATACTCATATTCTTCACAATAGAAACTCGGACGGACTTAACCAAAGACGACATCAGCGTAGAATTAAGGACAAACGATTGGGTATAAAGGATCGGATTAAAGTGGGAACTTGGACTGTCAGAGGGCTAAACACAAAATAAGAAGAACTAATTAGAGAACTAAATAATCAAAAGATTGATATAGTAATACTTACTGAAACAAAAAATAAGTTGAAAGGAACAAACGATATTGGTAACTATATACTAATATACAGTGGAGTACCTCAAGATAGAAGAGCTAGCAGTGGTGTGCTATAGCAATTAATAACAAATGGAGATAAACAATAATAAGCTACAAATATGTGGATGAGAGAATAATAACAGTAAGGTTGAAAATAGATCGGAATTATTTAAAGACTGTAGGAGTGTATGCACCAGAAGAAGGGAAAATTGACACCGTCATTTTCTACGATAAATTACAACAAGAAATAAAGTGTATTAAAAACAAGGAAAATATTATCTCAGATGCCGATTTAAACGCCAGAGTTGATAATCTCCCAATCCCAGGAATAATAGGTAGTAGTTTGGGGGAGATGTAATAAACAGAAACGGAGAAGAAATTCGACAATTTGCTACCTATAATAAACTAAAAATCACGGATATTTTCTATAACAAAAAGGACATAGGCCTATACAAGTATACATGGTGTACTAGAAACCAAAGATCTTTAATAGAACGCATAATGATTAATGATAGACTCAGGAGTCAAATACAAGATGTAAGAGTATGCAGAGGATGTGACATATAATGCATACCACTATTTATTGGTAGCCACCATACTTATAATAACCAAATGGAAAAAAAAAAAAAAAAACCCAAAAACTCAAGAAAAAATAAAAGACGTTTTTAAAGTATATCTTCTAGAAGAAGAAAGTATAAGAAAAGTATACCAAACAAAGGCTACAAGAACACTTAGAAGGAAAAGTAATTAATGACAATCTAAAATGAAGAGTGGGAAAATATATGGAATGACGAAATAGAGGAGGCTGTACGAGACAAAAAATTAGCTTATTTAGAGTACTTACAAAAGAAAACTGAAGAATGTAAAATTATATATAAACAAAAAAGAAATAGAGCGAAACAAATAACTCGAACAGTTCAAAGATTCCTAAGAAAGGTTTAGTTCCAAAATAGAGCACGGTGTACATTGCAGTCAATCTTTAACATTTAAAGTAATGAAACAATTAAATACAACAGAAAAATATACTGCAAAACTAAATACCAATGATCTGAAGACATGGGAAAATCACTACAGAGAATTATGGTGTAATGAAGAAGAAGTAGTTATAAAACGCCCTTCTGAAAGTAAAAATAGATCAGAAATAGACAGAATTACTCTAAGTGAAACGAGAGAGGCATTGAAAGAGATGAAAAATATAAAAGCACCAGGTATAGATGGTATAAATAATGAACTGATAAAGTATGCAGGTTTATTTACAGAAATAAGATTATTGAACTTAATAAACGAATGTTGGAAGAAAATACCTGAAAATTGGAAGACATTAGATTTTAAAAATTATTAAACTCCACTTAGGCATATAAATTATATGTGAAAATAATAAATAATAGATTGAAGAAGATATCCGACACACTCTTACAAGAACAAGCAGGGTTTATTATAAAGAGACTAATTGAAAAGAGAAGAGAATTTCGTTGATTTTGACAGAGTAAATAGATCTAAACTATGGGGAATAATGAAATAACGAGGTTATCCACACCATCTAATAAAATCAGTGCAAGGCTTATATACAGAAACTAAAGTAGTGACTAATATGAAACTGAAGTAGTAAAAAAAGTCTGAAGAAATTTTAATAAAACAAGGAGTTAGACAAGGGTGTAGTCTATCGCCCACTCATTTTAATATATATATATATATATATATATATATATATATATATATATATATATATATATATATATATATCGACGACATTATGAAACAATGGAAAATTATAACAGACAAAGACCTTAGATTGAAAAATGACACAAGCATTAATAACTTAATTTTCGCCGATGATTTAGTCTTACTACACCATGATGAAGATCTGTTACAATTGTCAACTTATAAACTAAACACAATATGTGGCGATTATAATTTTAAAATTTAAGTAAAACAAAAGTAATGACATTTTGTGGAAGAAACACTCTGCGTGCAAAAATATTAATTAGAGACGAAATTATTGAACAAGTATCCCACTTTTTAAATATTTAGAATGTGATATCAGCTATGGATATGATAAAGCTATTGAACATAAAATTAATCCGTTTCAAGCTATTTGTGGCACAATAAATAGAACATTGAATAATAAAGCCCATAAACAAACAAAATTAAAATTTTATAAAATAATGATGGTCGTATGTCCTTTTGTATGGGAGCGAATCTTGGACTATCACCACCAAACAAGAAAGTAAAATCCATGCAGCCGAGGTGACATTTTTAAGAAGAGTAAAAGGATGCGCTAGAATGGACCAGATAAGACATGAGGATATCCGTGAAGAACTGCAGATCTATTCCATAAAAGAAAATATATTTAACAACAAGAATCAGTGGAAAGAACGTGTAGAAAGAATGGAAGAAAGTAGATTACCAAATAAAATCTTACATCATTTTCCAAGAGGAAGAAGAGATGTCGGACGTCTCGGAAGAGATGATCTTAGATCTATTAGTGAAGACGGAACAGACAATTAATCCCTAAACCAGGAAGCGAAGAAGAACAAGAAATAAAAAAGAAAATTGAAATTACAGAACAAATGAATAATCTTACGAACAATGAGGAAACGATTTTAGGAAATTGGTTTCAATCAAATACCTATTTAGGCGCTATATGCATAATTATTGTAGTCCTGTTAAAGAGTAACATATGTAAATTTAATACACCTAATTTCTACGTAATGTGACCAATATGAAAGCTTATTAATAATCTTAAGAATGTTTTTCTTAATGTCTACATTCATGTGATTAAATATGACAGAGCCATATCATAAGAAAAATTATTTTAAAAAATCGTAAATGCGGAATCTACTGTACCATTATTACCCTCTTATAATGCTATCTCATGTATCAATTGCTACAGTTGACATTAAAATACAATATTAGAATGTTATATAACTATTAAATAAACACCCAAAATATAGAACATTTCTTCAACGACAGTCACGAGAAAGAGAAAAATTTCTTCAACCACTCGCAACATCAGGATGGCTTTTGCATTCATTTTTTAAAAGGCGGGCAAAGCAATAACCACTTTTCAAAACATTTAATTCTGTGACAACGTTGAAATTTTATCACGGAATTAAGGATATCACGAAAAGCAATGTGTGTGTGTGTATGTTTGTGTTTCCATCTTAAAATTAACTTAAAATACAGTAATCAGGCTTACTGAATATATACTCGTAAATTTCATCTTGTAAATGAGAATAAAAAGTAAAAAAAGTTATAAGGACTGAATAATAAATCCGGAACAATTTTAACCCATAATGCATTTTAAACATTCTGAAGTCAATGAGGTGAACATTGCCATTCGTCACTAAACCACATAATGCAGCACTTGTATGACAATGGACCCATCTAATCTTTCCTAATTTTGAATGACTTGTTAGTCATATGTATTATATAGAAAAAGTAAAGTAAACTCTTTATTCGTATATGGCATAACATCAAGTAGAGCGATGATATAACATGAGGCCCCTTATAATAGAAGGCCTGCGACATACACGAATGCCAGCTGACCAAGCCTGTCGCACCTTCATAGGAGCAGATGGAATGAAATAAAAATAATGAATGACATGGATATAG
Organism: Diploptera punctata; assembly: GCA_030220185.1. Taxonomy (NCBI): domain Eukaryota; kingdom Metazoa; phylum Arthropoda; class Insecta; order Blattodea; family Blaberidae; genus Diploptera; species Diploptera punctata. The sequence continues at coordinate 883,786 of JASPKZ010008888.1, forward strand.
GGAAGTAGAGGATATAATATTTTGGCATAAGGAAAACGGGATAAACATAGAGCAGAATCTGGCCTGGCTACTATTAGTCCACCACGAATCCCACATGGAGTGACAAGAGATGCAAAGTCGAGACCAGAGATGAAGCTGCCCAACCACTTGCACCATGGAGCCGCCATATTTACAAAGTAATATTGTAATTATATTTTTATATAGTTCTATATTTCAACAGCATTGTGTAATACAACGTGTCAGGGCTAAAAGTAGGAATAATAATTATATTGCTTAATGTAACAAACCATTACTTTGATATAGATCAAATAATACTACATTTCTATTCATTGAACAGGGTTACAATGTATAAACACCATTCTGTATCCAAAGTTTCGCCGCTTTAATGGTTTTCCTTCTATTAATTCCTATATTCTCAATTCCCTTCCTGTTATACAGTCTCGATTACTGATCTCATCTCTATTTAATGAAGTCTAATATAGAATTTTGAACATATGCCTGATTACAGTAATCCTATTTCTTCCAATTTACAATGCTTAGGTGATCCTAAATATGTCATTTCCATTGAAGGTAATTTTAATCTAGTATTTTGCATCAGTTACCAAGTCTCACTTCCATATGATAGGTTGCTCCTAACTATTGATTTATAAATTTCTACTTTTATTCCACAATATCCATCTAATGTTTTTGTAGCCGATCTTTCCATTATTTTTTATTTATACATTCTCTTGATTACCAGATTTGTTAAATGCCTAAATAAGTATATTCATTGCTTCCTTTAATATAATTCATTTAATTGTCCAAAATGATATCTTATTTGATATGAACAAGCCATGATTTTTTTAAATTTAATGTTAGGCCCCATTTATTATATTTCTCTAACAATTTTCTTGTGACATAGTCCATATATTCATAATCATATGTTATAACCAACTGGCCATCTCCAAATAATATATAAAGAGTATATTTAATGTTTAAATTTATTCCTCGCTCAAGTAATTTAATAATTCCCTCAACATGAGTAATTAGTGAGCACTCATGTTGTTTACTTATGACATTAGCATGTAGTTCATTATGCGAGTGGATTTTTTTCTCAATTATCTTGTTTCATGGTATAGTTTTGAAGCTTGTTATGAAAATAAAATCGTAGAAAATTTGTGCATCCTGTGCTACAGGCCTACATATATTATTAGAACTCCTTCCTGTTATTAAACGGTAGACAATTAGTTCTTGATACCTCTATAATGCATATCTATTTTTTTTAAATTCAATAAATCAGTTTTCCAGATAATGGATAATCTGGTGTTAACTTTATTAAAATTCGGTTTTAAAAACTAAGTGATGGAAATGAAGATATGTTTGAAAAATTGGCGTCTAGGTAAAGAACCATAACGTTTTGTGGGTCACGGAGATGAAATCGATTGTAGCCAAAGCATGGGGAATACAGGCAGGTGTTCAAGGAGGTCGCAGCGCTTTAAACAGTAGGAAATGAAGAGTTTGTGAGAAACATGTGGTATCTTCGATACTTGGAAACAATATACTCACAATTCACAAAAAAAAGTACTTATTATCTACATGTGCCATTAATAAAAATAGCCCATCGCAGTACGGATTACAAAAAAAGGTTTCCGAGTAACAACATTAAAAACAAATTCTAGAGAAAAGAAATAGCCAAACGTTTGAAGACAAATGTTAATTAGGTTCATCAACTGAAAATCAGTACATAATTGCATAGTCTAAAAGAATGAACAATAAAGTCAAATTCAACAACATTTCCGACCATATGACAAAATGCGGAATGTTATATTTTTTTTAACTCTTCGTTGGTTAAAGATACTAGTATTCAAGGTCATAATATATCTAAGGAGTAGTCTTATGTTGTTTGTCCTCTGTTTTCTGTAGAAGTTCACTGATTTCATTGTAATATGAAATGGTGATTAATGATTAAATGGGTCACATGGTAAAAAAACTAAATTCAGAATCTATTTAATTAAATAAATTACGGATTTTCATCAAGCAAACGCCAATTTAATTGATTGTTAAATTCAGAATGTCTTAACGACTGGCTGATTACTAAGAAGAGAGTCAATCAGGAAGATCAGACCCAGAATTTGAGCTCGGGACTTGCCAAATACTAGTTTCAAACGCTATCATCTGAACGTAGTCGCTAATAAATTGTCCAAAAATACAGTAATAAATATAATTTATTTTTATGTAATATTGTTAAAGCAGACCAATCTCCTGCTATGTATCAATTATAAGAATGTTACATTGTGAAAGAAAACTGAATAAAGAACTCTGGTACTTTGAAGAAGGCAAAGCTAGTTGTTAAAGTTAAGGTATTCTACCGTGAATTTTATAAAATATAGTAAACGAATTCGATGTATTCGACATATATTGCGAAGAACAATTGACATAAATCACGTTGTGAGATAAAGTAGGCCTATTTCTAAAGAAAGTATGAGTCAATGGATTTCAAATCCACAATTTAAAAATAAACATATTTTAAGTGTTGTGAGAAATATTACATGATAAGAATATTATATCAGAGACAAGATTCGAATGAATCAAAACTTATTGGCTTTGGTACCAAAATCCATTTATCACCCTGAAAAATCTGAAAACGTAAATATCAGTTACACGGGTGAATATTGAATGGTTCGTGATTGGATTCATTGAGTAGCTCTTGCATTAACAGGGAGTAATCTGCAGTATAAATCATAGTGAGGTACATTACAACCTTCATGTGTCGAGCTGTAATTACAAGGTGGCCCTGACTGGGGATTTAGAGTGAGAGAGAGAGAGGGGGGGGGGGAGAAAGAGAATTCACACAAATGTGGAAAGAGACGACATTGTACTACACAATAGCCAGATCACAACTCTTACTATTTTCTATTTTGATATGTTAAAACACATTCGAAGCAGTAAATAAATTAATATAGTTGATCTTAAAATTATTTATAATTTATTTAACAAGAGAAATATGTTATACTCGTATTGATGGATAGGGTAAAATATCAATTATTCCATCTCAATCGTTAGTGTCCTGCCTGTTCCGTGATCTTAGAAACGGACCCCAACTTCTCTTTTCCTTTGGGTTTCGATTTTAAAATTATTTTTGGGGTTCATCTATTCTTCAAATCTTAAAAAAATATTTTCGTACACTTCCAACCTACTTTTAAAGTAAAATATGTTTAATTTAGCCGCCGCACTAGCTCAGATGGCAATAATGTTAATATAGAATTATGGATTACATAAAAACTTTAAATATAGGACTATTTATAGTATGCCTTCGTTCGCGATTAGGTCTCCGGGTTACATACCCGGCGGCGCGGCGTTGGAAATGTTTATTGAAAATTTTTCGATCTTGAGGATAGGAGGGATAGTAGTGTATATTTTTTTTACCGGTCGATTATGTACCTGGATTAAATATCAAACTCCTCTGTAGTGCATATGCTGAAATTACTGTGGCAGTGTACACAGCGATTCGTCCGTCCATTTGGTGTTTTTCGACGTACTGGCACCGGATTTCACCTTTTTCCTTCAATTCATAAACATTCTTTACAAATACACATTACATACACAAACACGAAACATATACTGAACTTACACTTTCCTCTATACACAACATAAATAGATATCACCTACGTAAAATGGTCTGCAGAAGTGGTGCGTCAATTAGAATTAGACTCTTATCGCCATCTATCCGCCTGTGTAATCCGAAACACGAAAATTACTAGAACACACTAGAACGTTTTGAATTCATTCTCAATTTATCATTTTTATTTTGTTCATTCTTCTATAACTTGCTAATAATTGTGCGCTGTTTGAATTTGATTTAAATCTTAATCCTTAAATTGGCAAGACACTCATTTCTCGTACCAGTTATTTAAATATGGCGGACCCGAATGAAAACGAAATCAACCATAACTGTTATTATTAGGTGTAATTCGACATAGTTTAAGTTATTCATATTCGTTTATTTTCTTCTGTTTTATTAAAAAATACATTGCCAATTTAAGGGTTAAATCATATAGTTGGTTTAACTGTACGATGCGTATACAGTTTGAAACTGTGGTCTCATCTTTTGGCACAATTTTCTTTGTTAGTACAGGTTATTCACCGCTGGAGTCCCGAGATCGAGTCTCGGTCACTCCATGTGGGTTTCGTGGTGGACGAAATGGGGCTTGCGCAGGTTTTTCTCAGGATTCCCGTTTCCCCTTGCCTCAATTTCATTCCACCATTTCTCCATACTAATCTCCTGCATTTCGTTTAATTTTATTCATTTGCCCCAGTGATGGTGCGTCAGGCGTGTTCGGCCGGCACCCTTGTCGTTCACAGACCCCTATATATAGGGGCTCAATCTCATCTCATCCCTCGATACGACCCTGAGTTGGACACGAGTTGAGAATATTTATTTTATATTTATTTTAGTATAGACATTTTTTTAATTTGAGTAATGTGAGTTCTTGTTATCTAAACTATATTCATACAATTCCTTTCCATCTCTATGATTTAATTGAAGCTAAATTCGGATTCTTTAATCTGACTATTTAACTCATGCTCCAAATAGGATTCAATGACCAATCACATTTCAATGTTTTTTTAATTGCAACCAATCTCAGTCGTGTTTCACCTCGAATTTATCAAAGAAGTTTATCATATTAGAGAAAGCTCCTCCTTTTTAACATTCTGAATAGGTCATAGCATTACAGGGTGAACATAAAGTCCCTATCCATTTTAGTGAAAACACAAATATATCTTGTTTTTGTTTTAGATATTTAGAATGTTCACGATTGAAGAGAGGATTACCGTGCCCGGCTCGTCATAGAGAACTCACGTATGATGCAGTGAGAGCGGATTTCACGCGACGATTTAGGAAACTTGGCTACACAAATGCGACCATACGTCGGCTTGTTAACAAATTTAATCGCAGGGAGTGTTCAGACAAGCCATCTGTACCTGCACACACCATGCAACGGATTCAGGAAGCTCTTCGTGCATTAACTCGGCGACTGAGCCGTGAGCTTGAGCTTCCACAATCCACTGTGTGGAAGATTTTACACTTTACGTTGCACAAACGTGTGTATCGTGTTCAAGTTCTGCACAATCATGAAACATTTCCAGGAAGATGGCTAGGCAGAGGATCACAACGCACCACGTTCTCCAGACTTAACCCCACTCGATTTCTTTGTGTGGGGCTACATCAAATCACTTGTGTATCGAACCAAAACGCATTAGAGACGAGGTTGATACCATTAAACCGGCTATGTTGGTGAACGATTTCCAACATGCCTCACAACGTTGCCAGATCTGCTTTGAAATTGAGGGGGACCATGTTGAAGTGAAATGTGCTGTGCAGCAGTGTATATGGGTTCATTACGCGCATAAAACAAATTTGACATAATCGGTCGTTTTCACCCTGTATTTTGCAGTGACTGAATCTCCAAGAAATACGGCTACCAGATTGTATATGTAGTGCACGGATATCAGCTGATAGTGCTTGCGGGAGAATAATATACAAACATTTGTAGCAATTGATTATACCACAAAAAAAACACTGTTTGCACTATCTTATGTGAATTATTTCCCAGGAAATAACGTTACAGAAAAATATAATTGGCATATTTATATCATAGAACTTCAGAAATTAATTAATACCTATAATGTCGGTTATAAATTTCTCCAAAAGGGTGCACTCTTACAATATTACGATCCTTTGGCAATACATAATATGATCTGGTTGCAGTGATGAACAAGCGTAACAATCGTTTCTCATTTGTTTTCAAACATAGCTTCTAATTTGTTTTAAAACATCGCCGTTTACATTAAATAAATACATATTTTAAAATAACCACATTTAAATAATTATTTGTGAGTAAACAGCTTAATTTTATTCGTTAAATAGTCCTAACAAATGCCACTCACCATTTCCAAATTCTCTAGATAAATTCACTCCTCACTTCATGAGTCGTGAATATATTGATAATTTGGAAATCACTCGTGGCATTACTTATGAAAAGAACTTTGTTTTATCTTAAGTTACGGTAATTCTAGCGGGATGGAACAAGTACTACAACGGATTTAAGGAAAAGTAGGAAGTAGTATATTTTAGAACAGCTCGTTTAACATTTCATGGAGCTTTCGAAACTTAGTTCTCTATTATGCTGCCCTTTTCCAAGACTTAATACAAAAGGGATAGTTGGAAAATAAACTAGAACAAATCCAATGTGGATTCCTGCCGAGAATAATTTCAGAGGATATCATACTACATCTATGTAGCAGCTCAGGTTGTAGCAAATATTGAAACACTGTACCTCAGCTGCGAAATGAGGGCTAGCATTAGAAACATCAAGAGAGGTCGCTGACCACCTAATTATCTTCCTTATTACCATCTGGAAAAAACATTACCGCTAACAAATAGGGACAACCGTCTGAGCACAAACACTACATTATGGACTCCTGCGAAGAAATTGACAAGTATTCCATTTTCACTGATGATTCAATAATGATAGATTATGGAGTCATGTGAAGAAATTCACCAACATTCCATTTTCACAGATGCTTCAAGAATAAGAAATAATGAAAGAGAAGAAATTAAAGTTGGATCTGCGTTTGTAATTTATGAGAACTCGTCAGAAATTTCCTGAGCTTTGTTCAAACTTTGTCCGCAATAATACTTTTTCAGGCAGAATTACTAGCCGTGGAATAAGCTGTTAAATTGTAACTAATGAAATATGTGCTCGTATATAGGCTACATCGACACCCCTGAAGCAATTAATGATAAATATAAAATAACCTAACACCTTTCGAGATTAACGGAATAGATGAAGCAAAGTTCAAAACATGTTTGTCTATTATGGGTACGTGGGCATTGCCAGATATCATGATACGAACCTGCGGATGTTTTAGCCAAGTCTGCAGTACATTTGAATTCACAGTATGGATACGATCTCTTTCATATTTCTTTCCTAGAGTCGCAAATAAAGGAACATAATAATAGCAAGATAGAACAATGTGTGGCTCAATGACACCACAGGTACATTAACACAACTGTTCTTTCCCAGATTTATGACAGAATTAAACGCAAACACATTGTTCCAAATTTTATACTAATACAATTCCTCACTGTACACGGAAAAATTGGCCAATATCTCCTGAGATTCAACATCAGAGAGAATGCAAGTTGTAATTGTGGTATTAGCAACCAAAGTGTTGAATATATTATCTTTGATTGTCCTTTGTTCTGGAATGAAAGGTTCGAAATCAACTGTTTTCTAAATAACACCACCTATTCAAGTGAACCACCCATTATGGATGTGCTTTTGCCAGAAAATAACTATAAACTTTTTAATGTTTTTAGAAATAAGGTTCATAAAAGCTTTAGTTTTAGATAAAATTATATAATGGATCACAATTTTGACACAAACTATAACCCTAATGTACCTTAGGTGAAATAGGGTTTATAAATTTTGGATAATAAATGATAATAACATCTCATGTCATTTACTTCTCAATCAAATCTGGGTGTAAAATGGCCGATATATTTTTCTCAAATGCCTTTTAATGTTAGCTTGAGATCATTCACATGTGGTAAATCTATGATACGCAATCCATGGTTTTACTTCCTTTCCGAAAGAAGCCATACTCAAGATTTTTTACGCCATGACAAAAATCCATAGTCCATAGGGTTTGAACTCGCGAATCTCAGAATCAGACGTAACTGGCTCCAAAAAGTATGACACAGAGAAAAAATTACCTACAATATATTTATTGCTCAACTCTGTTTAATCTTCCGACGTGCTCAAAATTTTGTATGAAATGGATTTTTTATTAAAACAGCCGATGAATGTTTTAATCTAACATTGAAACACAAACCTAACAAGAAAAAAATCTCTTACAAAAGATAAAAATCCAATTGGCTTATAACGATTAAAAAAAACTAAGTTCCTCTAAATGAGATTAAATGAAAATAAAGTGTAAATGAACTAAACTATTATTGTTATGTAATCAATAAACAAATTATAAATTTTGTAACATTTTGTACACTTCCCCTATTGTTAGCGAATGGATATATTTTGTGGCTTCAAATTACATAGAAGAACAAATTTAAAATATTCTAATTACTGTCTCCATAGTACTTTATTTCATGTCCATGATGTGAGAGAGTCACTGGTAAATGCACTTCGTCTTATTGTATATCATTCGACAACATTTCTGTTAGATCTGGAAACATCTTTATCTTTAAAAGAGAAAATAATATAAAATACAATGTTGGAAAAATGTAATTTTAGTGTGTTGATGTAAAGCGAAAATTAAATATCATATTATCACTGTAATATAACTTCTTAATTCTCAGAACAATAAGAGAAGCAACTCTCTTGCAATATAATACCTTAGTTGTCTTCTCTTGGTCTAATAAATAACTAAATAACTTTGGCACAATTTAGAAATTTCATAACGTCACACCACTTTTTTTTGTGTTACCTACATTCTGCTTAGCATAGCTCGTAATTTTTACCACATTCACCAATTTAGTATGCATTTGCACAACCAGCACATGCATTATGGTTACTGTGGAATTTAAAGTGTACTTTTAATGAGACTTAAAATGGGAACTAAATGGTGTATAAGGTTTTCAGGATGTTACACGTAAAAACAACGAATGCGTGAAAGACAACTCAAATAAAAGCAAGTTTTGATGTTACTAGATATGCCATTATTGATAAATTTGAAAAAAGTATTAGTATTACTGTAAATTCATTTAGGAGATTCTGAATGCCCTATATTACTACTCTTAAATATTACTGAAAAAGTGCACGCTTTTTCAGAAACTACGTATTATCAGTAATACGCATTAAACTTTTATTCTTGATTTATCAAACCTTTGTCAGCAATTTTTAACAAGAATTAATTTTATTCGTGATATCATCACTATTTTCTGGCAACATACATTTTCCCTGGATGTTTGAACAAAATCTGTAAATCTGAAAATCATTTATAAGAAAAATCGAGGATTGGAAAATAATATAATTTGGAAATTTTAAAAGTTTCAAACTTCATCGAAATAATATTCTAGTAATAGCATGTCGTTATTATGTTTATATAATTTCTATCCATTATGTTTGCTTGGTCCACCGCTGTGGTCTCGAGGTAGCGTGCTGTCTTGTCACACAGCGGGCCCGGGTTCGATTCCCGATCGGGACAGGCTCCTGGGTGAGGTTTTTCGGGCTTTTTCCTCACCTGTAAGATAAATGTCAGGAAGCTTAGGGCCCAATGGTCTCCGAAAATCATCCGACCATCATCCTTATCATTATCATCCATTACCGGTGTGCAAAGCAACGGGAAACTACGACACCCATAATTCCCTAGTAAAGCTGCAAAACATAGCATGGAAATGCTATGATTGCAGTGAAAGATCTGCCCTCGGGCAGAATTACTACAATGGATGGACGTTTGCTTGTTCACCTGTAAAATCATATTACTAATCACGTTTACCATGTTTATTCATATGCAGGTGAAAATTGCATCTGCCATTGAATATTAGTTTAGAATGAATATAATTAGAAAGAATGGATCTTATAATTAATTTATAATTATGGGAAAAATTAATCGATGACAATATAATATAAACTTTATTTTTGTTTTTAGTATATGTAATAAATATAGGTTTTTAACATCAGCCATACTGCTGTTTTGGATTCTTCAAGGAACACATATACAAGGATGAATCTGAATTCCTGGAAATTCAAACAAATGGAGTAATATAAAAAGGAGTGAGATATCTTGCAATTTATTTAATGTTTAACTGATTACAACAACTACAGCGGCATCTCATTACTTTCAACTTCATACAAAATTATCTAACAAATATATTAGTACGCAGACTTCCTCCCTATATTGATGACATAAGAGGAGATAATCAATGCGGACTTATAAGAAACACGTATACAACAGATCAGACTTCTAGTATAAGGCAGATTTTAGAAAATAAATGAGAATATGACACTGAACATCAACTGTATGTAGACTTCAAACAGGCATACGATTCAATTAAGGGTAGAAGTTACATAGTATTCTGATGATGTTCGGATATGCTAAAAAATTAGACTTATTCGAATCTGTGTAAATAGCACAAAGAGTAGGGTGCACGTAGACAACATTTTCGGGCACTTTTTCAAATTCACTATGGGTTAAAGCAGGCATGTCATAGTTTCGAGTTTCAATTTCCGTGCGGAGCGCGGTACTAACTGTGGAGCTTGCATTCTACCTCCTACTTCTCCGGCGGCACCTGTACGAAAGACTACCATTGTCACGAATGCTTATAACAGGAAGAATCCAAATATAAAACAACGCATTTATTAATGAATAGTTTTAACTGGTTTGCAGTAGTAAATAATACCTCAAAAAGTTTTTAATCTGCAATATTTAATATTTGCCTAAAAAAAACATTGAGAACTAACAGCCCTCTACGCACAAACAAAAGATTACAATACATTAAAAATGTTCATGTGTTTCTACACCATTTTAACAAACATGATTTATTATTTTTTGGCATAGAAAAAAAAATAGTGGGTATATTTATTATTCGTACTGTAGGAAAATAAATCACCTCTTTTCAGGGTGCTACTTCCCGGGCATTCTTACTTGACACTTTACTTTTTTTTAATTCTATTATATCTTTATATAAAACGTTCCTCATTAGAGGATTGCCACAAGGACAAAGTGATCAGACAATTAATTTTCGAAATTGATGAAATACATTAAAACATTTCAAATTGTAATTTAAGTATATTCTACAAAGTAGAAATTTTGTAAATATGGTTTCTTAAAATTGAAATTGATCCTCTAATGGCAGCGATGACAATTTTAGAAAGATACAACACTCTGTCCTAATCTAAGAAATTCCAAAACTTAGCTAAGAATCTTGGAATAGTACACCTAGCCTCGACCATCAATCCTGTGACAGTTATACAATCTATAATTGGTATTTATCATAAGTAATGCCACGAGTAATTTATCTAGAGAATTTATAAATCTAGAGTGGCATTTGTTAGGACTGTTTAACGAATAAAATTAAGCTGTTTACTCACAAATCATTATTTAACTATAGTTATTTTAAAATATTTAAAATATTTAATGTAAACGGCGATATTTTGAAAACAAATGAGAAACGATTGGTACGCTTCATGTGCTTCTTTTCTTTATCACTGCAACCAGATCATACTATTTTATTGCCAAAGAAACGCAATATTGTAAGAATGTTCTCTAATGCAGAAAAAATTTAACACATCTAACTGTATATTAATCCATTTCTGATGTCGTATGATGTAAACAAGACAATTATATTTTTCTGGGTTATTACCTGGGAAAAAATACATTTAAGAAAGTGCAAACAGTGGTTTATTTTTTTGGTGGTGTAATCAATTGCTACAAATGTTTTTATATTAACTCCTGCAAACGCTACGTGTGGACATCCATGCACTATATATACAATCTGGTAGCCGTATTTCTTACAGAGTCAGTCACTGCAAAATAATGGTCAGACCTGTTCAGAATATTAAAAAGAAGGAGCTTTCTTTAATATGGTGAATTTAATATTGATAAATATTTAGTGAAACACGACTGTGATTGGTTGTAAAACAGAAATCATTGAAACGTGATCGGTCATTGACTCCCATTTGGGGCATGAGTTAAATAGTCTTTGTAATAGTCAACTGTTGGCTGATATATGGCATTCTTCTCAGTCAACTTCCTCAGGTTGGCTACTATGAGTCTCAAAACGGATTGTGGGATCTAATATCATATCAAGTTAGAAGATGGTCTACATGCAATAATATTTATTTGTTTATTGCTCCCATTTACTAATGTTCTTCTTCTTATTCTTCCTTTCCAGGATAAGGTCAATGTGACCTGTTCCGGTTTCAAGTCCGTTTCCTTAGCCGTCTCAAAGATCTTTTCCCATGTGGTTTGTAGGGGTTGATATTTTTGGGTCATCTTGTATTGTCCATTCTGTCTAAATGTTCTTTCCATTGGTATTTGTGCTCGTCTAGTTTATCGACTATTGAAAATATATCCAGTTCATTTCATATTGATTCATTATGTAATCTATCCATGCGTGTACATCCTTTTACGGATCTTAAAAATTTCATTTCAGTGGCTTGAATGTGTGAGATATATTTTTTTGTAAGTACCCAAGATTCAGATCCATATAAAAGAACAGGAACAGCCATAATTTTATAAAACCTGAGCTGAGTTTCTCTTCGAGTCTTTCGGAGGGTTCTTCTTATGGTGCCACACATCATTTGATATCGGTTTAATTTATTATGTATATCCAATCATAGCTATATGTTATATCTGAACCAAGATAGTTAAAGTGTGCTATCTGTTCTATTATTTCATTATTGATTACTATTTTTGCTCTGACTGGCACTTTGCCCTGAAAAGCCATAATTTTAGTTTTTGAAGTTGAGACTTTGAGATTATAATAGAGTCCTAATTGATTCAACATGTAAATGGCTCTTTGTAAATCATCCTCTGACTTCTGTATAATTACCAGATCGTCTGCATACATTAAAATATTCATATACATTTCCTTATTAATTTGTATTCCTATTGGACTTGATTTTTTCCATTTTCGTATAACATCGTCAAAATATATATTAAACAATGTAGGTGATAATGTACACCCTTGTCGAACTCCTTGATTTATTAAAATTTCTTCTCTGGAATACTTATCTAAATTAAGGATAATTTTCTTGCCATTATAAAGACTTTTTATTCCTTCTATAAGTTGAGCCGGGTACCCTCTTACCTTCATTATTTCCCACAATTGTCTTCTTATCACCTTATCAAAGGCTTTTTTCTAGATCAACGAAAGCTAAATATGTGGGTAAATTGAATTCTCGTCTCTTATCTATTATCTGTCTCATAGTGAATATATTGTCAGAGCAGGACCTTCCTTGTCTAAAACCGTTCTGTTCTTCTAAGAGCAATGCATCTGCTATTGGTTTTAATCTATTAAGTAATATATCTGCATATATTTTATATACAGAGTTCAAAATACTGATTCCTCTATAATTACTTGTTTTATTTCTGTCTCCTTTTTTAAAAATAGATATAACATTTGCAATGAGCAAATTGGGAATTTATTTGTTTATGCAATCCATATTAAATATGTGTAATAATTTTAATTTTAATAACAAACCTCCGTATTTCAAAAGTTCTGCATTTATGTTATCTGGCCCAGGCGATTTTCTGCATTTCAATTTTCTTATTGATGTTTCTAATTCATCCAATGTGATTAAATCGCATCCTTCAAATGTATTATCTACTGGAGTGTGAGATTATTCATTCTCATTAAACCACAACTTTTTAGAATATTCAACCCATACTTTTGGTTCAATAACATTTATATTGGCTGTATCTTTATCTGATTTATTTATATTTCTTAGTATTTTAAATGCAAAATCTTGCCTGCCATATACATCATATTCAACATCTCCTATAAATTTCTCCCAACTCTCTCAATGTGCTCTCTGCACTAGCGATTTAGCATAATTCCTTGTCTGTATATATTTTTGTCTTGATTCTTCATCATTTTTTGTAAGAAAATGCAATATGTTTTTCGCTTTCACGAATAGCGTTTTCGATATCAGAATTCCAAAGCGAACCGCTGGACAACCATCATAATTAAGCTACAATACTAATGTTGTTGTATAAGTTGTACAACGAGTTCAGGTCTGCGGGCGTGTTCTTGTTAAGAAAGTCTTTATTATCAGCTCCTTTTAAAATTTCTATGTCTTCTAGGATGATAATCTTGTTTTGTTATTATTTCTGTGTAATATTGACCTAGTATTATCGATTTTGTCGAACTGATGACCCGTTTCTAGTATATGTTTGGTAAAACTTTATTTTTCTTCGTTATTAATATTTTTTAAAATGTTCAGTATACATTGTGTTAAAATTTCTTGTTGTTCTACCGATGTAAAACCTATCGCAATTTTGTACTTTTGTTTATAAACGCCTTCATTTTCGTATTTATTTATTTATTTGTTACTTCAATTTTGTTTGATACGATGTTGTTGAGTTTGTTATTGGTTTTAAAGGCGATTTTTATGTTTTTGTCTTGTTTTTTTGATCGAATTAGCTAATTTAACCATTTCAAAAATGGGAGAGATATTCTGTGTCAAAAAAAAAAAGGCTTGATTCTCGCAAGGTCTCCATGCATTTGACGAGTGAAACTGAACCAAGTCACCACGTAGCGTTACCTGTCCAGCAGAGCGCTCTTGGTGCATATCGGAGCACACCGTCTCACGGAACTCGTGTTTTACAACGCTGGGTTAAAGCAAGGAGATACACTATTTCGTCTACTATTCAATTTTGAATTAGAGCATGCGATCAAAATTTTAGAGGATGAAGAAGACCTACAACTCAATGGTATTAATAAGCTGTTAGTTTACGCTGATTGTGTAGTATTGTTAGGCGATAGCGTGGAGAACTATGGGCGAACAAATATACACAGACTCTCTCTCTCTCTCTCTCTCTCTCTTTCTCTCTCTCTATTGAGTAATATTAAGAAATTACTGGAAGTAAATATCAATAAAACTAAATATTTTTTTACACATACAAATACATTATACAAGGCAAGTCAAAATGTTGTGCAGGTTTTCAGAAATTTATTATGTGAAATGTAATGAACATATAATATTGTGAGACATATTGTATGAAAGGTAAACTCTCAAAGTTTTTTTTTTAAATATTCACAGATGTTCTATGTGAGCGCCTTTTGTTACACGACAGATGTCAAGCCGATATTCAATCTCCTGCCAAACTTTCTGTAGCAGTCCGCGGTCGATATCAGCAATGGCTGCTGTGATGCGGGCACGCAGTTCATGCAGTGTTGTTGGAAGTGGTGGTACGTAAACATGATCCTTTACAAGACCCCACATGAAGAAATCACACGGGGTTAGATGTGGTGAACGAGGTGGCCAATGAATGGGTTGTTGATCACCCTGAGATGCACGGCCTATCCAGCGTTGTGGTAAAGCCGTATTCAAATGGTCTCGAACACTGCCATGGTAATGTGGAGGGGCACCATCCAACTGCAGAATGAAATCTGGACTATCCGCTTCAAGCTGCGGAAGGAGCCATTGTTGTAGCATATCAAGGAAAACATGTCCGTTCACAGTACGTTCATGAAAGAAAAAGGGCCCATAAACCTTTGCATGGGAAATGGCACAAAAGACATTCACTTTCGGAGAATCGCGTTGATGTTCCAGAGTTGCATGGGGGTTACCAGTTCCCCAAATCCTTACATTGTGTCTATTCACTTTTCCTGAAAGGTGGAAAGTCGCTTCATCACTGTAAACTACCCTCTCATGGAACTCATTCTCTTCCATTAATGCGAGAAAATCAACACAGAAGGACGCTCGCAAAGCATAATCGGCGGGTTTTTAAGGCTTGAACCAGTTGCAAGTGGTAGGGTTTTCATCTGTAAACGTTTCCGGAGAATCCGCCATACAGTTTTTTGTGGTAGTTGAAGTTCTGTCGCTCCCCGGTAGGTGGATTTCTGTGGACTCCGCACGAAGCATGTGCGAACGCGTTCGACTGTCTCTTCACTCGTCGACGGACGGCCAGTCGATTTTCGTTTACAGATACAGCCTGAATCCCTAAATTGTGTGTACCACTTACGAATGGATCTCCCATCCGGCGGGTCTTTATCGTATCTGGTACGGAAATGTCGTTGAACACTAGTCACAGAGTTGTTTACATGGTAATCAAGCACACAGAAAGACTTCTGATCCCCAGTCAACGCCATTTTCCTTTACTGCTCTGCTGTTGACATCTTGCGGGTGAACGCGGAACTTTAGAAGTGGACAACTAAACTTTGAGAGTTTACCTTTCATACAATATGTCTCACGATATTATATGTTCATTACATTTCACATAATAAATTTCTGAAAACCTGCACAACATTTTGACTTGCCCTGTATAATGGAAATGGACAGTTAATGAAAATCGAGAAAATTTTTGAAAAAAAAAAGAAGCTGAATTATTTAAATACTCAGAAACAAACACTAATTTCGGAATTAATGAGACGCACAAATAAATTGAACATAAACTCAATTCTGGAATGAAATCTCTTCTCAAAATTCACAAAATCTAATCCCAATGAAGCCAATTATTAATTCATAAGTGGTCTCAATTATAAAACTTCGAAATTAATTGTCTATTAACTAAAGTATAATATAAAACAAAAAAATCGATATACAACAAAGAATTCATATGAACTAGCAGACAAACTACGAAACTTATTAAATAAAAAAGAAAAGAAAATGACGCCATTCAACATAAAGAACCTAAATACTAATATCCCGATAACGGAAACATTAGACATTAAAAAACAATTACTTTGACGATTATATAAATCAACTAAATCTATGTATAAAAATGAATGTTTGTTTGTTCGTAATTTATGCGCTGCCATACCGTTCATCCGATTGTGATGGGGCTTTTTGCAAAATCTTCTGGAGTTTCCCCGGAAGGTTATAGGCTATAAGAGAGTTGTAGTACTCAATCAATCCCTTCACCCTTAAAACAGCCCTTTGTAATGAAAAACGTCACTTTTTGGACGTTTAATTTGCAAACGCTTCCTAAACCATAACAAATACGGTACATAAAATTAATGTACACAGAATTGAAATATCTAAAACAATGTTTATCTTTTACGGATAACTCACAATAACCATTTTTGTCTTTCATTGATGCCAAGAAGATTGGGTTAAGTAGATTCCCGGGCAAGTGTCGCAGCGCACGGCGGGTATTTATTTTACGGATAACTCATGATAACGAATTTTTGTCTTTCAGCTCATTTATGCCAAGAAGATCGGGATAAGTAGATCCCGGGCAACACCGTGTAATCAGCGCGGGGTATCTTAAAATAATTACGATACAAATGTATTTTTTCCCCCTTTCATTTATTCAACTAAACATAAAAACACATTAATTATCTATCGTCTTTCAGCTCTTTTTTGTCAAGAAGATCGGGATAAGTATATTTCCGGGCAACGCCGGGTAATCAGTACTGGGTATCTAAAAATTATTACGACACAAAATTATAATTGTCTTTCTTTTTACTTATCATCATCAACAACAAGGATTAAGCCCAATAGCCTGTTCCGATCTCATTATAGGTCGAATTGGTCATTCCATCTCTTCAATGGTCTTCCCAACAATCTTCTCCCTTTTGGTTTATAATCATACATTCTTCTTGGTATGCGCTGTTCATTTATTCGTAATACGAGCTGAAGGTAAGCATTTTGATAGTATTTTATTCCTTTTTACTTATTTAACTAAATATAAAAACACATGAAATTTCGTATTTCAGCTCATTTATGCCAAGAATATCGGGATAAGTAGATTCTTTTTACTTATTGAACTGAATATAAAAATACATTAAATTTCGTAGTTCAGCTCATTTATGCCAAGAATATCGGGATAAGTAGATTCCCAGGCAACGCTGGGTACTCAGCACGGGATATCTGAAAATAGGCCTAATTACGATATAAATACTTCACTTTAACTTAAACATAAAAACACATTAATTTTCGTCTTTCAGGCCAATTATGCCAAAAGATTGGGATTAGTAGATTCCCGGGCAACGCAAGGTAATCAGTACCGGGTATCTAAAAATAATTACGATATAAATTTTTCCTTTCACTTATTCAACTAAACGTAAAAAACACTTTAAATTTCGTCTTTCAACTCCTTCATGCCAAAAACGTCGGGACAAGTAGATTACCGGGCAACCCGGGTAATCAGCAAGGGGTCTAAAAACAATTGCAATATAAATGTATAATTATTTTTCCTTTTACTTACTCAACTAACATAAAAAAATGCATGAATTTCAATTCATTTAGGCGTAGCAGCGCATGTCGGGTATCAGCTAGTAAAATAATGAAAACAACCACACACCAAAAACTATTTTCAATTTAATAAATTATTTTTCAGAGAAAAAAATTACTACAACCACTTCTTCAACAAATAGATGAATACAGGAACAATTGGATAGAACATCTGCAATGAATGACAGAGGATAGAAGATGTATCATGGCGGATAGTGTTGAGTGGCTTGTATTGGTGCTTGTGGGTTTTTAAGTTCATAGTAGGTGTTTTTTGAAGTAGTGAAGTTTATTGTTCTACTAATAGTTATCTAAAGATATTCTATTTTCATCGTGCATAATGGGTCCGAAGAAAATGAAGCCGTGTGGCCAAGATAGAGAAATGTGTGAAGCGTGTGCTAGAGGAGTCGTGGCGGGAGCCGGCCATGTTGCAGCCGCTATACTCGCCCTCTTGAAGGATGCGGTAGTGGAAGATTTGAAAAGTGCCCTGGAGAAAAACACGCAGGTGGAGGCCTCTCTCCAGGAACGCGATAAGACAATTGAGGAACTAGAAGAAAAATTAATCATTAAAAGTGACGAACTTGAACAATATAAGCGTCGTCAGTGCGCATTTTTAGTGTACCAGAGGAGAGGGGAGAGGGCACTGATATAATTGCAATTGAAGTTGCGAAAAAAAATTGGCGTAGACTTCTCTCTGGCTAACATAGACAGAAGTCACCGTATAGGTAAGAGCCCCAACCGGTGAGAACAAAACTCGACCAGTTATTGTGAAATTTGTAAGCTATATGAAACATTTTCTTTCGTCTATTATCTCTACTTTTTAATTTTTTTTTAAATTCATTTACATCACCGTAATTACTTTTAATTTATTTTCCTACTTAAAACATTAAACATCAATTATTATATTTAACATTTAGTATTCTCTTGTTGTAGTTAGTATTATTTATGTTAGTAACTTGTTATTTTTGTAATTTGTTGTTTATTAGTATTTATTTATTTCGTATTTGTTAAGTATTAGGACTACAATAGTATTTCATTAATTTAATTCTAATTGTATTATTTTAAATACTATATTATATTGTCTAGCTGTTTTTTAATGTTAGGTTGGCACGATTGTTCCAAACGAAGAACAAGACAATTCGTCAGTCCTCGAATACAAACTTACCTCCATAGCTAGCAACCCGCCATCTCCTCCGTACATGACCACTATCGGCTTACAATCTGTGTACTCACCACACCCACATTCCTTAAAAATAGTTCATGTGAATGCACAAAGCCTACTGAGTCATTTCCACGAGTTCTATGATATTTTTGCACTTCTTTCTTTACATTGTATCCTTGTTTCTGAAACATGGTTAAAAACCTCCCTCCCTTCAACACTTGTTCAAATTCCTGGCAATGCTTTACTGCGTGTAGATCGGACAGGCAAAGGAGGCGGTGGAATTGCTGTGTATGTAAGGTCTGATCTACAAACCAAAATTATCTCTCACAGCCCACATGAATACTCAGCTAAACCTGAATGTCTGTTTATTGAATTATTTGCCTCGTATTGTAAATGTCTTGTCAGTTTAGTATATAAACCCAAAAAAATCAACTATTGTGCGATATCGAAACTCCTTTACTAACATTATTGCCGCTATGGTCTCGAGGTAGCGTGCTGCCTTGTCACGCAGCGGGCCCGGGTTCGATTCCCGCTCGAGACAAGTTTCCTGGGTGAGGTTTTTTCGGGGTTTTTCCTCACCTGTATGACAAATGTCAGGATACTTTAAGGCCCAAACGGTTCCCGAACATCATCTGGCCATCATTATCATCAATATCATATTCACCTCATTAGATTAAGTTTAGGATTAAGGCCTCTCCTGGCACTTCGTTAACCATCGTCATCACCCATTATAACATTGGGGCAGCATAACCCCACCTTCCAGGCGCCCCAACTTCAGAAGTGGGTTACAATACGCCAATGCCAGGAGAAAATACCTGAAATGTCGAATAACAAACAGGTGGCATTGAACAAACAAAAACATTATTGCCACAATGTGAACACGTTATTGTTATGGGAGATTTTAATATAAATTTGATGACGCAAACAAAGGACACCGCAGAACTTGAGACAATGTTCCAGTGTTGTAGTATGACTGTTTTACTCCTAAATCCCACTCACCATACTTCAACATCTGACACACTACTTGACTTAATAGTAACTAACAACCCGGACAGGATCCTAATCCACGGACAGTTATCAGTGCCAGTTATGTGTGATCTGATGCGATATTGCCTATGCATTACAGACACCTAAATTGACACCAAAGACAATAACGTACAGACCTGAAACACATAGACGAGGATGCACTACTTCACGACGCCCTACAGGTAGATTGGAATCTGATATGGGGCTTAAAGTCTGTAGATGAAAAAGTGGAAACGTTTAATAATATTTTGCAGTAATATGGCCTCCATGCAGCTCTCAAAACAAAGAGAGCAAGACGACTCCTGCACAATAGATGACACCCGAAATAAGAAACCGATTGACTGATAGAGTCCTTACTTACTTACTCAACAAATGTGACCTTAATTAAAATGTAGGCTATACAAACGACTAAGGAACAAAACCAATCAATTAATAAGAAATTCTAAACTAAGACGTATATATAGACTGATTGACCCCGATATTACATCCTCAGAAATGCGGAAAATTCTGAAGACAATGGGCCTTGGAAAGAATTCCGATTGAGGGTCTTTCCACTTTTCAGCGGTTGCCCTTTTACCAGGCGGCTGCTGGCTCTTCACATCCACATGTGTCAATCACAGAGGTAGATAATCAACAGCCAGTGTAGGGGTGACATGTGGTTAGCATGTCGAGTCCCCCAGCCGTTATGGCTGGTTCCTCAACCTGGAGCCGCTACTTATTGTAGCTACCCAAGTGCCTCACGATGCTGGGTGGGCACTGGTCCCATACTGGCCGAAATACCATGAGAAAATGTCTTCCCCCATGGAGACTCGAACCAGCGCAAGTCCCGTAGCTCTGCGCCAAGGCTTCCTACCTTAACCACTCGGCTACGGCGCGGGAAAGAATTACAATAGACAAATGACAGCAGGACTAGGGTCTCCATTGAACACCTGAACAAATACTTTACAAATATTAAGGTAGGTAACACTATTACGATAGACTACGCTGACAGTAGGTTCAACTCCTACCTTACTGGCCGCCAACAATGTGTTGTTGTAGGTGATCGTTTTTCTTCATGGAGGTCAGTGGAGTGCGGAATACCACAAGGATCAGTATTAGCTCCAATTTTATTTTCTATATACATCAACGATATAAATGACTGCATTAAACATTG
Organism: Diploptera punctata; assembly: GCA_030220185.1. Classification (NCBI taxonomy): domain Eukaryota; kingdom Metazoa; phylum Arthropoda; class Insecta; order Blattodea; family Blaberidae; genus Diploptera; species Diploptera punctata. The sequence goes on from JASPKZ010008888.1 coordinate 905,030, forward strand.
CAAATATCATATCCACGCTGATGACTTACAACTTTATATAGGCTACATGCTAGACCTGAACTGATTAGCGACACAATTAGACAACTTAATAAAGACCTTGACTCCATAGCAACTTGGACAAAACAAACAGACCTATTTATAAATCCTGAGAAGTCACAAGCAATTATCATCGGCCGTCAAAGTCTATTAAACAAAACTGATTATTGATCGATAATATCTCTAAACATAAATTAAACTGAAATTCCATTTAAACCCTCCGTGAAAAATCTTGGCGTATTTCGACCAAAATCTTAGTTGGCAGGTTCATTTAAGAGAAACTTGCAAAAAAATATATTCCATCTTCCATTCCCTAAAACGTTAAAAAATGTCCTTCCTTCTTCACTGAAAAAAAGTACTTGTCTCAACTTCGACTATGCCGCATTTCGATTATTGTGACTTACTCTTGACTGACATCAGCACCACATTCGGATAAAGACTGCAACGAGTTCATAACGCTTGTGCACGTTATATATGCAACCTACGTAAATCAGACCACATAACTCCAGTATTTGAAACGTTGTCTTGGCTCCGATTGGAAGACATGGGAAATATACATTACCTCTGCTTCTTATTCAACACTTTTGTCCACCTCATCACCACTTTATATTTCTACTCGCTTTCATTCGCTATCCGCTCACCATAACTTGAACACACGATCGAGAGAAAATATAACTCTAGCTGTTCCTCTAAATCGAACATCTCACTATTCCTCATCCTTCCTTGTTTCAGCTACCCGACTCTGGAATTCCCTCCCCTCGAATATCAAGGACTGCCCGACTTAAAAACAGTTTAAAAGGAAACTCCCTTCATATTTCCTCACACAATATAGTATATAATAAGTTCCATGTATACTTTTCTTCTTCCTTTATATTTTAAACTTTCTTGAATAAGCCATTTATTTAATCGAACCATACATTTATTATTTTTGTTATTGTAATTATTATTATTACTATTTTTTTCTATCCCTTGTCTAGTTTACATTGTGTAGACTATAATTATCTATTATGTATCATTTATCATAATTCTAATTGTATGTATAATTTAACCCTGGTGAAGTGGAAGAGTAGACGTTACGGTCTTAACTCCATCAGGTAAAATACATAAATAAATAAATAAAATAGCACTGATGTATAATCCTGGAGGACGAAGATCGACAGGAAGACCAAGAAAGCGCTGGGCTGAACAGATGTGAGATCAGAGCAGCCGAATACCTAATCCGTGCAGTTGATGATTGATGATGATGATGTTTTCAATCAAAAAGACGTGATCCCAATGGGAATCTCTACTTGGAATCCTTGCGGATATTTTCTTACAACATTTAGAAGACAAACATTTCGAAAAAATAATAAATACATTCAATATAATGATAATGATAATAATAATTATAATTTAATAATATAATAATAATAATAATAATAATAATAATAATAATAATAATAATAATAATGATAATAATATATGTCGATTATATACTAGTAATTCACGAAAACGAAAACAGAAAAGAAGAAATCTCGAATGAATTGAACAATTATGCACGAAAAAATAAAGTTCACTGGAGAAATATACATAAACAACAATATATTCGATCGAACAATAAATTACAAAAAAGAACATGAATAAAAAATTAAAAAGTAGCATTTACAGAAAGCCCATAATCAATGCACTTAAAACAAATAATAAATCTAGATATGCTTACCGACAAAAAATCAGCACATTCAACCCTTAATTAATAGGATGGTTAAAACTACCACTAAAAAGAAAATTATAACAATGGATTAAATAGTATTAAGTACATTGCAAAATGTAACATCTACAACGAACAAATCATAAATAAAATAATAAGAAAATGAGAAAAGAAAGAATAATGTACTCAAAATAACCCAACTTGAAAAAGAATATAACAAAAAGAACTCGATATCACTTATGTATTGTGAGAATAGAAACAACAAAATCAGCCAACACTTTTAAAAGAAAACATAAAAATTGCACACAACATTGGAAACAAACTATACAGCATAATAAATAATAGCATAGAAATAATTAACAACAAAGCGGTACGGTATATAAATTAACAAATTTTACACAAAACGAACTAACATAAGTTTTAATGTAGGGTTTAAGGAATATTTTTACACGATAATGCGTTCTGTCGTACTTACAAGAAAGGCGGCCATGATTGAAAATTCAATTCCCTAAATTTCGGGATTGCCAACCTATAAATAATTACACAACTACTCTGTAATATTACAAATTACCTACCTGGAGCGGGAAGTAAAAACAATGCCCTTTATGTACACTACGTACAATATACCGGTATACAAAAATATAACCAAAAGGGAATGTTAATATAGCTACATTAAACATAACAAAATAAGTATGTTTATTTGAAACAATATTGAAAATTTTCTTAACCGGAGACATTAATGTTTCACTCCAGAGCACGAAATAAGCAACCATACTTTTTTCACATAGAGTACAATATTATCCTCCTCCAGCCACTTCTTGAATGAAATGTATGATTTTTCATAACTTGATTTAGATTCCTCTGGCACTAAAAAACACACCCAACTTCCCACTCTTCTTCAATGTAGTAATTTTGATTACGATCATTTATCCTTATCGTCATTTTATGCCTGATTGGTGTCACAGCCTGCTGTATTTATTTATTTAGCCTGATGGAGTTAAGGCCATGTGGACTTCTCTTCCACTCAGCTGGACAAACAGGTATTGCATCAAAATATAACAATCTCAATTAACTCTAACATTAAATACTAAATGAAGATTTTCTCGATAAAATAATCTAGGCCTATTATATTACGATCTATAATAGAACCAGTTAATGCTAGTTAAGATTAAGACTAAAACTAATAATAGAAATGTATACAAGCAAGATAAATTAAATTGTTGGTAGTGTGTCTCAGTCTAATGAATATAAAAAAACAAAGATAAATAATGAAATATAGAAAACTAATTTTACGATTATACAATATTTAAAACAAAACAAATTAATATATTTATTAATCTCAATCTCAACTAAATTGTTTTCGGCATTTAGCGTGTGTATATATATATATATATATATATATATATATATATATATATATATATATATATATATATATAAATTAATGTTTGTTTGTTTGTTTGTTCGTACTTTATGCGCGGCCATACCGCAGATCCGGTTGTGATCGGGTTTTTTTTTGCAAAATGTTCACAAGATTCCCGGGATGAACACAGGCTATAAGAGAGTTGTGATACTCAACTCCTACACCCTTAAAAATCGTCCTTTGTAGTGGAAAACGTGAAAAAAAATTGCTCTTTGGACGTTTAAATGGCTTACGATGCCAAAATATAAGAAATACACAAGATTAATGTACACAGAATTGAATATCTCAAAAAAGTCCGCTATAGCATATGTTTATCTCTTATGGATAACTCACAATAACATTTTTTTTTATTCATTGATACCAAAAGTCCCGCGCCGTAGCCGAGTGGTTAAGGCAAAAAGTCTTGGCGCAGAACTACGGGACTTGCGCTGGTTCGAGTCTCCGTGGGGGAAGAAATTTTTCTCGTGGAATTTCGGCCAGTATGGGACCGGTGCACAAAGGAGTAGAAATGAAATCTAGCTGAAAAAAAAATATTTTCACTCAACCTCATCAATTTATCTTTTTTTTTTCACTCTAATATAATTGTTATATGACGGTTATTAACTTATCTGCAAAGGAACATCAGAAATTGCCGATGGTTAAGAATTCATCTGGTCTATATCCCAGTTGTGTTATTAGCGTTGTGTGTTCTAGTTCAGTGAGCTTTTCTTCTTATTCCATATGGATACTTCACCTCAAGGTTTGTAATTTTATTGATATATTTAATGTTTTCCTATATAACCGGATATTATGTTAAATACATGTGGAATTATACCTTCCAAGCACTAAAAATTTACACAATCATCTTATTTTAAATTGAGCTACAAAGAAAACAGTTCTAAACAGTAGTACAAATTTTAGTTATAATATAGAGTGATTCATGGACTTTAATTTCCGCACAATAACATGTGTGCAAATTATTGCCTTTTTTAATTAACTTTCTCATTACAGGAGGTAGCCAGCAACTGAGGCCTACCGTTGCGCGCAGAGAATAATTGTTTGAATATGGAACAAAATGTTAGATAGAGGCAATAAGTTATCATTTAGTAAACAAATTAGGGGTAGGGGGATGTTAGCAGAATGTTTTAAATTATATTAAAAATCAATATTCTTTTTGAAAAGCGATTTTCTCAAACGTACGAAGTTGTGCGCGAGAAAAAAATCTAATGAAATATTCTGATTGGCTAGGAGTGGATGTTAACTTTCCCATTATGAAGAATTAATTTAGAACAATGACAGTCGTTGGAAAATTCTGTTCCATCCTCTTATGGAATTGCAAGACCCAAAATAACTTTCGAAGAGGCTGGAATAAAAGAAATGTTCACTTAAGCAGGAATTCTCTCGCGATGAACTTGCTCTTGCAACAGAAATATCACTTTGGTCATATGGTAAACGGGATACTGCTGATGTTTTAAAGACATTGCTCAAAAAAAGCCCCAAAATAGCTTCAAAATAATAATAAACACTACAAATCACCCCGCTCGGGAGTAGGATTGAAAGTGCAGAAAATAAATCTGTCACCTTCAGACTGTTTTAGGGTCTTATGGTTGCCCTCTTCAGCCCAGGATTTATAAATCTAAGGAATTGTTTTATTCTGTCGGGGAATTAGTGCATCTAAGTTTCAGATAGATTATCCATCCGCCCTTGTGACCGTTCGTAGTGGTGAGCGAATCTAGGTTTGGGCTTCTTGGCGTTTTCCTGGCTCGTCTGCTGCTGGTCGCTGATGATGTAGATGCTGGCATTCCAAGAGGAAACCCGCGACAAACCGCGGATGTCGATCTCAATCCGCGAGGCAAGGCCCACCCGACCACGTCCCCAGAGCTCCCATCCTCCAATCAGAAACGACCATTTTCGGGCTAAGCTGATCATTGGTTAGCGTTAATTTAGAATTTGGAAAATGAATTTAAGTTATAGAATAAATCACCCCGCTGAACTCCCCCATCTTTTATGTCGGACGAAGCATTGTCTTTTTTTAAAATAAGATATCAATATGTCGATATATTAACATGAGACTAGGTGTCAAAAAGAGAGGTTGTGATATTTTATCCACCCTATAATGCCTCTAGGGAAGCAAATTTGTTATGCTACCTTTCCCAAGACAGACATTTCAGCGGAAATAAGCCTTTTTTTATTGCAACCTCTTCGAAAGATTTTTGGGTCTTACAATTTCATAAGCTGATGGGGCAGGATTTTCCAACGATTATCAGTGTTCTAAATTCTTAATAACGGGAAAGCTTACATTTACTTTTAGCCAATCAGAATATTTCAGTATAAATATAACTTTTTTTCTCTCACACAACTTCCTATGTTTTAGAAAATCGTTTTTAAAAATGTTTTTAATAATACTTTTCAAAACATTCTCCGGACATCCCTTAACTCTAATTTATTAATAGAGGATCACTTATTGCCTCTATCGATCACTTTTCTTCATATATTAAATCAAACAATTCTCTGCGCGCGACGATAGGCCTCAGCTGCTAGCCGCCTCCTCTAATAAAAAAGCTAATTACATAAAAACACAATCATTTCCACACATGTTATTGTGCGGGGATTGAAGTCCATAATTCACTCTATATTCTAACTAAAATTTGTAGTACTGTTCAGAACTGTTTTTTTTACGTAGCTCAATTTAAAGTAAAACGATTGTGTAATTTTTTTAGTGTTTCGAAGGTATGATTCCACCTGTATTTAACACAATATCTGGTTGTACAGATACAAGTTTAATATATCCATGGAAAGTACAAACCTTGAGGTAAAGTAGTCATATAGAATAAGAAGAATAACTCACTGAACTTTAATGCAAAACGTATTTATTTCTACAGCTCGGTACACAACTGGGATGGGGACCAGATGAGTTCTTAATTATCGGCAACTTCCGATGTTTATATTGTGTACGTAAATTTTAGAATTCTACCATCCTTTGCAGATAAGTGAAGAACAATCATCTGACAATAATTTTAGAGTGAAGAAAGATGAATTGACGAGTGTTAGTAAAATACTTTTTTTCCAGCTAGATTTCATATCTGGCCCACTGTGCGGTGCCCACTCAGCATCGTGAGGCATTTGGGTAGTAGAATAAGTAGCGACTCCAGGTTGAGAATACCAGCTATAACGGCTGGAGGATCCGACATGCTGACCACGTCACCCTACACTGGCTAGATGATCGTCTACCTCTGTGATTAACACATGTGGATGTGAGGCCAACAGCCGGCTGGTCAGCCAAAAGCCTTCTAGGCCTGTCCGCTTTGAGGTTTTTATTCCAAGAAGATCGGGATAAGTAGATTACCCGGCAAGCGTGCTCTGCCATACTGCTCATCCGATTGAAAGGGGCTTTTTGAAAAATGTTCAAGAGATTCCGGGAATGAACACAGGCTATAAGAGAGTTGTAATACTCAACCACTTCACCCCTAAAAATCACCCTTTGTAGTGAAAAAGTGAAATAAAGTCCCTATTTTGACGCTTAAATGGCTTACGCTGCCTAAACCATAACAAATACACAAATTGATGTACACAGAATTGAACATCTAAAAAAACTCTACAAAAAAGTAGAGTATAACAGCGCACGGCTGGTGGTAAAAACACACATTAACGTTTATTTGGGAGTAGCAGCGCACGCCGGGTATTAGCTAGTGTGTATATAATATATATTGGCCAGACTGTTAACGTCAGTCGGTTGTTTATAATGAACGAAAATATTTACAACAAACATGTTATTACGTTGCTATTATTTATTATATTGAAAGCACCATCGTGCAAAAAATAATGTAAAACCACGTAGGTGAAGTGTTTTTACAGAATCTCGGAAATTATGAATATCGCTATCGCTCGTTTTTTAAATAATTTCCTCACTATTAAATAGTTTAAATATGCAGAAGGTAAATCAAGTTATGCCAAACATATAATAAAATAAGAATATATCAAGAATATAGAAAACTCTCTTAGAACATTACACGATAAAGGAACAACTGAAATAATAATAATGGAGTTAGACTTTTAAAGGAAGTTGACAACAGTTTGAAGAATCCACCAATCCACCCAAGTACACACAATCCTATCTACAAGATCACCAAAATTGGTCAGTAGTTGTATAGTAGCGAACAGGATGGGACTGGTCCCCAAAGGACTACAATGGTTTAATTATTTTAACAGTTGAGATTACATACAAGGTATATAATTTTATATAGTACTCTAACACCTCAACTGACTGTTACCATAATATTTATTAGTATTAAACATGTCTTAATCTATATATTTCTGGATAAAGTCAATTCTATAAAGTTTAATAGATTGTATTTCCAAAATCATAGAGCTTAACAGATTATATTATGTTTTCAAAAAAATGTATTATTGTCTTATATTTCTAGATAAAGTAGATTATAAAGATTAACGGTACTTAATGGGACTTGTGGTTAAAAAAAGCTATACTACAGAGTTGTAAAAATAGATATCATTAAATCATTATCATATTTCACCAGGAAATTAGGACATTGTTGACCCGTTTCTGTGGACGTCCAGATCGTTGTTATCACTGACGGTGGTATTGGAATTTTCTTTTTTTTTTTCCATAATTGCTGTTGGTCGAAAAACATGTTGAAATCATTTTTGTTATGTGGAGATTTTTTCCTCCAGATGTTACATATTTAGTACTTGTAGTAACTCATCCTATGATCATGAAATATACATATTCCAGTCCGTCGGCCACAAATATTTTCATTTCAGCATCTCTTATCCTCTAATATATAGAGAAACTGCGGGTAATTTGGACCCCTGTTTTGAATTTGTCATTTTTCTTCTTTTAATTAACGGATTTGAATTTTGTTTAAATACAATGATTATCATTAGTGTTGTAATTATGAAATATAATCCCTACGTATTTTATTCAAATACGGAAACATCTTCATAATTTATAAACTTTTTACATTACAAGAAAGGTCCACTTTAACCTCCATATTCGGATAAAGTGGACCCCAGAGTCCACCTTAGCTTTTAGTCTATTTTTAAGTTTATTTACTCTGTTAATTTATAGAGACAGGTACAGATTAATCTGAAAATATTTACAAGGATATTAAATAAAATTAATTGAATAGTTTTTTACAGATAGCATCCTCATTGATAACATATACGCATTTGTGTAAAGTGGAACCAGATCCTCGTGGAGGGTCCATGTTAAACGAATCCCTTTCTTATGTTTAATTATTTTACACAGCCACCATGTCATATAATATCAAACCAAACCCGTCAGTATATTAAAACAGCATCTACATACTATAATATATTTAAGAGTTTTATCATCATTTGTAATATTCAATAGCAGAAATTAGGAATTGCTTCTTAGCTTGAATTTTTTTTTAAGTGGCCATTTTCATAAATATCAAAAATAAACTCTTCTTCGCACAAATAATAAAATAAACTGACCTTGAGCAAGTCAAATATGATGAGGAGAGGAAGTTAAAATATTTTCTGTTCGAGAGCAGCACCAATTAAAGAAGATATTAACAGGGTCCACTCAAACAGAAGGGTCCATATTACCCGAACTTCCCTATATATATATATATATATATATATATATATATATATATATATTAGACGTAAATCATGACTCCGTAGAAGAAAATTGCTGTAAGAGGTTACATAATATTGTCCTGAAATGTATTTATAGGGCTATCAGATTTGGGTCTAGAGTAGAATTTGGCAGACTTAATATTTGCAAATATAGTCTATCTACTCATCTTTCTCTCATCCTAGGTAATATTACATCCCAAATATTGAAAATAATTAATTTGTTTTAAAGTTATGTATACGTCTATAATTTTGCTTATACTCACTTTTTGATGATGTTTACATTGCTAAAATGTATGCCTTGAGAATATTTTTATAGGTCTATAGCTTCATTAATCACGCTGTTGAATTTCGTATGTTTTGTAAATGTTGTCATCAAAAGCAATCTGTGCTAGTGATTTTGAGAATCGATAGTAACAATCAGAAATTTCCCACAGGAAAGGGATATAAATTATTCACCTTAAAGATAATGTGAGTATGGCATTGTCCATAAATGTATCAATTTCAAATTCTATAGTAAACAAGAATGGGATTGGCCGTTCTCGATATCCCTACATCCAATCACAACAAAGGGAGGTAGGTTACTAATTTGGCACCTATCCAAGTTAAACGCAATTGAACTTTTAGTATAGACTATGATGATAATAGGATGAAGCGGTCGTAAATAATATCGCTAACGCCCCGAGAGATAATGAAAATTGGCGTGTTCCATGAGCCACAGAGACTACAGTGCGTTCAATAAAGCAGCACATCCTATAACTCATCACTTGGGTTCATGATTCCATTTTACACCAGGTTCAACTGGTAGGGAATGAGACAGTACCAACTTCAAATCCAAGGACCGGACAATCTGGCCGTTGTTTTCCCCAAACATAAACTAAAATGCAACATAACTAGTTAAATGCCGAATCTAGAGAACATGTAGTAAATACATTATATGATAACACATCACAATGTATTTATTTAATCTTTCTTATTTAATGAATTATTAATTCCATTGTTTTTTAAAAAAATACGAGAAAAGTCATCTAGGACAAGGATTTTTTACACTAAAATTAAGATTGCAACGCGGAATGCATATATTAGTGAACTGTTTTTATATCGAATCAAGATTAAGCACAGATATTTTACTTACTATTATAGATCCGATTTTTTGCACAATGCTGATGACGTACTTGTATTGGTATTGACTGTACTTAAATCGATTGGCAGGGGTATATCACATGTATGCACACATATCGGGCGACTCTTCTGTATTTTCAAAATGTATTTCACCAATTTCGAAAATTAACTGTCTGTATCACATTGTCCTTGTGGCAATCCTCAAATGAGGAAAGTTTTATATAATAAAAAACATTACAAAGCAATATAAGGTGCACAATACAATAAACTATACTCAAGTTATACTGTTTACAAGGTAATGAAACATTTTAAGACAAAGATTGTTCTATCGCATGCACATTTGTTTTTGTTTTTAGTGGCATTTCACTACACGTATAATCAGGTACGCGCTATATCAACTACCGATGTACACTACAATAACTCCACTTCTTTACTAAGTGCAACGTTATTTACTGCGTCTGTCTTTTTACATGATAGAGCTCTCTTCATAGTCCGGTAGGTATGCAGCTATGTGATACAGCCTATCCCATCCCCTCGCGCGCGTTCTCGTATAGTATACACCAGCACAAATAAGTCTTCGACATAGTGGAACAGATTTCGCTCTCTGCTATCATTATGTTATGTTCAAATCACAGCATTTAACAAATCCTCGTCCTATTATCTGATTCAAACCTCCTGTATATTGCGTTAGCCACATCAACAAGCTATTGATCATCACTGAAACGATATCACAACTGTCCAAATTCCAAATAAACTGACGCAGTACTAGACTTAAAACAGAAAGTACTGACATCTGGACAGCTGCTCTCGGCATATGTAATTGTTTTTGTAGAATATTCACTTGAGTGTCCTAACAGGTTCTCTAAACTACTTAGATATAGAAATTTACAAAATATAGATGGGATTAAGCTAGAATCAGACGCTATACAACTACCCCATACATAGTATGGAATCATCGGTAAGTTGATGAAAAAGTGAAGACATTTAATGCCTTTTATTGAGCTAGTAAAAGGGGATGATTTTCTCAGTCCCTTGCTCCCTGAATAAATAACTCATTACGCGAATTCATGTAGAAACGAGACAAAGTGTACACCTCACATAAGTGAAGAGGACTAGCAACTATATAAAGTATAAACTAAGAAACACAATTATGAAATTCATAAGTCATGTTAAATTAAGAAACGCTCAGAGTATAATCGGATCAAGTAAATGCGCGCGAAATTTGGCGAAATCGCCTTTAATGGAACTTGAACACTTGATTCCCCAAACTGAACATATCAAGTTCCACAAGATGATGTATATGAACACTTTTCTTCAATACATCTGCAAAGAACAAGATTATTCTCCATAAAGAGGAACATTTCACTACCGCGACATTGCATCTAGAGACATCAAGAAGCGCTCAGACGAATTAACTCGTGCTAACGACACAGTTGACATTAGCATTTCATTGATATATAAAATCATTGTAACCTTACTATCCACAATAGCTCATATTTTTAACACTTATAAGTTGTATCTTTCTCACATTACGGAATAAATCTATGGTTTTGCCTATACTTAAATACACTTACTAACTGTAATGACTTCGTGTTGATTAGCATTGTTTCGACACCATCCAACATTTGTAACATATTGTAAAAAATAAATGACTGAATATCTCACACAAATGACCTCCTCGAGCCTTAGCATTAGCTATAGTCATAACACAACAGCAGCTTTGCTAAAAATTATTGAAGAATTCCAGAAACCGTTTACAGGGGCGAATATTACTGATTCTACAGGCTTTCATTCTTCTATTAGTAAAGCTAATTTTACAATTATGCCGTACGTTCTCTCTTTAACTAGAGGTTTGAACAAGTTATTCAAAGCATTAGACACTAAATTAATTTTTACTTCCACTTTGACTTGGAAATCCTAAAGATAAAATCGACGGTTTAAAAAAATCCGGTATTTATGAAATTGGATGTAATGACTGATATACGAAACATGTTGGGCAAACAAGAAGATCTATTTTAACAAGATTCAATGAACATATTGCTCATTTTAGACTAAATAGAATTGAAAAATCTGGAGTTGCTCAGCATACTTCTGATTACGGCCATGCTATCAATAAAAGTAACCCTAGGCTGATTCGTTCGGTCATTAATTTCGAATTCCTTGACGTCCGTAAAAGTTTAGAAATCTATAAAAAAATAAGGATAAAATTATGAATAAAGACAAGAGCCCGCATCCGTATAGCGCCCTCTTTTCTTTAACTGAAAGAAAAGGGGATTAGTTTCATTGTGTCATACTGTTTACTCGTGGTTCGCTGCGTCATGTGGTTTAGTTTGTTTTTAACTTATTTTGTTTATTCATTACAAAATAATTGCATGACATTGAAACAGTTCTCCAAAATCTGATACCATCTTACGAACATGTAATTGTACTAGGAGACTTCAATACTAACCTATTAGCCACAAATTCTTACAACACTATACAACTACAGACAATGTTCCAGTCATGCAATATGACAATACTGCCTTCAGAACCAACCCATCATACTAGGTATTCTGACACACTACTAGACTTAATTATAACAAATAATCCTCAAAAAGTTATAACTAGTGGACAGATAGAAGCTCCAGGCATCTCTGCACATGACTTAATATACATTGAGTATTCACTCCTTTGCTCTAAACGTAGACCTAGACTTGTAACATACAGAGACTTGAAACATATAAATTATGCGCAATTAATAGATGACGCTGCAAAACTACCTTGGAACAACATATGGACACTTAGAACTGTAGACGAGAAGTTGAAAATTTTAATGACATGATTTTACAATTGTATGACAAACACGCACCTATCAAGACTAGACGTATAAACAGACCACCTGCACCCTGGATGTCTGATAATATCCGCTTGCTTATGACTGAGAGAGACGTAACATTCAGGAAATACAGGAGGAACAAAGAACTGACAGACTTACAGACATACAAACATCTGAGGAATAAAGTCAACCAAACTATAAGGAATGCAAAACTAAGATATGCCCATACTATTATTACACAATCTATGTCCAACTCAGCTGACATGTGGAAAAATTTAAAATCAATAGGCCTCTGTCAAAATAAACTACAGGTGGAAACAGCTGACCTACCACTAGATGAGTTGAATGACCATTTTACCCGCCTCCCTACTGACAACAATTCACAACACAAACAACAGACAATAGATGAACTAGTGTCGTATTCCCAACCTACCCGAGACAAATTCTTTTTTTCCTGTATCTCACCTGATGACGCCAAAAGAGCAGTATTACGTATTAAATCTCAAGCACAAGGAATAGACAATATAACAATAACTCTCCTGCAAAAAATAATTTACATTATTCTCCCAACAATAACCCACATTTTTAATGCCTCTACGTATAATGACCGCGACCTATCCCAGACTCTGGAAAATGGCTCTAGTTCGTCCTACATCGAAATCAAACACTTCCACAACACTCGATGATTATTGACCAATTAGTATTCTTCCCTGTTTATCTAAAGCACTGGAACACATAATACACTCACAGTTAACAGACTACCTCATCACACACGACTTACTTGATGAGCATCAGTCTGGTTTTAGAACAGGACATCACACAAGTACTGCACTACTTGACATTGTAGAGGACATAAGAGACTCAATGGACAAAAGCAAACTCACCGCAATAGTCCTACTCGACTACAGCAAAGCCTTTTACACAGTAGATATAGACTTAATGCTAGCGACACTAAAGACACTACATCTGTCGGAAAACTGCCTTGATTGGTTTACATCTTACCTCACTAATCGTCAGCAATCAGTTTCTGTTAATAATCGCATTTCTTCCTGGCGCTTGGTGAGGAAAGGGGTACCTGAAGGCGGCGTCCTCGCTCCTCTTCTCTTCTCGATTTATATTAATGACGTGACCAAGAAAGTGCAAAGCATCAATCTTTATCGACGCGCCGACGACCTACAGATTTACACACACTTTAGGCGTGACGAAATTAATGAATATATTGACAAAGTAAACACTGACCTCAGGCATATATCTTTATGGTCCAGACAATATGGGCTGAAACTAAATGTAAACAAAACGCAAGCAATAATTATCGGACATCCAAGGCTATTACACTTCATAAACAATGGCAATATGCCGGCTGTCATATTAGATAATGAACAAATTCCTTATACCGACGTCGTTAAAAACTTGGGATTTAACTTAGATTCTAATTTAAATTGGCATGTGCAAGTAAAACAAACATCTAAAAGGATCTTCTCCATAATGCATTCCCTAAAGCGACTTAAACATTTTCTTCCTACAACTCTTAAAAGAATTTTAATCCAAACTTTAGTGCTGCCGCATTTTGACTACTGTGACGTTCTACTAACTGATATAAGTGACGGATTGTCGGACAAACTGCAGCGTGTCCATAATATGTGTATCAGATTCATATTTAATGTTCGAAAATACGATCACATTAATCCATTATTCCACGAATTGTCATGACTACATCTAAAAGAGAGAAGAAAATCGCACTGTCTAATTCTCCTATTTAAGATCCTACATACCTCGATTCCCAATTATTTATCATCCCGTTTCCAGTATCTATCCTCAAACCATAACCTAAACACAAGATCACAACATAGTCTCTTACTTAATATACCGCAACATAGGACATCACATCACTCCATGTCATATACCATCTTCACTTCTCGCAACTGGAATTCCCTACCACAAGAAATAAGGGGCTGCCGGACAATTGGCATCTTTTAAGAAAAATCTAAATTTATATTTGCTCTAAACTCGACTTCATTACTATCCAGTGTAAGATATATATCCATATGTATAGGTATATATATTAATTGGTGTTTCTCGTATAATGTATCATATTTATATTATTATTATTATTATTATTTATTATTATTATCGTATCATTATTGTTATTACCCTATAAAATGTTGTTTGTACATGACATTTACATTGCTACATTTATTGTATCTTTAACTGTTTATAATTAGTATAGTGTATATCTATATTTGTCGAATATTTATTTGTATTTGTGCTGGTTGAGTGGAAGAGAGGGCCTTATGGCCTTAACTCTGCCAGAATAAATAAAGTATTATTATTATTATTATTATTATTATTATTATTATTATTATTATTATTATTAATGAATAATATTTGGTCTTGAGGACGACAGGTCAGCTGTAGAAACATGTCCACCATTTTAATTATTAATTGGTGAATTGGGAATATTGAATGTTTATATTAATATTTGACTTCAACAAAGCTTTTGACACTGTAGACATCGAACTGTTTATGAGTAACTTCGAATCTCTACACCTCTCTAAGAGCGTTGTATCGTGGTCCGATTTAAGACCTGCAAGGACGTCAAAGGACATCAACAATATGTCCCATTAAACACTGGACGTGCAATTGGAAGTCTCCCAGGGCAGTGTTATTGGATCTCTTACTTACTTACTTACTCACTGGCACGATCGAACCCGTAGGTTCATGGCCGCGGGGACATAAGCTCTCCATACATCCCTATCCTGAGCTAATGCTTTCCAATCATTCCCTGTATAATCTACTTCCCTCAAATCATAGTTAATGTTATTCTCCCACCTCATTCTTGGTCTACCAACTGGACGTTTTCCCTCTGGCTTACCTACAAGAAGCTTCCATGCACTTCTTTCATTCCCCATACGTGCAACATGTCCTGCCCATCGCAGTCTACGAGACTTAACTGTTCTTATTATATCTGACTTCCTATAAAGACCATGTAGTTAATTGTTATGTAGTCTTCTCCATTCTCCTGTCTCTTCATCTCTCTTTGGTCCCATAATCTTCCTAAGTACTTTATTCTCAAATACTTGTAATCTCCTTTCCTCCCTTAAAGTAAGAGTCCATGTTTCGCACCCATATAATATAACTGGTAGAATAATAGTTTTATATATTTTCAGTTTAACGTTTTTTGAAAGGAGTTGGTACAGCAAGAGTCTCTGCAATGCATAATAGCACACATTTCCAGAATTGAGCCTATGTTTAATTTCTTTGTGCATCTCATTCCTATTTGTGATTATTATTCCTAGGTATTTGAATTCAGTCACTTCCTCAAAATTTCCCTCATTTGTCATTAGCTGTCCATTTCCATTATATAATGAATTTCTACGTGTGACCATATATTTAGTTTTATTGATATTTACTTCCAGTCCTAATTTCTTAGTGTTACTCAATAGTGTGTGCGTGTTGTCCTTTAGTATCTCCTCGCTATCGGCCAATAATACTACATCATCAGCATAAACTAACAGCTTATTAATACCATTGAGTTGTAAGCCTTGCTCATTCTCTAAAGATTTAATGGCATGCTCTAGTACAAAATTAAATAGTAGAGGAGATAGTGCATCTCTTTGCTTCAACCCATTCTGGATTTCAAAAGTGTCGGAAAACTGTTTACCTACACCCACCCAACTCTTTATGCCATTTAGACGCATTCGTATAAGTCTAACTTTTTAGGAATTCCGAACTGCAGCAGGATACTATATAACTTCTCCCTCTTAATTGAATCACATGCTTTTTTGAAGTCTACATATAGTTGATATACAGTACCATTATATTCCCATTTCATTTCTAAAATCTGTCTTATACTAAAAATCTGATCTGTTGTAGACCTGTTTCTTCTAAATGCACATTGATGATCTCCTAGAATGTCATCAATATAGGGAGTAAGTCTGCTTACTAATACATTTGTAAGAATTTTGTACGAAGTTGAAAGTAATGAGATGCCCCTGTAGTTGTTGCAATCAGTTTTATCTCCTTTCTTATAAATTGGTACGATAATTGATTCCTTCCATTCATCTGGAAGAGCTTCTTTTTCCCAAATCATACTAAGCAACCAGCGTATCTTGTCCATCAATTTTTCTCAACCTGATTTTATCAGTTCTGTTGGGATGTCATCTGAACCTGATGCTTTATACATTTTCAATTTTTCTATTGCCATTTCAACCTCTAATACACTTGGTTCTGTGACTAGCATTTCTGCTGTCTGTAAATTATCCTCGTCAATGTCCAGTTCTGTATGTACATTTAATAGCTGATTAAAGTAACTTTTCCATCTATTTAATATACTCCTGGAATCTGCAATCATATCCCCATTTTCATTCCGAATTATGTTTGTTCTAGCCTGAAACCCTTTCTTCTCTACACTAATTCCCTGATATAATTCTCTAATGTTCCTATTTTTTGAATTCATTTCAAGATCATTAATCTTCTCTCTCAAACATTCCCTCTTTTTACTCTTTAGTAACTTGGTGGTTTCCCGTCTAATACTACCCAATTGCTCTAAATTTACCTCATTTGGCTCATATAACCATTTAATTTTTGCTAACTTTCTTTTCTTTATTAATATAAAATTATAGAATATTCACCTGAAAGGTCCGTCTCCTCAACTTAATTATCATTTAACTGTAGCGCTTTCGGGACTTGTCCCATCATCGGCAGGATTCAAAACTGGTGTTTCACTGAAGATCTGGTAGAGGGGGTTGCATGTATTGGGTTCGTTTTCGTTTATCAGGCTGTCGTTGTGAGCTGCTTTCATGATTTCCTCGCTGGATTATTTTCTCTGTGCATTACTGTTAGGGTGTTTTCAATATTTAACATGCGATGCCCTTCATGGATAACGTGTTTTGCCTAGCTTGATTTACCTTCTGCGTGAATGAAGTCTCGAAAAATGTTCTTTGAATCTGATGTTAAAACTCCTGTTTGTCCTTCCTATATAAAATTTGTTGCAGTCCTTACATGTCAGTTTATAAACTCCTTTGCTGTTGAAAATGTTATCTATAAGCTCGTAAAAAAACAAAAAAGGAAGAACAACATAACCAACATAACTAAACTAGAAAAAGCATCTGACAACAACAAGAAAACATGGATAACACTTACATACACAGGAAAAGAAACGACAAAATTAGCCAATGTACTAAAGAAAGCCGATAAAAACGTAAAAATAGCATACAGAACCAATAACAAATTAAACAACATAATAAACAATAACATTGAAGAAAATAACATTTTCAACAGCAAAGGAGTTTATAAACTGACATGTAAGGACTGCAACAAATTTTATATAGGAAGGACAAACAGGAGTTTTAACATCAGATTCAAAGAACATTTTCGAGACTTCATTCACGCAGAAGGGAAATCAAGCTATGCAAAACACGTTATCCATGAAGGACATCGCATGTTAAATATTGAAAACACCCTAACAGTAATGCACAGAGAAAATAATCCAGCGAAGATAAACGTACTCGAAGAGATGGAAATCATGAAAGCAGCTCACAACGACAGCCTGATAAACGAAAACGAACCCAATACATGCAACCCCCTCTACCAGATCTTCAGTGAAACACCAGTTTTGAATCCTGCCGATGATGGGACAAGTCCCGAAAGCGCTACAGTTAAATGATAATTAAGTTGAGGAGACGGACCTTTCAGGTGAATATTCTATAATTTTATATTAATTTTGAATAAACCTCAACGGAACACATCATAAATCTTATAAAAGTTTATTTTCTTTACAATGTCGGCATATTCCTCATCAAACCATTTCTTGTTCTGTCTCTTTTTTAAATAACCAATGCTTTCTGATGCCGACAATTTAATAGTATCTCTTATAGCCTCCCATTCTTTATTTATATCAGTTTCTTCTTCGTTTGCCACATTGTCATCTGAAGATTCCAGTAATTCAAATCTATTAGCAATTTTGATTTGGTATTCTTGCCGCATTTCATCATTTTTCAAGTTTTTTAATTCATATTTTACAGAATCATCTTTAGCGTTTGTTCCTCTCACTAGCGATAGCCATTGTCTGATTTTCACTCTGACCAGATGATGATCTGAATTGCAGTCTGTCCCTCTAACTGATCTAACATCGATGATGCTACTGTGCCAGCGTTTGTTCACTAATACATGATCTATCTGGTTCCGAGTTTCTCCATCTGGGGACGTCCAGGTGTATTTATGAATATCCTTATGCTGAAATGTTGTGCTCTTAACAATGAGATGAGGCAAATGTGACTAATCTAACCCCGTTGTCGTTACTATCTTCATGAAGACTGAATTTGCCTATTGTTGGTTTGAATATATCTTCCCGACCCACTTTTGTATTAAAATCTCCTAAGGCAATTTTCATATGATATCGTGAAATTTGATCTCTTCTTTTTTCAATATTCATCAATGATAAATAAGCACTGCCGATACAACTATATGCTGACGATCTCTAAATGTATCTAAATTAATCTCCCGATTCTATATACAACGGCTTAACGAAATTAAACGACGATCTCACAAAAAAACTGGTCTTCAGTTTCTGCCTAAATCTAAGTACTAACAAATCACAAGCCGTCCTAACGGGGCAAAGGAGTGCTCAAAACCATTGGCACATGTATAGGTCCAAACATTGGTACCTGCAATATAATTATCCCTTATTCATCTTCAGTACTTGATATTCGACTACCTTTAGATTTCATTTAACCTGGAACACACAACTGTAAAAATATGTTTTATTTTAGATTTCTGAGACGTTAAAAAATTATTCCTGTTTCATTAAATTAAATCCTGTTCACAAATTTGTGCTGCCAGACTTTGATATATTGTCACGTTATAGGCCTATATAATGACTTAAGTTCGACTTGACTAGGAGACTCCAGCGAGTTCATAATGGTTGCGATCATTTCATTTTCAATATCCACGGTTATAACCATATTTCTGTGTTTTTAATAAATAACCATGACTGTATCCTAGCGACAGATGTAAATTCCACATATACTTTTTTCAAACTTCTGAACTTTTACACTAGGTCATAAGACAATACTGCTAACAATATATTTTTTCAAGATCTCATTTTATTCTAATTCTTTCACTATAATCTCTGTCCTCTCTTGGATTCTCTTCTCAAGACATCAGGAATGCCGCATATTTGACACTTTTAAGTAATGCTTATACAATTTGCTTTGTTAGATAATTTACTGTTCGCCTTCAAACAATGAAACATATTCAATTTAGTTTTATTTTCATTTAAACCGTTATATTATCTACTTTTTATTTATTATTCTCTAAATTGATACTAAATCTATATATTTTATAAAGTAATTATATTGAGGCCTACTATGTAATCATTTAATTTTAACTTATTTATAAGAATTACTGTAAATTTTATCTAAACTTGGTCGTGTGGTTGACAAAGGTCTAAGAACATAATTCTGCCAGGTGTGTGTGTGAGTATGTGCATGTGCGTGCGTGTGCGTGTATGCGTGCATGCATGTATGCATGTACGCATGTACGCATGTATGCATGTATGTATGTATGTATGTATGTATGTATGTATGTATGTATGTAGGTATGTGTGTATGTGTGTATGTGTGTGTGTGTGTGTGTGTGTTTGTATGTATGTATGTATGTATGTATGTATGTATGTATGTATGTATGTATGTATGTATGTATGTATGTATGTATGTATGTATGTATGTATGTATGTATGTATGTATGTATGTATGTATGTATGTATGTATGTGTGTATGTATGTGTGTATGTATGTGTGTGTGTGTATATATATATATATATATATATATAATATATATCATCATCCAGGGATTAAGCCTGTTGGCTCATTCCGATTTCATGAAAGCTAGATTTGTTCAGACCATCTTTCGTGTGGGCGTCCAACGTTTCTCCTTCCGTGAGGTTTATAATTTAGCGATAATTTTGGTAATCTTCCATCTGACATTCTATCAATATGTTCTTTCCATTCGTTCCTATATTTAATTATTCGGTCTGTAAGTTTGAAAATATTTAGTTCCTTTCTTATATCTTCATTTCTTTTCTTATCCAGCAGAGTGTATCCCGCTATATTTCTTAAAAATCTCATCTCAGCTACTTCTAATCTTTGTTCTTGTCTTTTAGTGATCGTCCAACTCGAAGCTATTAACCCCGCTCGCTCAGTGTAAACAGGAGACTTAGGCTGTAACTGTTTACAACTGAGTACGGAGTAATACCTGACAGGCGCGTTCTCGTCGCGGGGGTGAACACTGATATATTAGTGACTAAGTCCTGTCAGGGACCCAGTCTGTTGGGGTATATCGAGAATCCCTGCTCAGGGGTATGGGCGAAGACCTTAACGGCAAGAACAACAAGATTGAACAAGCTTTGAAATGTTGTAATTGGCGGAAGAGGCAACCGTCTCCTTAGGGCGAAATTAAGGATCCATCTCCGGGGTAACAAGGAGAAAGCCCTCAATGGACTGAGAAGAGCAGAAGAGGGAGCCGTCCAACTAGGGCTGATATAATGGGAGGTTATGACGATGAATCTTAAGAAGGCAGCCCCTTCAATGTTCTTACCTTGCGAGGTCCAGTAACACCTTCAGGTGACAATCTACAATACTAAATGTTCTCATGAAAGCAACAGGACTGACCATATATATATATATATATATATATATATATATATAATGTCCACCGCTGTGGTCTCAAGGTAGCGTGCTGCCTTGTCACGCAGCGGGCCCGGGTTCGATCCCCAGTCGGGGCAGTTTTTCTGGATGAGGTTTTTATCGGGGTGTTTCCTCACCTGTAAGACAAATGTCAGGAAAACTTTAAGGCCCAAACGGTCCCCGAAATCATATGGCCATTATCATTATCATCCTTCACCGGTGTGGAAAGCAACGGGAAGCTACCACATCTACACAAATCCCTAGTAAAGCTGCAAGCATAGCATGCCTTCGGGCAGAATTACTATGGATGGAAGGATGGATATATATATATATATATATACACACCACCTGACACAGTTATGATCTTAGATTTTGTTCATCACACGACCATTTTTATAACATTTTATTTGCAGCATGTTCCATCAGAAAGAAAGTAATACTACATGCTTTAATATACAAAATTATTTACATAAAATTATTTGCACAATTTTCTTTTGTTTTCATTCAATACCATGATATATTTGTTCCAATTAACTTACCTCATATAAATTAAATATTTCATTTAATTGGCTTTGTTTTGCTCTATAATCTGTCTAAATCTATTGAGTCAACGTATGAGATTAATTAAAATATGTAATCCTGTACTAGTCTTATTTTAATGAATGTCCATTTACCATATGTTGTTCTTACATAACGGTCTTTCTGTTTCTAGTTTTGTACATATTTCCATAAATGTGGTGTGTGTGTGTGTGTTCGTGCGTGTGTTTGCGCTGACGGATAATAAGTATTTAAACCGAAAAACGGCCTAAATGAGTTAAGTGCACATTCATAATCTCTCATGCCATTCGCGCACTGTGAAAAAAGTTGGTAAACTAGTAATCTTAATACATCTCGTGTTATAAATATGTGGGATTCTTGGTATTTCATAAATGGTAGATCATATGTTCTCGGTTTAAAAAATGCTTATCTGATAATTTGCGATTATACACTCACATACACACGTTTATATATGCGTTAAACAAGGATTATCAATTTGTGAAAATTCAACTTTACCGAGAAATTAATTAAAAGGAAAGACTCGTGCAATTTCGAAATACCTCTAAATGAATAATAGATAACGAGAAATTTCTGTGGTGAATGTATAAAAGCTACATGGATTATATACCGAATTCAATATTTTTTTATAAAGCTATAATGTGAATAATGGACTATAAATTTTTGAGTGGCCATTTGCTGTGGCACCTTGAATCAAAATCGTTAGTAATCATTATTCACTTATCTTCATTCACTTCGGTTCTGTGTTAACAATACTATATGGAACTTTCAAACTAAAGCGTAATTCATTGTTTTATGGCATATTTTTAACCTATACTGATTTGTGGCAAATCTCTCTACGAATGATCACAATTAAAATAAAAAAAATACCTTGAAAAGGACACCAACAAATCGAAATGAACGCAAAAATAATATACTCTTCTTGTATTCTCAATCTTGGACGTTAATTAATTTGAAATGTGTGCGACTTTATATAATATTATGATGCTATATTTCACCTCAAGTCAATAACACATGCCAAAGAAAAATTATCGTACAAGCTCATTCATCACGATGGTATTCTCTATAAAATAGTATGTGTTATTAAAATTTAGTAAGATAATTAATTTAACATGTGAACCTTCTCTAATACATTTTTTTAAAAATCGAACCAAACTTGCAATCTCACAATTTTTAAACCAAATATTAGCCTTTTTAGGCACCTTAACAAACTCATCTATTATTTTTACATAGTGATGATGTACATCATGATCGTCACTTTACGGTTTGCGAGCTTCGCATTCAATTTCAGAGTGCTGCAGTAATGTATCAATCTTCATATTTCCAACTTATAAGTTAGCCATCGTAGAACATTACGAATAAAATAGGCGAATGGAGGCTTCTTATAGGAAAAACAGAGGGAAAGCGCCTAGTTAGTAGACCATAAATGAGATGGGAAAATAAAATTAACCATGATTTAAAGGAAGTGTATATAAATAACATATATAAACTTGAAATAAATAGAAATAATTATATAATAAGATTTATATAAATATAAACCACTTAAATTTAAATATATTTTTATTATATAATTATTTATATAAGGGGATTATACAGGGGATGACTGGAAAACAATAGCTCATGATAGGGATGTATGGAGAGCTTATGTCCGCGCAGCCATAATCCTACGGATTCGATAGAGCCAGTGAGTTAGTTAGTTTTTTTAGAAGATTACGAGATTCCTGCCATCCCAATTTCTCTCAAAATGTGTTAAACTACTCTTTAAAATATATAAAACATCATTATTCCAGTTATACTGTATGGATTAGAAACAAAGCTTCCGACCTTTAATAAATGAGAAAGAAGGAGCTAAATGATCCTTATGGGAAAGGAGATGTAAAAAAAAAAACAGTCAAGTTTCTTGGACTACGATGGGCAAGTTATGTGACACGAAAGAGGAATGAAAGAGTGGCATGGAAATCTCTTATTAGACATCAAGATGTAAAGGGTCCAGAATATAGGACAAGAAGGGATGGAAAAATAATTTAACCATGCATTGAAGCAGATGAATAATACAAGCTATGATTAGAAAAGATTGCTCAGGATAGAGATATATGGAGAGCTTATACCCACGCGACTACTAATATCCGGGTTTGATAGTGACAGTGAGTTAGTTGATTAGTCAGAGAATATTCATAGATTCGAGATTTGTATATTGTTATACGAGAATCTGGTTTATGTGTGTCTGCGCATGCGATTATCAACCTGCATATTGAAACCGGATATTTATATCATACATTAATATTTCAAGTTGTTTCATATTTTATTTTAAATATTGGTTTAAAATTTTTAAAAGGATCTGGAGAGATTTCATATATATATATATATATATATGTGTGTGTGTGTGTGTGTGTGTGTGCGCGCGCGCGCGTGTGTGTTACAATATTATTTTTTTTTAGTACAGATAATTTATTTGTGTATATTATTAATTTCTGAAGTAGCCTACTAGAATCTTCTGGAAAACTATTAATATTTTGAAAGATTAACAATTATTTAAATTTAGTTATTTGAACTAACTGACTTCTAAGATTTTAAATAATCAAATCGAATTTACTTTAATCGATAAATAATGAAGTGAAGATACTCGTACCGAACTACAAATATTCAGTCTGACAGATAAAATAGAAGAATATAGGAGCAAATAGTATGAACATGTCTGCAGAATGGATATCAACTGATTGCCTTGGAATAGTCTGAACTATCAACCGAGAAGAGGAAAAAGAGATCGGCGACGCCCACGAAAGAAATGGATACAGCAGCAATGATACTCGGAGCCCGAACAACCAATACGGTTTAATTATTTTAAGAAGAATTAAAAATCA
Organism: Diploptera punctata; assembly: GCA_030220185.1. Taxonomy (NCBI): domain Eukaryota; kingdom Metazoa; phylum Arthropoda; class Insecta; order Blattodea; family Blaberidae; genus Diploptera; species Diploptera punctata. Next base: position 929,810 of record JASPKZ010008888.1, read on the forward strand.
TGTATATTACAAATATGAGAGTTGATATTTTAGTCAGGATATTATTTGGAGAAGGGGTTCCCATTTTCAAGATGTGAAACCTATCTACAGTGAATTAATGGCTTCTGGAAGTAAGGCTCAAATAATGAAATTTCAGTTAATGGAAATTTAAGCTCCCTTACTACAGGTATATGCCATCTGTTGTATTTAGGCTCCTTAAAATATGTATAGACCTTAAATATCTTTAAATGATAAAATATTACGACAGAGTGAATATAATTCGTTTGATAGATAACGGTAGTGCGGGAAACTTCATTGGAGTAGGTCGTGTTTTTCCAAGTTACATTGGAAGAGTTAAAATATTCCACCTTATAAATAAATACAAGTTATTTGAAGTTATTTACAAATGAAATGTGATTTATCCACTCGCACCCAAACTACATATATCTGTGTCCTTTCTTGAAGGGAGTCCATGTTCTACCGAGCTTAACAGCATCATCTCATCTCAATTCAACGAACAATCAATCCACTTGCTTTAATATCTGTTTTATAAATTAAATTAACGGTCACACTGATTACTAATTAAATGAGATACTAATATAATTAATGTTGTCGAGTGTAACTTTGCAGAAATTATAATAGCTAAAATAAAACAAATACTTTAGTAGTAAACATTTAGCAAGAATAACTGAGAATAAATACCAAAAGCTGCACCGCGAGGAAGAAGTTTGGGAAGACCAAAGAAAAGATGGAAACAGCAGCAATTTGGAGCCGGAACTTGCTAGTAAATAAACCTAAACCGTGACGAAGGAGAAGAAGACTTTAGTAGTAATTCCGCTAAAAGAATCAGAAATCCATCTGGGATCTAAATTTGACCAATTAAAACCACAGATACCAGTACAAGGAACATACCCAAATTGATCCCGACGTGTTTCGCCCTTAAACAGACGTCATCTGGGTGATCACATCAAAGTAAAAAAACACTACTAAAGAAAAAAAGCTCCACCTATAAAAACTGTATCTCGAGGTGGCGACATTCACAGATAAGCTACTCGCAAAAATACGTAATAAAGGGGGAAAAGTAGTCTGTTTATTCAACACTGCACAACTATTATTTTTTTTATTTTAAGATTTCGAATTGTTCTAAGACACACGTACGGGAACTCTTTATCACACACATGCAAAATATTATAACTTATTAGCGCGTAAAGAATAACTTTGATAAAATGTTTAGAAAAATGTGATTTTTCTAGATGACCCTTCTTATACGTAGCATGTTCCTTATATCTAATCTCAAAATTGCGGCCGATCTCAACAATATAAATCATGTTGCAATGGTAACAGACTAACTTGTAAATACCAGATATTTTGTTATTTTCCAAACGGTCTTTACTTTACAAACACGGCGAACATTTTTTTCTATTCTGAAAGCAATGACGATTTTTTTCTAAATATTTTAGCAATTCTATCAATGTTCAAAGACGAAACACGTGTCGGGATCAATTTGAGTTATATTTATTGTCTTTTTCCTCACTTTTATTGGTATACCGGTATGTGATAATGTGATATTAATCGGACATATTTGCATCCCCAGATTGATTGCCGAGTCTTTTAGCGAATTACTACTAACGTAAACTATTGTATTTTTTAAATACTATTTTTTTTCTGAAAACATGAAATACTCCCGGAGAAATCAATTTAATAGCAAATAATCTGGAGAATTATAATTAAATGTTTAAGCCTGCTACATGAAAGAGTTATACTTTCCCCATGGCCCTACAAGCAGGCTGCTGGACTTGCATTCACATGAGTCAATCACAGAGGTGACCTATCATCCAGCCAAGTTGGTACAGCGATGATATATGTACAAAGTGTCATCCCCAAATTATTATAGTTGAAGTTCTCAACTTAGAGCCCCTACTTTTCGTAACTACACAAATTCCTTATGGTCCTGGATCAGCATCACTTCCAAACACTGACCAAAATTCCAAGAAATATTCTTCCTCCATGAAAACTCGCATCTCGTTTTACTCTACGCTAATACATAATGCATTAGAAAACGATGCTAGACCTAAACAAAAAAATAATATTAATTATTTCATCATAATAATTTCATTACTAGTGATTTATCATAAATAATAATAAACTAATATCATGCCATACCAAACATCTTACGTAAATCAAACAAAAATAATGGAGTAGTAAATCTAAACTGAATATTTTGAAATATGAAACCACTAGCCGAAAAATCGATCTCCACCACTGTAACCAACCTAATTAATTTATAGCAATTAAACAGCTTAGAACTATCAAATATTGAAAGTGGCAACTTCCGGTAGATGATATTTATTGCATACTCAAATATGAATGGTATTCCTACAAGAGTCAGGCAGCTAGGAATTTCTTTCTTTTTTTTAATAGAATTTGATATACTTAAGCATTGTTTTGCAAACTAAGTGCCAGATAGTTTTTAATTATGAAAATTGAACTATGATTCATACACCTATCGTTTGTCGGGTATCTTGCTTTCGTAGATAGCGTTCTCGAGTATAGAGCAAGAAACCTCACATTCGATTCCCGGCCTTGGATATGTATATTTCTCTACAAAAAAGTTTAAAAAATCGTTCAAAGCCTCGGAAATACGTCATGGTTTCCTATCTCAATACATCCTATTGAGACTCACTACTATCCGAACCAATTAGACCTACAAGGTCTAAAAGGTCCTTTATAAATGTATATCAATAACGCACGTAATTATATTGTGAAATTTAAAAATAGTATGATGTATATGTTACGTGGTTTTGTACGAGATTAAAGGAATACAGAGCGTCTACGCGATGACATTAAGAGTAAAGCGTCTGTCTTAATTACTTAATGTAGAGTTTGATCTGCATATAAATAGGCCTACACAGCAAGTGTTACTTGTTGAATCTGAAATGCAAAACTTGCACAAACGTGTTCAAGATTATACTTCAAATAATATTAAAAAAATAATGAATCAAGAGATTACGAAAATCACTAAAATTTAAGAATAATTTTAAGATTTAATCTCAGTGAGTGAACTCTAAAAACTGAAGATAGGCACAAACGTTATTTAAAATCAGGCAGAAAAATACATGTTTCTTACACTTGTTTGTTGTATTGTATTGTAAGCCTATGTTTTCCCTATACAGAGATTTAGGCGCTCTCCCCCTGCAGGGAAGAATTTGAACCATACTAATTTAGTTACGCTTGTTTTCGTATAGATGTCATTTTGAGTGGTACGTGGTCAGCGTTCCGCCTCATACTGACATCTAGCAAACCAAGATAGTAGTAGGACGGGAAAATTCGGTAAATTTTGCTTAGAGGCCTTTTCATTCAGGCTTAAGGATTTTTTACGAGCCTGAAAATCTTCAGACTCTGGACCCACGGCTTCAAGTCCCTCCCGGAGGGCTTGCTCCTTGGATTTTTCCGTCCTAAAAAATCCATCGACCCCGGCCGGGTTTGAACGCGCGAACCTTGGGACCAGAGACAAGGAGCATAACCACTACTCCACCGCGGCCGACTTATACTTGTTTATTTACTATTAACAGACCCTTTAATTACGATTATCATATAACAATTTTTATGTTACGGTTATTGTTCTGGTGGTCTCCAAGTATCGGTTCCGAGTTCTCACGCAGCGTCATTTAACTCAACATCACGCACCTGGACTGTCAATCTCGTTATTTATACGACAATCTACTTCAGAATTGGACGCTTCAACTCTCACGAACACTAAGTAGCAGTCCTGGATGGAACTACGGTGATATGGTTATATTCAAGTGTATTTAATAGCTCTGCCATATTTATTTAATATGTTTATAAATAACTGATAATTATGAGACCGATTTTTCAAGGATAATGTAAGCACAGTCCTGACAATCGTCTCACAGTTGAAAACATTATAGTGAGGATTTTCAATCCGACCAGAAATCCGCTGTGCAAGGGGCAACTTAGACCACAGCGGTGCTATTTCTCATACCGTACTTATTAATTGTCAAAGTAGACAGACATCAGTCCTCTAAAAGACTTAAACCACATGTCGTTCAACAAAATCCGACTATGAATTAAAATTAGTCCATTAATCAAGTTATAAAAAAAAATCATATTCTATTAGTCATGATGTTTTGAATCAACACCTGGCGCAGACTCGTTTCATTCATAATAATAATAATAATAATAATAATAATAATAATAATAATAATAATAATAATAATAATAATAATAATAATAATAATAATAATAATAATAATAATAATAATAATAATAATAATAATAATATGATAAATATATATTGTCTTCTTTTAAATTTTACCTATGAAGTCAGAGTATTACGTAAGCAATACAAAGTGACTACAATTTCTGGTATTCCCGGGGTAATAACTACATTGTAAATATATTTGTTAGGCCAGTGTACAAAATAACATTTTACCATAACAGATAAAGTATGTATATGTATGTAGATGTGTGTGTATATCTTTTATATATATAAATCAATATTTGTTTGTTTGTTTGTTCGTTCGTTCGTATTCTATGCGCGGCCATACCGTTGATCCGATTTTGATAGGGTTTCTTGCAAAATGCTCAGACGATTCCCGGGATGAACATAGGATATAAGAGAGTTGTGATATTCATGCCCTTCACCCCTAAAAATCACCCTTTGTAGCGAAAAAGTGAAATAAAGCCCCTATTTTGACGCTTAAATGACTTACGCTGCCTAAACTATAACAAATACACCAAATGAATATACACAGAATTGAATGTCTCAAAAAACTCTACAAAAAAAGTCCAGGACAGCATATGCTTATCTTTTACAGGTTACTCACAATAACCATTTTTGTCTTTTATTGATGCCAAGAAGATCGGGATAAGTCGATTCCCGGACAAGCGTGTTCTGCCATACTGTTCATCCGATTGAGATGGGGCTTTTTGAAAAATGTTCAGGAGATTCATGGGATGACATAGGCCATAAGAGAGTTGTATGTAATATTGAACCCCTTCACCCCTAAAAATCACCCGTTGTAGTGAAAAACGTGAAATAAAGTCCATATTTTGACGCTTAAACGGCTTACGCTGCCTAAACCATAACACATACACCAAATTATTGTACACAGAATTGAACATCTAAAAAAACTCTACAAAAAAGTCCTGGACAGCATATGCTTATCTTCTATGGATAACTCACAATAACCATTTTTATCTTTCATTGATGCCAAGAATATCGGGATAAGCAGATTCTCGAACAGTGCACGGCTGGTGGTAAAAACACATTAATATTTATTTATGAGTAGCAGCGCACGCCGGGTATTAGCTAGTATGTATATATATATATATATATATATATATATATATATATATATAGAGATCCGGGTTCGAATCCCGTCCAGGCATTTATTTTTCTTATCATACCATATATATATATATATATATATATATATATATATATATAAGTAAAGCGATCCCACTACAGGCCTCGGGAGGCCCTTGGGGTAGTAGGAGGTTAAGGCTCCCACTTTTTCTAAACAATCGGCACTTGGTGTCAGCCGGGTTGTTAGCCCTGCGTGACGGCCGCTTTACCCCCAGAACAAGCGTCTGGTACTCATTTCCGTTAAAGGCTGAGCCGACTCCAGGGATATAGTGCCGCCAGAAGGTTTCGGTCAGTTTAAATAGTATATATATATATAATTTGCAACTTAATTCTGAAACAATTTTGTTTAAATGTTAAGTTAATAAAGGTGTGCTCGAAAGTGCCACATTCTAAACGAAATAACGATGCATTACAAACTGCAAAGACCCATGAAGGAATAAGTCTACTTAAAAATATTCACATAAAATGTATCTTTGAGCCTCGTTACAATTTGTTTCCAGGTAGAATAAAAGCATGTCAAAAGTACAGAAGAAGTTCGGGTATGTGGACTCTTCGGTTTGAGTGGACCCCGCTGGAACACAACATATTTTAACTTCTGCCCCTCATCAACTTTGACGTGTTTAATGTCAGTTTGTTTGTGCGAAGAAGGGTTAAATTGTGATATTTATGAAAACCATCATTTAAAAAGTTTTTCAAGCTAAAAATTAATTCTTAATTTCTGCTATTGAATATAACAAATATTGAAAAATCTCCTAAATATAATATATTATGTAGATGCTGTTTTAATATACTGACAGGTTTGGTTTGATATTATGTGCAATGGCTGCTGTATAAATAATTCAACATAACAAAGGAATTCTGTTAATGTGGACCATCCACCATATGGTTAAAGTGGACTTGGGTCCACTTTACACGAATACGTATATTTTAACAATGAGGAAACTATCTGTAAAATCCATGCACTTAATTATTTTTTATTTAATATCCTTGTAATTTTACTAATTCAAAGACCGTAGCTGTCTGTAGTTGAATGAAGTGTGAATGTTGTAATCAACATAATTTTTCTAAACATTAAATACATATCAACGCGTTTTAATTGCGATCAGCCATAAATACTTTTAGATTAATTTGTGCCTGTCTATACAAATTAAAGACACTGAATGGTGAAAGTTCTGAAAAAATGGCAAAAAAGTGCATTTTTGTTTATTTGCTTTTTAATAACTGTGCTTCTTTATGATCATTTTCATGTATTTTTTTCATTGTAGGAGCAAAATTGAGTCCGTGCCGTAAGAGTTTAAATACCCCTGCATGTGTGGTCAGCATTAGTAATTAAACTTTAATGTGTTTTTTTTTTCGTTTCCATTTTTTTTTTGACATTTTCCAAAATATAAAATGATCATTACGATGTAATTTTTATGCTATCAGAATGAAATTTTGTGGTTAGACTCCCCAATACATGCTAATTGAAATTTGCTATGCAGTTACTAGTCTAAGACACGTGTGTTCTTTTAAATTGGAATGAACTGCACGATAGTGGATAAAAAATGTTTTTTTAATGAAAAATTACCAAAATCCTCTTCTGTGATTTTTTGCATAGCAAATGTGCTTAGTGGAACCAAAAGACTCTGATCTCAAATATCTTGAGAAAATATTTCAAAATGCTTCGTATGGAGCGTTTTTTGAAAATATTAAAAAAAAAGATTGAAAAATCATAATTCCGAAACTATTCTACTTATAAAAACCACTTCACAGACACACTTCTTTAAGCACATAATATATGTCATAAAATTTTTAAAACAATCAGATGAAACAAAAATCACAAGTCGGTCCCCTTAATAGAGTAAATAAACTTAAAGTAGTCTAAAAGCTAGGATGGACTCTGGGGACCACTTTACCCGAATATGGAGAATAAAGTGGAGCTTTATTGTAATGTAAAAAAGTTTATAAATTATCAATGTTTCCATATTTAAAAAAATAACAATCCTATTTCATAGTTATAACACCAATGATAATCGCTGTAATTAAACAAAATTAATGTCTTAAATTAAAGAAAAATAACAACGAATCCAAAATATGGATCCACATTACCCGAAGCCTCTCTATCTCTGGACATATCAAAGAAATAAATTTAATATATATATATATATATATATATATAAGATATTTCTTTAAATACAGACGTACAACTCTAATGCTGAGAATCTACAACGCTAACTTATTTATTTGTGCTTTATTATATCTCATATATTTCACTACTGGTAGATCCATTTATTTGATTCCTGATCAGCCAGTAAAATTTTGTGATTTTATTTATTTTTTAGAATAAGGGTTTTTGCCCTGAACGTATAAATAAAAAGACGAAAGTCCTAAAAACAGAAAGGCATCATATATTTATTCCATGTATCATCACAGATCACGTTATTCCTAGTGTTAAGATATTAGAACATTGATCCATTCAGCAATCAATCTTACAACGATTTTTCTTATTCATCGATTAATTTGATATATAAATGCCGCTAAATTTATTTAGTATAAATAACAAGATATATATTAATTCTGATTATAACTATGATTGGATTACAATTTAATTCTAAGGCTGGAAGAGGGAATTTAACTTCAAAAGTGTATTTGTTTGTGGTATATACTCACACTGAAGTTACACCTTACACAAATTATTTAATAGTTATCATAGTTTTTAGCTAGCAGAAATTTTAAGCAGTAAAGCATGCTTCAAGTGTAACATTCATCTAAAATCGTGCCTTGATTAAGCAACTAAACAAGCTGACGATAAATGAACTATGAGAATTCCATTATTTTATAAGTTATGAAGTAAATGTAAATTAAATTTTATCAAATTACGTAAATAAAATTTGAATTAATACACGATAGAGTATAATACCGTATATGCATGCAATTTACTAGAAATATTAACAGCTAAAAATAATTAGTCATCCCTCATCATATTTATTTTGTTGCATATTAGGTGTGCAATCCTCTACACGCATTCTTCAGTTTTTTACTTATTTTTACAAATAATTGCGTTAAAATTATATTGGCTTTAGTGATGTGTGCTCATGCGCCTTCCTTCAATAATAAATTCAATGAAGTTCATTTGGCGATTTTTCATTCATAGGGTGCACTTGCCAACAATTCCTTCGTCATATGAGTTGTGGGAATAAGTTGATATATGCATGCAACTTACTAGCATTAAGAGGTGTGAGTGTTGAGATGCTGGTGGCATGTTGATGGAGCACGCCTGCAGCCATGGAGTGGTGAGCGACTTGTTGATGATGATAGGATGTCACTCTGTGGTGAGGGCCATGCTGCTGAGTCTGCTGCAGATGGCCATGGTGGTGATGGTGGTGGTGATGGCGCGAGTACCCCTCCAGGGTGTACAGCAGGGATGTCCTTAAAGACACCGCCACTTGCAGGGCAGATGCTGACAACTTGCCATCCGTTCGCCGAAGACGTCGCAAAGAGCAAGACGACGCTGGCACAGTCACGCGTTTCAGTACGAAAACCGTGTTGAAGCCGAGTCACGAACACAGTTTCATTACAGTAAGCGTCCAAGTCTAGTATAAATTCACAACAGCAACGACGTCTGCAAACTATTCTTGATGCCAGTTCTTCAAGAAGTTTATTTAGTTAATTTCAAATTATTTTAAAGCTCTATTTTAATACATCTGAGATTTTTTTTCCCAACGACTGTAGGATATTGAGTAGTAGAAGTAATTACTAAATCCAATAACGACAAAACTTTCTCAGATGGCGGATTTGGTGTTGCAATTGTACTCTTGTTTCTAAATGATTCTATCTACAATATTTTAGCTGTATATTTTTCACTATATAGTATTATATGTCGATAAGACAATAGTAAGTAAATTATGATAATAGAGTATTTATCATTTACAATAGTAATTTAAATGTGCACTTTAATATTAAAATGGATTTTTCATGTCAATGATTTGTTATATTTCTGCTCTTGGGAACTGATAATCCCGATACTGTAAAAGCAGAAGAAGAAGTAGGAGAAGCAAAGTTTGGCAACAGCTGTTTTTAACGTAGAACCACTTTGAATTTACGACTTGCTTTCCAAAGCGGGGAATGTGCAGAATGGTCGGTTTCCCAACGTTAGTGTTTTCCAATTTTTTTGTAATGCTGTGCGCTTTGAGAATATATTTTGATATCCAGAAACAGACCGTGAGGTATTTAGATTGTGTCTTCCAGTCACAGCCTTCCTAAGCAAACAGTATTCAGTGAAATAATTTCCCGTGCCGCGAGTACACCTATAGAGATATGCGCATTCACTAAAGGGCAAATACTAAATAGGCTTCCACTTTCGTGCAAACTGTTATCAGAAATTTATTGCTCTCAATGTAAACACTACAAAACATTCTTATGCTTTTGCTCAACAACTAAGGTTTAAAAAATCCATAATTCTAGCTTGGATCAAAAACTGTTCCTATTAAATGTAATAATCTCAACAAAGTATTTAGTTGTATAATATTTTAATATACCATGTAAGTACATTTTGCTAGATAATATTGCATACGTAAAAATGTACTTGATAAAATAAATAAAACATAGTAATTAAATTTTCTCTGTTTCCAATGGTTTTCTGCATTATCACAACACGTTTGATGTTATATTATGATTTATTACTTTATAAACGTTTAATAGAAATCTCTACATTATGGCGTTCTTCATTTGTGGTACATTAAGTAGATATAGTTTAAGATGCAGAATCTCTGATCTTATCCCCAAGGATATTGTATTTTATATTTTCCTCATCTGCAAGTTACTTTAGTTTCAACTAAGATGAGGATATTGAATTTGTATCGAGAAAAAAAGCAGATCTATTGTTTTTATCCTAATCTAAGAAAAAACAAGTTTGTATACCGACATGATCAAAATCCCCGGAGTAGTTTATTTCATTTTTATATCGAAAGTTTTTACGTCCTGAGTCATAACATGTAAAGAATTTTCAAAAAAAAAACTAAAGGATGTGTATTTCTATCTTCCTGCGTTTTGTGTGCCTTATACGGTAAAATAGCAATTACGATGCGAGGTTGGGAAGTGGTTTTTACAGAATCGATAGCGAGGTTTTTAATTTCCGAGATTCTGTAAAACACTTTACAAACGTGCATTGTACATTATTTTTTGCGCGATGGTGTTTTCAAAATAATAAATAATAGTAAAATAATAGCATCTTTGTTGGAAATATTTTCTTTCATTATAGACAATTGACTAACGTTAACAGTGTGGGCAATGTTTATTAGTTGAAACAACAGGTCTTGAAAAATTATTGATAACATGGCCGCAAGTACATATGTACGTATGTTTCAAATGAAGTCCAGTTCGTTTAAAATTTAGTGATTTGTATAATATATATTAACACTACCTTTTGGATATATTTTATATATACATTGTACGTAGTATACATAGAGGGCAGTGGTTTAACATCCCGCACGTGGGTGTAAATGTAATATTACAGTATAGTTATTTAGGTTGGCAACCCCGAAATGTAGGAAGTTGAACTTTCAATAATGGCCGCCATTGCTGGTAAGTACGACATAACGCACTATCGCGCAAAAATGTATTTACATTCACGTTTAATTATAACAACGGTGATGAATAATGAATTACACGGTGATAATGAAAATCTAGCACAGCATTTGCCTTGACTGAAGAAAAAAAGAAGTTGAGTGAGCTGACCGTCTCGGGATTAAATATAAAGACAACTAATTAACATCGCATTCATATAATTTCAAAATACAAACTTAGAGAAGAAAGTGACAATACTGTCACTTATAAACAGATATTACGATCAATACTCAATACTGCTAGATTTTTTTTCTTTATCGTAAATTTGCGAGAAACATATTTGCTTCAGCAAAGATATTCTGTTGATTTAATAATATACAGGTTACTTCTGATAGCAAGGTTTCAAATGTGATCACCTTTACATTTAATATGCATAACTTTCATCTCCAAATAACATTTTTCATCACTGACATTTTTTTATTCATAAATTTCAGTTCATAAATGTATTGGGTCCATAATAATTCTATGTCCAAGTTTCTAAAATAAAGACAGTGTTTACATTTTATGCAATCAGTAGTAAAAATACATTTCATGAAACTGTCTGAAATGCAAAAGAAAAGTTCTGTCTTATGAAACAAAAATAGGCATGTTGTAAAAACCAGCCTAATAATATTTTTAATACATAAATAAATTAAAAACATTTAATCTGTTCGTCTCCCATTGGTCCAAAAATGTTCCTACCAACTTTATTCCCAAAATTATGAGTATTTGAAAATAAACATCTTAGGAACATATTTTATATTAATTATATTAATAGCTTTATTTTACCTGGCAGAGTTAAGGCCTTAAGGCCTTGTCTGCCACTCAACCAGGTTTTAAAAAATACAAAAAAAGTTTTATATCTAAATTACAATAAACATAAACGATTACATGTTATAAAAACAATACAATTAATATTTATAATGTATTTTGATTTACTCTAGATTTAACGAATTAAATATATAATGTATACAAGATATATAAAAGAAGATAAAAATTATTAATGGCATAATATAAATTTAAATAAATAGAGAAAAATTAATTATTAGACAACATGTAACTGTATAAGCGTGACTTAAAAGTGCCAAGTGTGCGGCAACCCCTGATATCTTGAGGAAGGAAATTCCAGGAGCGGGCAGAGGCTACTGTGAAGGAAGTAGAATTGGTCATGAACATAAGGGTTCGTTAGTGCCAGAGAGTGAATGAGTGAGTTAGTTATATGGACATAAAGAGTTTATAAAATTCCTTAACATGGTTTCTCCATCAATAAAATGAAACAATATTTTAAATTATCTTTGTAATAGGAGTCACACAATGCTATGACGTACACAATTTCAAGTTTAAGCGTTATATGTCACAATGATGTATCGCTCTATACAGATAACGAAGATGGATAGAATCCAGCAAACCTGTTCCAACATACGAGTATCAGATTATATTTTCAATCACGTATATTCCATCTCATTTCAGTTAAAATATTTAAAAAATGTAAAGTAGATTAAAAATAATATAAAAACAAACAGTATTTCGTAGTACAGTTAACTCTCGATTACTTCCATGCGAATTAACAGCAGCATCTCTATTGCCTTTTTTTTTTTTTTTTGCCCTGTAACTTTTTTGGTCTTTAATGAGCATTTTACTCTCAAACAGCGACAATGAAAGGGTGGGTAATAAAAATGACCACGTTCAGTATGTGGTGAATAAGCAAATTCGAACAAGGAAGCAATACTCGATTTATAACATTGATTTAAATATGGGTGAAACTATAACCCATGATACTTGGAAAAAACAAATAAAAAAATAATTTTGTAACAGTTCTGAAAAAAAACTCTAATAGTTCTGACAAATGTAAAGGTTTATTAAAGCGGAAGGCTATGAAAATTTCTACTACTCATAACTGGACATGGTTTCGGTATAAGAGAGACGGTGCACACAATATCTAGTCCAATTTCCGCCGAACAGGTCAAGTTTTTCTTCACAAACTTGGGAATTGAAGAGAATATTAAAGAATCCATCGGCTTGTCAAAGCAATTTTAACAGAGTCATCGTATTTGGGAGATTACCATCCAAGAAGTATGTGGGGATAACAAAGATGGTTTTAATTTCCTGATGATTTCCAGGAGTTTGTTGCCAGAAAAAAAAATAGAGGTGGAATAAATAAACAATGCAGACGAAATGGGATGGTTTTAAAATTGTCTACCGACAAAGACTTTAGTTTTCGAAGAATATCCCGGTTATAAATCACGAGCAAAAAATCAGTGATATTGTATTAATGGTACAAAGTCACAAAAATTAAGCTTTGTGTAACTTAAAAATTAAAATAACGTAATTAAATTATATAATAATTATTCTTATTCTTAAATGACTCTAATACAAATTGTACTTCAACTACGGATTATCCGGCAGTTTTCACGCCCCCAATCTTCGCGGATAGTCGAGAGATTATTGTCATAAAATAATATCAGACTAAAAAACCATATCGTAAAAAAAAAGAGCTAAAGGTAGTTGTGGATTCAGACGAATACTCTACATGATCATAAATACATGGACACCCCTGATCATATGAACAACACATACGTTTTCTTATAGAAGCAGCTGTGTAGTGTTTAGTGTTACAAATAATAGAGACATGGTTTTGCAGAGCTCAGTGTCATTATTATTGGTATCCATCCAAACAGCAAAGTATTTAAGAGAGATTTCATTTCTTCTGAAGATGCCAAAATCAACAATTCAAGAGCAGTTATAAAATGGAATCCTGGTGGTACAACGAGTAAAAATGACCTGGTAGACCACATACTATGTCCGAAAAGAAACATGGACCTTCAAAGAGGTCTGAAAACGTCGAATGGTTGTCGAATGAATGAAACCATGCTATCAACAGTTAAGATAGCACCAAGCCTGTTCGTCCTGATTTGAGAAAATTGGGCTAAAATTGGTCAAACAGCTTCGCACAAGTCAAACCGTTACCCTAGTACTATGTTGGACCAGTTGGATTGTAACAAAAATTGGAGGATATGTTGAATGAAGGCTACTGAACACCGTGATATTAGTCATTTCACTGCAAATTCAATAGTATGCATACTATTTAACAGGAAATGAGGAACAAGAAAACATAAATAAACGCTTGGCATCGGTACATGACATAATAAATAAGTAAAACATTCGGAAAAAATAAAATAAACAAATACAAATAGAAAATGATAGTGTGGTGAACGAGGGAAGAACAAAAAAGAGACAGGGAGAGAAAGAGAGAGAGAGAGAGAGAGAGAGAGAGAGAGAGAGAGAGAGAGAGAGAGGAGAGAGAGAGAGAGAGAGAGAGAGATAAACTAACGAAATAAATATTGCAACGGAGCGGCACGGTTACTTGAACAGTAGCGTGTCGGAGTCTCAATTTATTTATTTATTTTTTTCACTCCTGCAGTCGAGTATTTGTACAGTATATACGTACTGTTTCAAATTAAACATAAAATACTCAATAAATTGAAAGTACAATAGAATATTTGTTTCATTATTTATTAATTAGCATATTTATGGTATAAATTAATACTTTTTTAGGATATAACAATACATTTACAGGTAATAGTCTTCTGAGTCCATAAAATATTTCATCAAAAGAATAAAATGGACATAATAAATTCATTTTACGTCTTAACTACGTTAGAATCTATAGTTCAGGAAAAAATTGAAAAATACGAAGATGCTGAATTGGAGGATGGCCAGTTTGCGTATTTTCTGGCAGAACTTATAGAACAAAAATATTGGAATGGGTTAGAGGACGTTAGTGAATATACTTTAGATTTCGAAGACTATGTTACTTGCAGTCAGAAGCTAACACATGCTGGATGTTCTGAAGACTGAAATTGCCAACGAATCCAGTGAGGAACATGACAATTCAAGTAGCTTTGAGCCGTCTCCTGTTAAATAACCTAAACGTCCTAACCTACTGTCTGCCTATTATGAAGAATCTTTAAAAAAACATTTATGAATATAGGCTGTCAGGGAAATCTGGCCCGAAGTCCTATTCATAAATAATTAAAAAATTACCATCATTAATTAATAACCGAAATGTAAGAACAGTTTTGAATTATATAGAAAATAAAACATCTTATCTAGCTTCACAATTAAAACAACAGGGACCCCTATAAAATGACCCAAATTAAAGACTACATCCTTAATAAGTTTTGAGATCGGGGAATGTCAGTGCACTATTGGCATTTACAATCGTGGGCTCGTTTTCGAGCGAAGGAATTGGGTTTGAATGAATTTAAAGCTTCAAATACATTCATTTCAAATTTTAAAAAAGAAAACAATATTTCTTCGAGAAAAATTATCAAATTTGTCGCTGTCAAGAGAACTGAAAATGAAACTCAAACTATTGAAAATGCAAATAAATTTGTAAGAGACGTTAATCAGACCATTCAAGAAAACTGCATACCAACAAAGAATGTGTGGAACTGTGACCAAAGTAAATTTAATTATGAAATGACAGGAAACAGAACACTGGCAGTCAAGGGCAAAACGCTACTGTTGCTACGGTTCAAAACCTACATGGAACTACACATTCTTACACGATAGATGTTCGTATTTCAATGTGTGGGCAACTTGGGAAGAGGTTATACCTCTGTTTTCAAGAACATACTGGAAACAAATTTGGGCCCAAAGTTCGAAGATAGAACAGAATACACCTCCAAATATTATGTCGGCTGTAGTGCCAGTGGAAAAATGACAAAAGAACATTTGAAAACATTCTTAAAACATGTGTTTAGTGAAAACATTAAAATGGATTCACTTTTAATATGCGATTCGTGGACCGGGGATATGTACGAACAATTGCTACAGGACTGTTTACCCGATAAAAATGTAAGGCTGAAAATTATTCCTGCAGAAGCCACCAAATATATACAACCATTTGATTTTTTTCCCGTCAATATAAGATCTATGTGCGATGACTTGAAGAATATGTGCGTATAAAATCAGATGGTGACGTGAAAATGTCTGATAGATTCTTTATTATAAAACTGTATTTCCTTGTATATGATATAATCAACTGTCAGCTGAAATTTACAAAGATATGCGTATTTATGCTTGGAAAAAGTCTGGCTATAACGTGGACCAAAGTGTAACGAGACTCACAAATGTGATTTGAAAATGCATCTGACATTGGTTGTAGTGAATGTGCCACATATAATTGCTCCAGGATTGTCATCATCAGATGCTCACGTGTTCGCAAAAACTTTGTTATAACCATTTCATCGATGACCATCATTATCACTATTGATGTTATGGTAAATGATAATTTGTTTTTGTTGCACCAGTGCACGAAATTATAACCGATTCTGAATTTCAAGTAAAAAAAAAAGTATGCAGTGCTCTGCTATCTGTATAAAGTAATCAAAAATAGTTATTAATGTTAAGAAGCAGGGAAACTAATATTTTCGTTATTCGCACCGCTAGCAGCACTTGTGCTTGAAACCAGCTGCAATGAGCAACCGTGCCGTTACGAACCGGTCAATGAGAAGCGATTGAAATGTATTGACAAATAACACGAGTTTTATTAAATTTGCAGCAAAATGACTAACGTCATCACATTTAATGTCAATTAATTAACATAACCTCCAATTTTTGTTACAATTCAACTGGTCCAACATAAGTACTTCCCTTGTAAGCGTCAAGTCGACTGCAATTATGTAAAGAGTGCCGTTGGTGACAATGGACCATTGGAAATTTAGTTTTAGCGACGAGTATGCCGTTCTAATGGGTGTGGTGAATGGCAGTGAAACGATGTTCTAGCCTGTATTGTGCAAGAAGTGAAATTTGAAGAAAATGACTTTAAAATATGGAGTTTTTTTTTCTTAAGGTGTGGACTTGTCCTGTAGTAAAACTGAATGTATTTTAAAAGCCCAAGGCTATGAAGATATTCTAAATTATTTTGTACTGACCGCTGTACAAGACCAGTTCTCTGTTGAACATTATTTTTACCAGTATGACAATTAGAACTAGGAATTTTAGGTGCTGCACCTTATTTTAATTTTGTTACTACAATGCTCAAATTAGCTTGTCTTGCAAAGAAAACATTAAATAAATGCCTCTAAATGTGATTTAGTTGCACCTTTTTTCAATGCTAGCACCTTTTTTGCATCTTTTTATCAAAGCAAGCACATTTTGCACTTTTGTAAACCATCTCCTCCGTTGTCCAGCTTTTGTAGAAGAGACCAGCCTTTCTGCTAAATATTGGAATGCAAGAGAGCGAATGATTTCATTATCAAGTGTTCGACATTAGATACCAACCAACCAACTTTTGTAAACCTTTTTTTGTCTCTTAGCGGCATTGTATGCATAAAATAACATGTAGACTATATTTTTTTTTACATTTCTTCAAATACGCTATCAAGGGTTGGTAACGATGTGTGGTATCAGTCCACATCACATTACTTTCACTTTAGTGCAGTCCCGTTAGGCTATTCCTTTTAAATTAGTTTGCACCAGAGTAATGCGAAAACTATAATTTAAGCAAGGGAGATTGTTGATTGCATAAACAAATGTTTCAGTTCAAAATAATATTTGACTTGTGAGGTCTGCTATTTTCCTGAGTCACCAGTATACAGTATGCCAAAACCGAATGTGAACTCCTACAAACTACATGATTTTGTAAAACAGTTTAGTGACAGATCTGTTATGAGGTGCATTGTTTGTGATATTTCAATAATAATTGTTGAAAAAGACCAAAACAATCGTGTTATGCAGCATATAGGTAGTGCAAAACACGAAAAATAAGGAACTACAAAGTAATAAATGTGTATTGTGACAACAGTTTAATGGCGAGGCACTGCCTTCTTAAAGTTTGTTAAATAAAAAATAGTTTTTTTAATGATACAGCAAAGAGAAATATGCTGGGAAGTCTGTCCCAGATGAAAATCATACCTACAACTTCTGTATGAAGAAAAATTAAAATAGATCAATCAAGTAGGTGAAACCCAGTATATTTTACATTAGACGAAACCATTGATAGACAGTTGAAATATTGAACTTTTTTAGATGTTCTAAACATTTGAGTTGTTGAATAATATCTGCTTTAACAGTTTTCTGGACTTGTGATTTCAATAACATAATGTTCTGGGACCTGTCTTACTCAGACTTTTAATATATGACAACATGACTGAATTTTGTGTCGTGAGTTACTTGATGTAACTGGTTTTGGTACTCTTTAGCGATAATTCACATGGGAAATTTGCACTTTCTATTTTAAAAAATTGCACCTTTTTCAGCACCTTTTTCTGCTAAATTAAAGCACCTTTTTTGCACCTAAAATTCCTAGCTCTAATGATAATGCTTCATTCTACAAAGCAAGGTCTATATCGAGGTGGTTT
The DNA here is from genome assembly GCA_030220185.1 of Diploptera punctata. Classification (NCBI taxonomy): domain Eukaryota; kingdom Metazoa; phylum Arthropoda; class Insecta; order Blattodea; family Blaberidae; genus Diploptera; species Diploptera punctata. The sequence goes on from JASPKZ010008888.1 coordinate 948,128, forward strand.
CGTAATTCGAATCCAATCGAACACCGCTGGTATGAATCAGACAGTACATTTCGCTCAGGATCCAAACGAACCATATCATTGTCTTCTCTGTTTACAGCTCTGCAAGAAGAATACGCTGATCTTCCTCCACAAACTTTGAGAAACTTACTGGATACTGTTGCTGTTAGAATTATGACTGTCACAATCCTGTCTTTTGGAGAGTATTCTTGTACTTTTGATCTTTTACGACAGTGTACTGCACGTTAAAGTAATAAATAATAGATATAACATATATATTTTATGTTCAAAACGCATTCCAATAAATTCACGTGTTTTATTCAGTAACAAGAGTGTGCCCAATTTTCGGGAGAAAAATTCAGCCTTGCACGTTCTTTTCTTACAGTTATCAAATAAAACTTTAAACTGAATACACATATTTAACAAAACTTCCTGGTAATGTACACATACTGTCTCATAAGTATTGTCTCTTTTAAAGAAAATCGTATTTTGAATGTAATCTGACAAGAAATTAAACTACTATTCGAAGTAGAGATCATCAGATTCTATGGTCTTGAGTCATCTTTCAGCGAGGTTTACTATCCCATGACGATACCAATCTCTGGATTTCGATACGAAGAATTCGTTGACACCCACTTCCATAGCTTCCAGGTTTTTGAACTTTATTCCACACAAGAAATGGACCACGGATGGAGCAAAATCAGGTGTATGTACGGGGCGTAGGTATCAGTTCGATTGTCCTCCCCATGTCTGAACCTTTGTCATGGTTGTACGTGGGATATAGGGTCTCGCATTGTTTTGTTGCAAGATAACTCGATTTATATTAACTAATGATGGGTATCTCCGCTGAAAATTCCATGTACTCGTTCGAGTTGTTGGGAATAAAGATCTGGATACGACAGCACATCCGTTTATAACAAGCTACAAGTGTATCACTCGTTCAAAATTTCAGCAGATACACATTACTTTGTGGTCGGACTATTTTTTCTTTTTAAAAATTACTTTGTCAGGTTGACGGGGACCAAACTATTGTCTCTAGAGGTTAGGGTTGCATTAATATACCAATTTTTCATCACACGTGACAATTCTCTGATACATCTATTATCCATGGGATTGTCACTAAACTGACGACGGATATCCACTATACGTTGAATCTGTTGAGGTGTTACTTCAAAGGTAAAAATCCACATCTTCAGTATGATTTACCAAATATCTTAATCTGGCAGCCTACGACATTTGGGGGGAGGGTATTCCAAACTAAACGTGTATTCTCAAAATTCTACACATTAGGTATTCCAGAATGTGGTAAATATTTTGTATTTTCTTCTCCAACGTTGAAACGTTTTAACTATCGTTGTGCCACATCACGCTTTACAGTCTTGTTTCCAGTAGTGCTTTAGAAGGACTCAAAACTATGTTAGTTTAATTTTGCAATTATGTATTAACAACTGACGACTGGCACATGGCCATAACATAAGCAATATTAGACATGACATGTAAGTAGCATTTACGAACCAAATAATACCAATTCTATTTTACAAAGTACCCAAAACCGACATCACTCATAAGACAACGTTATATAACTCAGGGATATGGAAATTCCTCACAATAATCTCGCCATTATACTGTTTAATTGTAGAGTTGCATTAGTGACAAAAACAAATGCATGAGAATTTATAAGTCAGAACCAGAAAAACTGATTAGCACTCTGTCAAATGGATACTTCTTTAAGAGGGTTTGAAACGTCCTAGATTATATCACTAATATTAAAATACAGTGCAAGTTTTCTCATAACTTAATCATTCAGCAAGACCAAATTTTTAAATAAAACATAAAATGTTACTTTTTTTAGTCACTAGACCAACTAATTAACTAACTCACCGGGAATATAGAATCCGCACGGGCATAAGCTCTCCATACATCCATATCCTGAGCTTATTTTCAATCATCACTTGTAAAATTTACCTCCCTCATATAATGGTTAATGTTATTCTCCCATCTCATTCTTGGCCCACCTACAAAGATACTATAATAAAAATATTACTACTAGATATATTTAAAAGTACTTCAAACTGATATAGTCATTACTCCACAAAATCCATACTACATGCAATAGCAAAATAATTATTATAAAATAGTGTTTCTTATAATATTGATTTATACAAATTGTGTTCCTATTACATTTGAAAGATTTTAAAATATTTTTGATTGTGTTATAGCGTCACTGATAGCACTGACGAGCGTCTTTTTTTTCTCTCCTAATGTTTTTGGTATTGTTAAAAGTTGATCTCAAAAGAAACTGCTAAATTGAACCCGATTGACCATCAATCGGGGAGCGAAATCTTTGATTTTGACCATCAACGTGATCAGCAATACTATATATATATATCTGTTCTATTAAGACATTTATATGTTATGAACATATTGAATGTTAGAATTTGAAGAAAAAAAAGAAGAATTTGAAATCAATAATTATTTGCGGGTGGAATGAAATATTGTAGAAACTAACATAAAACGCAATAGTGAGAAACCTAAGAAAGTAAAGAACTATCGATGTCTAGAACCATAGTATCTTCCTTCAGTAAAAATCGTAAATGCACAATAGCTAAGATATAAACTTTAAACGTGCAGATTCAAGATGACATTCTGACAAGAATAAATATGGTAAGGTCACAAATACCTACAACATACCGCTTTAAATTATATAATATAAGAAATTTAGTATAACTGTAAACGTGTGAAATATTATATACGTAATAGGACATCACTGATAAAAAAATGTATTCATATTAATGTGCGACGAATGGGGAATAAAAGAGGGGTTTGGAAAGTCTGTAGGAAAAAGACAGGGAAAGAGCCCAGTAGGTAGGCCAAGAGTGAGGTGGGAGAATATCATTAACCATGATTTCAGGATGTACATTTTACAGGGATAGGGATTAATGAAGCTTATGCCCGCGCGGCCATCAACCTACGGATTTTGTAGTCCCAGCGAGTTAGTTAGCCACTGTAGTGAATAAAAATTGAACATTTATTTTTTTTATTTAACAAACTTGTCAAAATAGTGTGTTCTAAAAGTGGCAAAGTATAGGCTTACTTTATAATAGTGTATGAATCATTTTATTGCACACAATAAAATAAGAAGTTAAAATTCAGAACAATTTCTAGCTACCAAGTTAATATACAATTTCAATCCCTTTTTTGATACAATACACTTAAAAAGTGTTTTAGTCTGAGAAATAACACATGGGAAGTGTAATCTTAAATGTGAGGATTCATATGACAGCAGCTACCCACACATTATATTAAACAATTTTAGAAACTGAGGTCCTCAAGCCGTTGTTAAACGATTGTCAAAAATTAATAAAAATCACATCATACACTATTACATAACATATACATCATCCTGTAGAATTAAAAAAAATCTAAAAACAATAACAGAAAATATATTAATGCAAGCCTTTAGGAAAACATAAGGAAAAAGTCCTTTGAACTAAATGACTAAATTTATCTCGAATAATATTTCTATATTGTATCAAATTGTATTTATTGTGTTGATATTTATGCATGAAGATCCAATAACTTATTTCAAACAGTATATTATTTACCAAGATAAATTTCAGTTTTTAAGTTCGTATTAAATTTGAAACTTTTCGTTAAGCCTATTTAATTTATCGCCAGAAAAAAAAAAATTCTACAAAACTTTAATAAAATCATATAGACTTTAACAATATCTTAGGTGTAATTCATAGTGTATTTGGAGAAATAAGCTTGTACCTTATCCGTATAAAAATTAATGTTAAGAAGAGGATTTTGATTAATAACTGATAATTTTTTAAGCAAGTTCACATTTAATGAAGTAAATATATTCTGAAAACACTGAATACTTACAAAAAAAGTTTTTTTTAATTTCTTCTGCTTGAAAACATCCATGACAAAAGTTATACACGATAACAATTAATTGTTTAAAACGTACTCTTTCACGTACGATATTCTACACATTACTGCTTGCTGTTTTAAACAGATTCTCCAACGGGCTTCAACTCATCTCTTTTTCTTTTCTGAGCAGAACTGTTGTTGATTAGGATAACGTAACCAGGTGACTTTTAACAACATTCTATTAAATAGTATTACATAAAACTAAGAATACAGCAGGCAAACACACAGTTTCACTAAGTAACTACGTTACTCTACACACATAGGACTTGAAAAGTGGCTAAACATAGAAACATTAATTTAATCCCTATTTACACGCTCCTTTTTTCCTCCCAAGAGGGCATTCGTCCGACTGACCAACATGGAAACATAATATCCACTTGCATTTACACTACCCTATTTACCACATACTATTCAGACAATTCCACATAGGCCCTATAACTCGTGGATTAATGTAGTATGAGATCCAAAAAAGAATTTTATGTTTAGAAACTGCCATCTTTGATTTAAAGGCCAGACTTGTCCATTCTATAATGTTCACAATTGCACATAGTTTAGTTAATCATATTATAAACCTATATATACCACTCATCAAGTAAGAGTCTTATATTTATCACTCTTCACTTCAATTTGTTGATAGACAAGTCTTATTAGATATTGTGAAGTGTATTATTATTATTATTATTATTATTATTATTATTATTATTATCATCATCATCATCATCACACAATCGGTGGTTAAAATTCGTGAAACCACTCTACGAATAAAAATCAAGTAGCACCTGATTACTTCGAATTTGACATAGTCACATGTAACTCGCGGCTTGTATCACTTAGTTATATAGCCGTAATGTAAAAAACAAAATTCTTACATGGATAAAAAAGTTAATAATAACAGGGTTCTAATACTAAACGAACAAGTGTTATGTTATCTCAGTGTTTGCAAGTTAGAGTGCAATATAATGAATATAATGATTGTGCAGCTGAGAACTTGGTGCAGTTATGTTTAGAACCGGGATATTAGGCAAAATGTCTATACTTCGTATTAAACATCACAAAAAATCCTTGATTTAAGTTCGTTTCGGGATCATATGGTTATATAGAACAAATATAATTTTTAAAATTTTCGGTAGTGCCTATGAAGGTAATAATGCTTATGTACGCCTCTTCACATGCTTTTTTTTGTTTCGAAATTAACTTTTTATTGCATATAAAAACTGGAATGCACAGGGCGTCTGACTGAAGCCGTGTAGTTTCTGGTTAGGCAACGAGATAGCCGTCCAGGTAAGCGGTGAGCATTGAGTAGTTTTGCAGGTGGAAACAGGAATTAGTAAACTGTTCACGCGAATGTAACGAATTATCGTCGTCGTCTCATATGTTTATGTTAAACAAGTGTTGTCCAACTGGTAACCGTTACATTTTTACGCTTATTTGCTAGTATTGTTTCAATACAATCTCATTGAGAAAATAATTGTAATAATGAACGGTATTCTTTGCCCATTCCTAGTTTTCCTATGCGGATGTCTACAACTTTGTATGATCGGCTTGAGTTGGACGCCCATGTACGGTGAAAGCTATGTTATTGGTCAATATTTTCGAACTGCACTATCAATCCATATCGGAAAAATTTCACTTCCGATTGAGGGTCTTTCCACTTTTCAGCTGTTGCCCTTTTACCAGCCGGCTGCTGGCCCTTCACATCCACATGTGTCAATCACAGAGGTAGATGATCAACAGCCAGTGTAGGGGTGACATGTGGTTAGCATGTCGAGTCCCCCAGCCGTTATAGCTGGTTCCTCAACCTGGAGCCGCTACTTATAGTAGCTACCCAATTGCCTCACGATGCTGGGTGGGCACCGGTCCCTGAGAAAATTTCTTCCCCCATGGAGACTCGAACCAGCGCAAGTCCCGTAGCTCTGCGCCAAGGCTTCCTACCTTAACCGCTCGGCTACGGCGCGGGACTAAAATTTCACTTCACTGTGTTATAATTCCTGCACTTAAAAAAACCTAAAAGTTCTGAAAGGGAGTGTTTTCTTAGACAGTCACTACAGGGTCACCTGCTTCAGACAGAGAAATGTCATCCACTTCCTTAACTTGTAACAGGGTTAATTAATACATATTTTGATAAAGAATAATCTCGAATTTCTTGGAGCTAATGAATGAATTTATCGTTTTAAAAATTGCAATAATAGTTAATTGGTGGTGAAATATTAAACTTTCACTGAACTGCAAACGTACGCCTATGTTAAATACAAGCCCACTGGGTTATTTTACCCACTGAAGGTACGTGTATTTGGTGTGATGTGTACTCAGCAACTGACTCCTGAATAATGACTCCTAAAGATTCCACAGTGATGTAGACTGTCAATCATTTATGTTATATTTTGTCTTGTTATTGTAGTGTAAATCAACATGCCTATTCAGATATGTTGCATTAATATTTATTTAATTTGGTGGCTACATGTTTCTCAATAACACTGGCCAACAATGGAAATGTTTCGGGCTCAAAAATATCTAATCCTAATGAATTTCCACCTGCTGAATTAACAAATAACCATAGAAATGACAGATTAGCTCTTGCTTTGGAAATAAAGTGGCATTTAATTTTCTAAGAGCCAACATTTTCAGTTAGGGGGAAATTTTACTTTGGAAGTCAAATAGCAAAACACAAATGTTCTTCAGCTGTTTGTAAGTTATAAACAAATACATTGTTGCTGTGATTGTGAATACCTGGTTTGGGAGTGCTATTAAAGTTGTAAAATGTGTACAAAATGCCACGAAAATGTGTAAATATAGTGAATACTTTGTTAAATTTGCGGTGAAATAACATTTTCGTAACAGCAACGCAATCTGACGTCTCTTGTGAAGACTGCCTATCAGTATTATTTCGGTATGAAGGTAGGGGACCAGGACAACTCATGTTCAGTTACACTGCTAGAATAAGAAACGATCTAATGGCTTTTGCTATGCCTTAGGTTTGGCGGGAGATTAGAAGCCATACAGATGACTACTATTTCTGCTTTACTCCACCCATAAACGTAGGATTGTCTATGAAGAAAACAAGAACAGTTCAATACCCGAATCTTCGATCTGCTATTCGACCTATTCAGCATTCAGATAGTTTACCAGTTCCTACTCCACCCGAAAATTCTGTGCTTCAAGTAGAAAATGAAGATGGTGATGAACATGGAAAACAACCCAACAAGCCTTCTACATCCCATGACCCTGATTTTGAGGAAAAATATGATAAACCGCTCAGAGCGAGTCAAGCAGAATTGGGGGATATCATTAGAGACCTTGACCTGTCAAAGGAGAAGGCAGAAATTCTAGGGTCTAGACTACAGGATTGTATTCTTCTCGAACGTGATGTCAGGTTCTCATCGTACAGACAACGTCACAGGGATCTGCTTCCCTTTCTTTGAGAAGAAAAACAATCTTGTTTGTTTGCTGCGACATTAATGACTTGATGAAATGCTTGGTTCGAACCATGACCAAACTGAATGGAGGCTATTCATGGACACCTCCAAGCTTAATTTGAAACCTGTATTACTTCACAATGGCAACCGTCTTTATATTCCTGTCGATCATGCAGTTCACATGCAAATACGTCATCCCTCGTCAACTGAATCAAATATCATGAGCACAAATGGAAAATCTGTGTGATCTAAAAGTCATTGCAGTAGTCTTAATAATGCAACTGGGGTACACAAAATGTATTTAATTTGGTGACTACTTGTGTGTCAAATAATATATCTTTCCTCATATAAATATTATATTTTTTTAATACTACCGAAACATTCTTTGATTGGACAATAATTGAAAAACCCCTATTGCTATGCCTATTTTCAAAATTGTACTGCCTTTTTCATGCCCAATTTGATTTTTAGTGCTTCACATCCAGTCTCTATTACTTTGTCCGGTTTCCATTGGACAATCTACACGCCAAGATCTGTGTATATACTTTGTTTCTCTGTGTGTTTTATTAAATTATCTGTGTTAGGTATAGCTACAGTATATTACCGGCAACCTCGTTTCATATTTGGTGAGATTTAGCTATTAGTTTTATGTCTGATCGGTTGTGATGCAATAAGAAGTAATTCTGCCCCAATATAGCTTATGGGTGTATTATTATTACTATTAGTCGGCCGCTGTGATTAAGCCCCTTGTCTGTGGTCCCGAGGATTCAAATCCGATCGGGGCCGATGCATCTTTTTAGGATGGAAAAATCCAAGGAGCAAGTCCTCCGGGAGGGACTTCAAGCTGTGTTTGAAGATTTTCAACCTCGTAAAAGATCCCAAAGCCTGAATAAAAAGGCCTCTAAACAAAATTTACCAACTCGAAGTCCTAGTAATACCTTAGTTACATGTTAAATATCCCATTGAGTCGGTGTGTTGACCGCATACCATTCATGACATCTATGGGCAAATAGATTAACTTGGTCAAGTAACTCCATACAAAGGAGAGGCTGTGGCTCAACAATGGGCTACCCCGTTATAGATAAATTATTATTATTATTATTATTATTATTATTATTATTATTATTATTATATTATCACTATATAGGCCCTAACATATTAGTTAAACGTCACTGTATTAAATATGGAAAAATTCAGAATTCTTCAAGGGTAATTACACAATGTATACTTCTTAAAATTGTCAAATATGAACTACTTCTACTGTTCTTATAAGATATAAGTTTGGTGCGGTGGGAGATCTCCATCCAATTTTTGTTCAGGCTTTAATAACAAGTTCAAGTTACAGATTGAATAATATATTTGTTCACCAAATATGCCAAGGATCAACGTAAACCCACATTACCGCCGGTGAAGTACGCGACTTCTTAGACTAAACATTAACCGATATGAGGATCGGGGCCATCAGTAATTGCCCTTAATACCACTGATCTCATGTTTCGAGGATTATGAAGAATGTTATATGGCAATGGGGAATTTATTTTTATAAAATCATAGAGAACGGAGTTTGCTATTACAACTAGAGAACAATTTCTGGAATGGTAAAAAATGGGTAACTAAAGGTCCCAAATGTATTAAGCTGATCCATCATTTTAAACTTAGAAATTTTCTACATAAAGTTCTCTAAACAAAATGTTAATATACCTTTATTTAATTATATTTTATTCTATCTCTTGAAAAAAAAACTCTCTGGTTATAATTTTGTTAAACTAAAGTTGCTCTGATTACCACGATAGAAGATTTGTGTTTAAGTCAACGTTATTTCGAAACTAAACTAAATGTGGCTTTAAACAGTTGGTATAAAGGAGAGAAGTGCCTGAAACAAAAGGGATATTGGTATAGAATAGAAAATGCAAAATACTTTTGCCATCACTAACTACTAATCGCTCTTCAATTTACATTTAACAGATTTAAACTATACCCAAGAATATAAAAAATTCCCGTATAATAACATTCCCTCTCATAATAACAGTGATTAATACAATCACATTTACATTACGTTTAAATATTTAAATTAATTCGTTAGATATAATTCCACATGATCTTCAAATGTAATGAAACTTTATTTACTACAACTATCGTGGGTTTAGTCAATAAAGCCGAAGTTGAAATATTGACTCTTTTTCACATATGAGCAGCTAATAACTGATCATGTTTCCTTCCTATTAAAACTTTCTGACCCTTATCAATTAAATGGATGTGGGCGCGGCGCCACTGAAGTTTCGTGGCTGAAAGATATAATTTATTTAGCAGGTTTCAAAAATGTTTCGCAGTATTTTCCTGCTCTAAATCTACTATCATTATCCTCAACATAAGATATAATAAATTGCCTAAATCATAAAAATCTGTCAATTGACATGTTTAAGGACATGTGATGGAAACTCGAATTATAATTTGAAATTAACAATATGGGACTTTAACCACATTTACATCTGATACAACAATGAAATTAATACCCAACATGAAAATTCGTGATTTAATACTCGTTTCGCGCCTGTTTACAACAACAGCATTTTTAAAAATGACATCTTCGGAACACATAATTAGATCTAATTAGGTATCATCTCAACATAGTTGACACGACAGTCCTCTTTGGGCCACAGCACTCCTCTGAAGTTTTCGCTAAGCTTCTCGCTCAAGAACCAACCTTCGTAAATTTCTTTCATCCAGAGGCTTTACATCCTTTAGCGTTCCATTTTCCCATCTATGTTTAGGTCATATTTTGGGTAGTTTCCCTTTCACAGTTCCAGTAAGTATTTTATATAAAGGTAAGCGATCACTAGATCTTATAATATGCCCTGCCGATTTCAGTCTCTGTATTTTGATATGTGTGGTAATGTCCACATCTTTATATAAGTCATACAGCTCCTCCTTATATATAATAAGTCATTCTGTATCAATGTTCATTGGACCAGACACGATTCTCAAAATCAATATAATTAGGTATACTTTTCAGAAAGTAGAATACTTTTTGTTATACACCCATAGTTAGACATGTTACAGCAAATATATTATCATCTATAACCAAGTTTAGTAAGAAAATTATATACATTTTAAACAATTATTTATTAAATTTATAAGAATTTTTCTAAATTAAAACATTTTATTTTAGTCTAAAATGGTTATCCATCCATCCATAGTAATTCTGCCCGAAGGCAGGTCATTCACTGCAATCATAGCATTTTCATGCTTGCAGCTTTACTAGGGAATTGTAGATGTGGTAGCATCCCGTTGCTTTCCACACCGGTGAAGGATGATGATAATGATAAGGATGATGATGATGTTGGCCATATGATTTCGGGGACCGTTTGGGCCTTAAAGTTATCCTAACATTTGTCTTACAGGTGAGGAAAAACCCAAAAATGGTTATAGATAATAAAATAATTCCTCTAACATGTCAAACCATGAGTGCATAACAAGAGAAAAAATATGCATCACCTTAGAATGATTAATAGTTTTTTTTCTAAAAAATATCTAATTACATGCATGTCTCTGTTTTAATTTTTTTCACAAGACCAGCCTCATGGGGTATAGTGGTCAGACCTTCTGACTACAGTTCATGTGCTCCAGGGTTCGATTCCCGATCAGACCACATAATTTTCTTTTCTTAAAATAAATTATTCCTGTGACCTCCCATGGTCTGGGTTTAGTTATATTTAGGTCCAGGGAATATCCTTGCGCTTCATTATCATTCATCAGCCATTATCATATCATCAGGGTAACGTGACTCCGCCTTCCAGGCGCACCAACTTAACATGTGAGTTAATATTCAGCCAATGCCAGGAGAGAATAACAGGAATGCCATAAAAACAACCAGGAGGCATTGATAAAAAAATCTGCAAAATACTTTTCAAACGCTGTAAAAGGCAAATGAGTGGCACCATCTTTACGAAATTTTATATTTCTACATCTTTATACATATTCTGCCCATTATTTAATATCTAGTATAAATTTCATTGTTGTATTATGTGTAAAAGTGGAGATACTCAGTTTTTTATAACCTCAACTTCAAATGTAATTTGAATACTCATCACAGACAAAAACGCCCATAAGATATAAGCAATATTTGGAATAGTGCCTCAAACTGCATGATCTCATTTTATAGAATGAATTACTGTACTTTACAAATATCTCAGCGCCTGACTTCTTGATAGAAAATAAAAACGTGTAAATAGGGATAAAGTAACATTTAAGTTTCCCCTTATCTGCACATTACACCCGTATAAATTTAAGTAAGCAACTTACAACACAATTGGAAACAGAATACAATATGCCTATTATGTAAATTTGTTCGTTGAAAATGAGAACGTCTTTACGTTCAGAATGTGTAAGTTAGAAATATTTTTATCAATCAGAAAAACGTATACAGCACATAATATTTTTCAACTCACATTTAAATCAATATATCAAGTAACATAATTATACTATACATTCAATTAATCTATAGAATAAGAAGAATAACTTGATTAACTACATTTAATTGGCTCTGTTTTTAGTTGCGCAGAATGTGTACTTGTCCGTGTTCACTATAAAAAATTAATTGTACTTAGGTCTAATGTTTTCGTAAACCAGAAAAAAACGTTATTAAATAGTAGTTAAAATGAATAATTTGCATTAACTTTACTCAGTGGAAGAAATATATTTCTTATAAGTTGGGATTATCATAAGTAATGCCACGAGTGATTTCCAAATTATCGATAAATTCACGACTCACGAAGTGAGGAGTGAATTTATCTAGAGAATTTGGAAATCAAGAGTGGCATTTGTTAGGACTATTTAACGAATAAAATTAAGCTGTTACTCACAAATCATTATTTAACTATAGTTATTTTAAAATATTTATACATTTAATGTAAACGGCGATGTTTGAAAACAAATGAGAAACGATAGGTACGCTTCTACTGCTTCATTTGTTTATCACTGCAACCAGATCATACTATTTATTGCCAAAGGAACGCAATATTGTAAGGAGGAGCTTTCTTTAATATGGTAATTATAACACTGATAAATATTTGGTGAAACACGACTCTGATTGGTTGTAAAACAGAAATCATTGAAACGTGATTGGTCATTGACTCCCATTTGGGGCATGAGTTAAATAGTCCTCAAGAATATTTTTTCTCAAGAAAGTAATAAAGTATGAGAGATAAATTTGAGTATATAAAAAGTCTATGAATTATAAATTAAATCATGTGTTCCCATGTACACTTAACATTTTTACTAATATATCCTAACATAACCAGTCTCTGTGGTCAAACTTCTCACTACAGTTCATGGGGTCCCGGGTTAGATTCACTCTCAGACCACAAGAATTTTTCCTTAAAGGAAATTATTCCTGTGGTCTGATGGGATGGTCTGAAGTTTAGGTTAAAGACTCTCCTGATTGTTTCGTTATCAGTTATCACTTATCGTGTAATCGGCGTAATGTAAATCCCCCTTCCAGCGCCCTAACATCAAAAGTTAGTTACAATTCCGCACATGTCAGGAGAGAATGCAGAAATGTTATAAAACAATCTGGTAGCATTGGACAATTAACTACCTTATATACTCAAAGAAGTGGTCATTGAATTCCTCACAAAAATAATGAGCGTCGAATAAAATGCTGAAGATGTTCTTTCTCGTGTCGACACAAAAAAAGTTAACAATTATTATCGATATCAAACATTTAACCATATTTTAAAGTTAAATAGTCATAAGAGTCGAGAAATCTATGATTTTTTACACGCTTTATATTAGCTTGACCTGTATCTATCTATCTATCTATGTAACGGAATCTTTCAACGCGATTTTCACCCACTTAAAATCATTGGATCGACTTGAAACTTTGTATACTTGTAGAGGACCCGTGACAATACAATAATTTCATATTTATTTTCTAAAATCCTGGCCAGAATCATCAGAAAATAAAAAAAAAGTGTTTTTGTATCAATGTAACGGATTTTTTCAACGCAATTTTCACCCACTTAGAAACATTGGATCGACTTGAAACTTTGTATACTTGTAGAGGACCCGTGACAATACAATAATTTCATATTTGTTTTCTAAAACCCTGGCCATAATCATCAGAAAATCAAAAAAAGTGTTTTTGTATCAATGTAACGGAATCTTTCAACGCGATTTTCACCCACTTAGAAACATTGGATCGACTTGAAACTTTGAATACGCGCAGAGGACCCGTGACAATACAATAATTTCATATTTTGTTTCTAAAATCCTGGCCAGAATCATCCGAAAATCAAAAAAATGAAAACTGGTATAATAGGTTGCGGACTTGTCGAGTTTTTAGTCAATCGTTGTAAGAGCTCAGTTGGTAGAGCAGTGAACTCTTAGTGGTATATAATTTCAGTAATCCATACGTCGCTGGTTCAAATCCGGCTGGGAGGTTTTTTTTATAGAAGAGTATTACTTTTATTTAGCTCATACTACAAGAGTATCGAATTTAAAGATATTTACATTTTTATCTTATTCTGTAAAATATTAAAACTAAAAAATAAAAAATAAATAATAGTTTTAAAAACTAAAAGAACACGCTTTATTACAAAACTAAAAAATGGAAAATAATTTTAATTTCCAATACAGTTGGGATAAAATAAAGTGGTCAACAAAAAAAATCATCTCCAACAGATATAGAATAAAATTAGAGTTATCAACAAAAAGAAAATAATTTTACCATCAAAAGCGTGGGTGCTTTTTATGATGTTTACATTTTCTTCTTAGAGAGCTTACTTTTACCAATATCTGTTTATTATCAAATATATTAATTGATATAGAGCACCCCACGCTTTTGATGGTAAAATTATTTTCTTTTTGTTGATAACTCTAATTTTATTCTATATCTGCTGGAGATGATTTTTTTTTGTTGACCACTTTATTTTATCCCAACTGTATTGGAAATTAAAATTATTTTCCATTTTTTAGTTTTGTAATAAAGCGCGTTCTTTTAGTTTTTTTAAAACTATTATTTATTATAATTGTCGATAATAAATCTTACAATGAACGAAATTACAATTAATGAATGAACCAATTAATAACTGGTCTGTGTAATTAGTTCTATATCATGTAGACTATACATTTTTAAGGTCAGTTGCCTTGCAAGGGTTGACGATACCCCCACTCGGAACATTCCCCAACACAGATTTCTTTCTTAGTGAGTGTAACTGATAAATCATATCATATATTGTATAGAATCATGTGAGAAAGAACGAATCTGAAAATTGTATTTTTGAGAAATAACATTTTGAAGCGGAGAAGCAAAATATACTGTATGCAATGAGTCTGATCACTGATAAGCAGTAGGCTACTGTAGTTGTAAACAGTCAGATACAGTATTATTCACCCTCATTCCTAAAAACAAAACAAATCTCAAACTACTACTCAAATAGAATTTAGCAGACATTTAGAGCAAATATTTAACTTGAGCAGTTATTCTGGCTTTCTACAAAGATAAATCCTGGCAGGTTAATCACTGCGTTTATATCTAATGTATGTAATTAAAAATTCTCCACAAGAGATTGCCGAGGGTTATAAATTATATAGGGGTGCAAGTATTTGCATATAAGATATATATACCTATGGACGGGAGAAGAAGAGGAAGACCAGCCAAGAGATGGATAGACAGTGGATGCACATTCAATACGTCTTCCTTCGAGAAGTGATTTCGGAAATAGGATGAAAATCCTACAAATTATGAGCAAGAAGAGAGAAGAAGATACATATATGTACGTTCGATTAATGAGAAACGTTTTAAATCATAGAGTCGTTCGATATTCTGATACAGGAAGTGCTACTGAATCTAAATTATGTTGTATAAATCTCTGAAAATAAATAGCTAAACACTAAAGATATGTTTTTCTAATTACTGAATAGAAGATAGGGACGGAGGGAATATCGTTAATCCATTCATACTAACTTTGTTAGCTGTATTACGAGAAGCAGTCGATGTTATCATAATAGATGAATAAAAGGGAGTGGATAAATATGAATGATCTTGAAATAAATTGCGAGAGAAACATCAAATGCGGGGGAAGAAAACGGCGCTGGAATACATTAACAGTAATAACTTGATACAGACGTCTGGCCCCAATTCTTAAATCGATATCAAATATTTACCTGGTACAGTAACTTCCAAAGATCATATTCATTCAGTATTATAAATAAAATGCTATTTGGACTAGATTATTCTGTATGCACGATCATCCCTAGAATAATATGTAAAACGAATTAAAAAAAATAAGGAGTCGAACATTTTAACAGACTTGAACTACGTATTCATAATAAAATAAATATAAGACGGACATAAAGATAGCCAGCTAGAACGAACATTACATTGAAGTACGAAGATTTATATGTTCAATATATATAATCGGATAACATTTGGAAACGATATATCCTATGCATATAATTTGACAATATTAAGGGAATTTTGTTTTGTGTGAATTGCAGCATTGTTTGGTGCACACATCTTTACGCTAAAATAGAGAGAATAAAAATGTCTAGAGACTTTTTTAATGTGGTCACAGAAAAGAATAGAGTGGCGTAAAATAGGCAAGTAAAATAGAAAATGGGGAAGTAAGATCATAAAAGAAACAGTAACAAATATAATGGAAGGAGAATAAAGCTGGAAAATATACATAGAGAAACAAAAAATAATAACCTGATTCTGAACGATACTCTGGAAGGAATGGGGAACGCCATGAGATGTTACATATAGATAACATTAATAAAAGCAAACTAATTATGACACAAAAGGAAGACACAACATGGGAAGAATAGACAAGAATGAAGAACCTGCCTTTGAGAAAAGAACTATGAATGAATCATTGAAGTAAGGAAGATTCGTATAATTTTCTAGTTTTTAAATCAAGAGTAGTTAATACACCAATGGTCTAAAATGTAAATATATGTGAATTTAACTACTATAACAAAAAACTAGGCTACAGCATCAAAGGACAGGGAAATCATGGTGGGTGAATCTGGATATGAGACTTAACAATTGCCCTCTTCGGCTTGTATACATATGCATTTTTTTGGAGGCGTGTAAGTTTTGTGTATTGATTTTTGAGTAAAATTGTGTAATTTCAGGCCGTGGGAAAGCAGTGTTGTGAAGGGGTTTCATTAGAACATTTAAGCTCAGGGACGGATGAAATAAAAAATCGAGAAGAAAACAATTTTGATGACTTATTCTGGTTATAGGGGCAGGTTTTATTTTATTAGTTTTTGAAATGTGATGTTGCCACGAGCTTTTGGTGGATTTTTTGAAGATGTGTGTAATAATAGAGATCGCCTACGGGCCTTTATCATAAGCCGCGAAGCATGTGTTGGACTGTTTGTAGTGTGCATGTGGTGTCTAGCGTGTGTAGAGTGGTCACTGCAACTTCTATCCATTAGATGTCTATTTCGCGAGCCGCCAGCCCCTTCCTTGATAAACGCGCGCTTTTCAAGCCAAAGCTTTGACATTCTCATTCGGACTCTCGTTCTTTCATAAACGAATGTTGATGAAACTTATATTATCACTATTTAAGATAAAGGTGGACTATTAGACTGACAATTAATAATACTTAATCGGGATTACAGTTGATATAATAACTTTTTCTAATGTACATTGGTATACAGTATATTGGTTCAGTTTATTTTACTAAAATAGTTACCATAATATAGGCCTATTTCAAAAAAATATTTATAAGATAACATTGCAGGAAAGCGTCAGTTTTAATGTTATATTTCATTTAGCGCAGAATAATATTTTATATTACTTTATTTACTTACTTAGTATACCGAATTTATGCTGTCTTATGAATTTAATAATTCTAATTTTAGACTTAATAATGTTATCTAAAAATCGAATCTTACAATTAGATTTAGGGCTTCTATAGGTCTACTGTAAAATGACATGCCTGTACAACTAGGAGAAATAATTCTATGTATGTTACAAATATGATATTTTAAATGTAATGTTTATATAGTTTACATCTTTATATCCATTTGAACATAATCATAAAATGCAGTGACCTAACCTTAAAGGATTACCAGCCACCGAATGTGGAATACATTGGGGACTAATTAACTCTGAGGTTTACGTCTGCAAATTCTTTCACAAATACACCGAAATTAATGTAAGACAATTCAATAGGGGTAAAAAATATTCCCATGAATTGAATTAAAATATTCCATATATTATATACCAAACTACCACATTTTTATTTCTTTGAAAATTTCTTTCATTTTTCCTCCATTCGAAATCCTTAATATTTTTACATGATTAATCACGGATGATAAAATTGACACTTATCACTATAAAGTAAGATAAACACTAGTCAAATGTGTACTATTTTCTTATCAGTCTATATATTAGGCTTATTGTTAAATTAATCAATTGAATTGGCGTTCACTTGATGAAAATCCACAATTTATTTAATTAAATAAATATAAAACTTAAAGTTTCATGTGATTTTCATATTTATTAAAATATAAATTAGTAATAACTAAATTATTTTTTTTTTAAATTTTAGACACTATAATGGGAGACATTTTAGAAGAAACCCTAAGTGTAGATGTATATTTTGTATAATGACATTCTTACACTTATCTTTATAATAAAAATATCAAGAAACGTATTGTCTGTATTATACATAAAAATAAGTTCAAACTTATAAGCAATTTTAAAATATATAATAAACTCTCCTCAGTTTAATAACTATGTGTATAAAGGTATTTTATTTATATAATATTCCCTATTTAATTTACTAAGTTTTACGCCGATTTTCACTGTTTACTATTATTTTCCTTAAAATTACCTTAATTAATATATTTAATAATAACTGCATGTTGAATTTTACATAGTGTTATATAGAATAATTCAATGACGAACTTTTCATATTCAAAATAAACTACGGGTGTTTTCATCGCAGAATATAAGTAAAATATGTATAGGCCTAAAACATATTTACTGAAGCGTGATATCGTAGACAAGTATAAATACAATGAAAATAATACATATCCCATATCACATAGGTGTTTTGATTATGATTACATCCTTTTTCCCTAATGCACTCGGAGTTACATCACAAGCGAAGGCTCGAGCCGGAGGGCTTGACGTGATTTTCAAGCCGCTCGGCCCGCATTTCTCTGTTTCAACCAAAAGCTTGCGGGCTGTCGTAATTCGGCTCGCAAGTGATCTCTAGTGTGCTATATATGTTCTTGTGTTTGTGTAATCGATGAATTTTGTCTACGTGTTCAATAAGTGGTTTTATGTTTATATATGCATGGAGTCTTGCATTAGTGTAATATCTGGGAGGTCTGAATTAGTTTTCCGAGTATTGCCGTTTAAATTTGACTGGTATTAGTTTTTTTTAGGGATACGTGAGAAGTGAGACTTCGTGTGAATTATTTATACAGGTGTGTGAGTATATTGCGAGAAAATCCAGTGGTTCTAACCCTTCTAAGAAAGTTTATGAACCGCTGGGACTCTCTCATATTTGTCTGGAGGCTTTCTGCAGCCCTGGCCCATTTAAGTTTTGAATCTAATATGTATCCAAGGTATGTAATAGTACGTGAGTATTGTGCTGGAGTGATGTTTATGATGACTGTAGTAGACATTTTTTTCTGAGTTTGCGTTTTTAGAAGACGCAAACTTGTATTTTTAGTGTGTTAAATGGTTGTACGCCCAGTATTGGCCCAGTGTTGAAAACGTGTCCATTCATGTTGTAGTCGTGCTACTGATAAAGAGGGAATATTTGAGGAAGAAGATTAATTATCTTGAAATGAATGCCAAAAATAGGAACATTAGAGAATTATATCAGGGAATTAGGATAGAGAAGAAAGGGTTTCAGGCTATATCAAGCATAATTCGGAACGAAAATGGGGATATGATTGCAGATTCCAGGAGTATATTAAATAGATGGAAAAGTTACTTTAATCACCTATTGAATGTACATACAGAACAGGATATGGAAGAGGATAATTTACTGACAGCAGAAATGCTAATCGCAGAACCAAGTGCATTAGAGGTTGAAATGGCGGTAGAAAAATTGAAGCTGTATAAAACATCAGGTTCAGATGAGATCCCAGCAAAACTGATAAAATCAGGGGGAGAAAAATTGATGGACAAGTTACGCCAGTTGCTTAATATGATTTGGGATAAAGAAGCTCTTCCAGATTGGAAAGAATCGATTATCGCACCAATTTATAAGAAAGGAGATAAAACTGATTGCAACAACTATAGGGGCATCTCATTACTTCCAACTTCGTACAAAATTCTAACAAATATATTAATAAGCAGACTTACTCCTTATATTGAGGACATTCTAGGAGATCATCAATGTGCATTTAGAAGAAACAGGTCTACAACAGATCAGATTTTTAACTTAAGTCAGATTTTGGAAAATAAATGGGAATATAATGGTACTGTACATCAACTATACGTAGACTTCAAAAAGGGATACGATTCAATTAAGAGGCAGAAGTTATATAGTATCCTGCTGGAGTTCGGAATTCCTAAAACGTTAGACTTATACGAATGTGTCTAAATGGCACAAAGAGTAGGGTGCGTGTAGGAAAACAGTTTTCATATACTTTTGAAATCCACAATGTGTTGAAGCAAGGAGATTCACTATCTCCTCTACTATTTAATTTTGTACTAGAGCATGCCTTCAAATCTTTAGAGGAAGAAGAAGGCCTACAACGCAATGGTATTAATAAGCTGTTAGTTTATGCTGATGATGTAGTGTTACTGGCCGATAGCGAGGAGATACTAAAGGTCAATGCGCACAAACTACTGAGTAACACTAAGAAATTGGGACTGGAAGTAAATATCAGTAAAACTAAATATATGTTCACACATACAAATACATTATATAATGGAAATGGACAGTTAATGACAAATGAGGGAAATTTTTGAGGAAGTGGCTGAATTAAAATATCTAGAAACAATAATCACAAACAGGAATGAGATGCACAAGGAAATTGAACATAGGCTCAATTCTGGAAATGCGTGCTATTATGCATTACAGAGACTCTTGACGTCACAACACCTTTCAAAAAAAATGTTAAACTGATAATATATAAAACTATTATTCTACCAGTTATATTATATGGATGCGAAACATGGACTCTTACTTTAAGGGAGGAAAGGAAATTACGAGTATTTGAGAATAACGTTCTTAGGAAATATTTTTGGACCAAAGAGAGATGAACAGACAGGTGAATGGAGAAGACTGCATAAGAGTGAATTGCATGGTATTTATAGGAATCCAGATATAATGAGAATAATTAAGTCCCTTAGACTGCGATGGGCAGGACATGTGGCACGAATGGGGAATGGAAAGACGTGCATCGAAGCTTCTTGTAGGAAAACCAGAGGGAAATCGCCCAGTTTGTAGACCAAGAATGAGGTGGGAGAATTACATTAACTATGATTTGAGGAAGTAGATTATACAGGGGATGATTGGAAAACATTGTCTCAGGATAGGGATATATGGAGAGGTTATGTCCGCGCGGCCATGAACCTACGGGTTCGGTAAGTGTCAGTGAGTTAGTTTAGTTAGTTGGTCGAGCTACTGATTCTGTCAGTTGTGGATAAGCGGATCAGTAGGATACATCATCTGCATACAATGCAATGCCTGTTTCTGATCATATGGCTGAGGTGTATCACTGGTGTATATGATGTAGATGACAGGGCTTTATGGTGCTGACTTGTGGTGTGCCTGCATGTATGTGTATAGTGTTAGATAGTGTGTTTCCGTGTTTAATTTGAGCTCTTTTGTCATTGAGAAAGCTGGACACCCAGCGTGTTACTTTTTTCTGGCAAGTTGAGTAGTGTGAATTTATATGTTATGCCATTGTGTCATACGGTGTCAAAAGCGTTTTGTATATCAAGCGGTACCAAGACCGGGGTGTGTATTTTTTTGGAAAGCATGTTCTATTGTTGTTAGTACTCTTAGGAGCTGATGTTTTGTGCTAAGTCCCGGTCTGAATCCAGGTTGGAATTGTATAATATTTTGTCCTAAGTGTGTGTGAATTCTATTTACTAATATTTCAATGACATACACAAGTGTCAAAGGACAGACCCTTTTAAGTCACATTACGCATATAAATCTCCGCTTTCTACAAATCCCCGCAAACTCAGAAACACACAACATTTTAACACACTACCATGATTTTGCACTGACCATTGCCCCATAATCATTGATATCACTACGCCTATATGGAACACAAAACACCAAAAACATATAAAATAACTGAAAATATCAAACAAGCAGACTGGCAACTTTACCTATCACAGACCATATACAGAACAAAGTAATCACTGCATGAGAACACATAGACACAACTGATAAACACGTTACAGAACTAATCACATAAGTCATATCTACAAAACGTATCAATATACAATACGCCAGACCACTTCCAAGACACATAGTACAAGTCATTAAACACAAAACACAATAACACAGACAATACATGAGAACACATGCTGATGCAGACAGAAGAACATACAGAAGACTACAAGAAGATGTTAAAACCAAGATTACACAATATGAAACACGTAAATTCAACACACTTATTTTAGATGTAGATGAAAAACACTATACAGACATCAAAGCATCTTGGAATAAAATACATAAAATCAAAGGCAACACAAAACACGCTCTTTCTCCAGTCATACATAGTAACGAACTAATCCTGGCCATGATGAAAAACTTGAACTCTTCATACAAAATCTACAAGAAAGACACAGAATCACGTTATGATATAAATCACTACACCACAATAAACAACTTCATCCAAACTTACAAGCACCTTTACGCACCAAACAAAACAACACCCGCTATACAACACCCAACTACAGATCCTATAACACCAAATGAAATAACAGTCAATTTTTCAGGCAGAAAAAAAAACACAGCACACGGACATAACAAAATCACATATACATTTCTAAAAAGTTGCTAACTGCAGCTATACAATACCTAAGTAATTTACACACAGCAAGCCTGTATCTGGGATGAACATACCAAAGCGCTGTAAACACGCTCATATACTAGTTTTCACAAACCCAACACAGATAAAACTAACGTAAACAATTACAGACCAATATCACTCACATGCACGATCTTAGTGGAAAACTGATAAAGGTACGTAACAGCGAACAGGTCATTAAGACCAAAACCTATATGTACGCCATCCCTAGCCTATAGCACGAGAGGCGGTAGGTTCTACATTCCGGACGACATAACAACTGTAAATATGTTTTGATGCCTATTTTGTGGGCAATTTGATGGGTCCAAGAAGTGATTAGGACAAGGATGAATGAAGAAAAACCTTCACCGCCAAATATGGTGTGTTCGGCTCATAGTCAGATCCTTGTCGCTCGAGCTCCTCGACTCTTAGAAATAATAGATGAAAAAATCTAACCAGCTGTGAGAAAAAATTTAGGAGTGACAGATTTGTAAATTGTATATTTGGTGCATATTGTACAAATCCTAGTCCACCGCTTTCGTCTCGGGATAACATCGTTCTCTCGTACACAGCGGGTTAGGATTCGATCCACGGTCGGGGCAAGTTTCCTGGCTGAGATTTCTTCGGAGGTTTTCCTCACTTGTAAGACAAACGTCAGGAAACTTTAAGGCCAAAATTCTCCCCGAACATCATCTGGCTATCATAACCATCAATATATGAACAAATGAGTGAATTATGTATCGTGCATAAAATATCAGTGCTGTCTTGGAGGTGGTCCTGGAACTGAGCTGATCGCTTCATCAAGAGAGATCTTCGATGTCCTTAGGGCAGTCAAAAAAAAGTGTGTGATCCAGAGTTAAAAATCTCCCAACAGGTCTAGTTCTTGTAAAGCCGGTGTGACGTGGAGCATAAGTAGCTACAAAGGACAATACAGCAGCTGCCACAAAAGCCGTGTTTGACATGGCCTTGTTCAACGCAAAAATAGTTCCCATCACAACCTATGGAATAAACCTCATGTAGGACAAGCTGAGTCGTTCGACTAGTCCCATCATTGTTGACCTTCGTTCAACAAAGGTCAACAAATACAGACCTACTTCATTCTGCTGATGATGGGCCTAGTCCCGAAAGCCCTTCAGAGTGTTAAAACATTTTTAAGTTGAGGAGACGGACCTATAAAGTGACTATTTTACAATTTTATTCATATTTTACTATTGTGGCGTAATACCTCAACGGAATCTTATCATGAATTTTATTAGTATGAATTTATGATGACAAAATATATTTTTTTAGTTCTTATTTAGAGACAATATCTACGATTTTAGCGCGTCTAGGAAATTTAGGTAGACCCAATAGGCTGTGTTTTCTACTGTGTGCATGTGTTTTGTTTAGAAAATCTCAGATTTATTATTTAATGATCCTTTGAAAAGGTAATTATGATGAAATGTGACCTGTTTTAGAAATTCCATTCGGTTAATTCGATATCGAGATTTGAACCCTAGACTTCCCAAATTATGACTCTCAAACGCTATCGCTAAAAAAAACTTACCCTGTTAAATAATGTGTTCTTGTTGCATACATGTTTATTTTATACATTGAGCTAATGTCGTTTTAGACCTTTATTTCACAAATGTACGGCAAAATAGCACATTGTAAAAATCTTTATTTACTATTGCCTGGTGAGCGGCTGGTTCTACCTGGGATGTCAGTGTTTGACTTCATACCGAGTAACTATAACTTTTAGTTATCCCATGATACTAAGTAGTCCTATTCTTTTCAGAGAGACATTAAATTGCAAGTTTTGCTGTAGGCAAAAGCAAACCACGAAACTCCAGTTTGAAACGAGATGCCTTATTACATAAGTCACATAATACTTTCAGGGCTATTTTAATGATTTAGAACAAATCAATACTGTTCCGTCACATAATAGTGATTTAGTCTATTGTGTGCGTAATGGCCATTTATCAATAAAAATGTTCATAGCCGTGATTCAGCAAATGTAACAGACTGGAAACTCTATGATAATTCTATTATTCTGTTGATTTGATAACTGATACATGAAATATCTCTTTTACATTAAAATAAGCAATTAATACAAATAAAAAAAATTAAATCTCGTAGCATGGACCCATGAAAGGCATTAAATGAAAATCTTTCCATATTAAAGTTATAACCCACGAATTCAGAGAGGTTCTACATGTACAGTGGACCATAAAACTCAGGGACAGAATAAAGTAAAAAAAAAAAACCTTGTTAAGTTGTATAAAGTAGTGCAATGATAAAAAAATTCTAAAGAATGTAGCTATTGAGGTTGTACCCAAGAAAAGTGTGTGTGTGTTTTATTATTTCCATTTATACTACTTACCATTACCAATCCCAAAAAGACCATTCTATGTATATATGACATAAGAAAAATAAATGCCTGGACATGATTTGAACCCAGACCTCTGGATTGATATCCCAGTGCGCTAGAAATATATACATATATATGCGTTCAAGCAGTATTTTTTCTCGAATTAAACTCGGCATAATTAACACAAGAAAGACTGAGTTTTTTAACAAATATAATGGGACTATAAGTGGGTTTACCTAAAGCAAAATGATAAAATCCGTCCAATTGGTCACAATTTCATTATTTTTTCCGAAAATCAGCTAATTCGGAACATTAGGATTGGAGTTATCAAAACAAGCAGCCATTTTATAACTGCTCTAGCGCCGCCTTTTTCCTTTGTCCACAACGAACTCGGCGTGTAATATTTCGATAAGAAGAGTAAGATCGAATTCATTAATCAGAAAACGGGTCATTAAGAGGGGGATTAACCTGGAAGCTGAAATTTAATTGGTAAAATTTCAATGCACTAACGACTGTAATTTTTGTTTACTGGTAATGAAACTATATACATACGATTTAATTAATAAAGGGATATTAACAAATCGGAACATAGTGTAAATTGGACTTTCTGAGGAATTTGTTTAGTTTACACAGTTCCAGCGCAGCGTGACGGAATATCATGCATCGGTTAACATCTAGCGAAATTTTCTGATCTCAATTATTTCTTATTGGTACATAAACTGAACTATTTGGATTTGACACTCGCATTCTGTAGGTATCAAGTTCAAATCATGGAGTTGATTCAAATTTAGTAATTTTCCTCAATTTTGAAGGTAAATCCCTAGGTAGAATTTTAGTTTCAATTCAAAATTGAATATTATTTCGTATTTTATTCAAATTAATATTGCTTATATCTGCATTAGGCACATGAATACAAACAATAGACGAACTTACACATCCTAACGGCGTACACCCAAGAGATCCTAGATGCCATATGATCAGAGACGTTAAACAATATCAAAATATAATTCAAGTAAATTTCTCCTTGAAGAATGTGAAGATTGCCTTAGAGAAGGCCTAATTGATGTAAGGATTCTGGCCAAATTATTTACCATTAGTGATGGGAGCATCTATGCAATAAATATATAATAAATATGTGAACAATCATCCCAGAGATTCTAAACTCCATAACCGGGTACACGATAGGAATTATTTTTGAGCGTAGGGTCTGGAATGACTAAAACTGGAATCATTCAACTTAAGAGAACAAATTAGTATCTACGTGAAATGAGATTAGTGAAATTCGATTTAGAAAAGAGGAACTAAGATTCAGAACATACATTATGCTAGCCGGTAACACATCCATTTTAGTCACAATTGATTCAATGTAGTTCTCTCATTAATGGAAATAAATGGGCAGCTGAAAATGTGACAAAATTTTGAGCCAGTGTCAATAAATCGGGAATTAGGATGACATTGTAGGAATTCTCAAAACTTGAAAATGGGAGCAACCTCAGAATAAATTAAGATTTTTGATGCTATGAATATTATAATAAAACGTCATGGAAAATATGTTCATGACTGTAGTATATGTTATGAAAATTATTCTTAATTCGTCAATAGGCATTTATATTTTAAAAACACCATGAATATCGGACTATAAAATGTAGGTCTAAGAAACTGTATGTTGTCATTTAAAATACTATGTAGGCTACTTTTGTCATTCAAGGGCTAAAAATTAAACATTATAGAATTATGAGATTTTAATATAAACTCTGAAATAAAATTCTAATATATATTTTTTTTCTAACCAACATATTATAAAAATATATTCTTCAATAAAATAGGAAAATGCAAAAAAAAGTTATAAAGTAGTTTTAATTGGTTTAGACATAATAATAGTGAACATAAATAAAGCAAGAATTAATATTAGTACCAATTCTTTATGAGTCGTTAATAAATTGCTATGAAGTAAAAGTAAAAAAAAAATCGTAAAATACTTATTATGACACTGTAACTTAAAAAAAAAATGTATACCGAATCTACTAAAACCTCAAATTTCCCTAAATATGTAACTTAATATTTATATACTAACGTGAGTGTATATATATATATATATATATATATATATATGAAATGTTGAATGACTAAAGATGCTGACAACAAATAAAGTAATACAGACGAATAAAACAAATGTGTTAAGAGAGCATTTAAAAAGGGAACATATATATATATATATATATATAATATACAGTTTAAATTAATTACCTTATTATAAAAATTGTATTACGATGTGAAAGGCTAAAATAAATTCCAAGAAAATTGGTAAACTATTCCTTAAATTACAATCATCGCGTTGAATGTAGAGTTCACTTTTTACATAGATAATATAATAAATATTCCCAAAATACGTTTTAAGGCTGAAAAAGTTATGAATTTTAAACTCTCATGACATTCATACCACTCATATTTGAATTTTATTTTATTTTCCCCGCTAATAGTGTATTAATTCTAAAATAACTTCAAAAAAAATTACCAAATATATTATATATCTGTATAGCCTAAATATAATAGGCATATATAAATTCTAATAATATTATTTCAACTTATATTTGACTTTTTCTTTAAAAGTGTGTGTTAACTTATTCAAATACGTATTAAATAATAACTATCCTAATTTATGTGAAAATATTACATTTTATGTAAAAAAATTATTTAAAATGCGATATTAATAGCGCCAAAACTCACTTCCTAACCTTAATAAATCATTATAACATCACGATTTTTTTCTGGAAAACAATTACATATCTGGGTATAGTTATACTAAAACAAGGAATTACAATTAACATTGAAATATTAAAAGTAAGCGAGCTGGAGCTGATTAAATATAACGAAGTTCAATTTAAATTATCACGGTTTAAAATATTAGCACTTTTTAAAGAGAATCAGGTCAAACCCTATCGAAAATTTCTCGCTGCTAATTCGATATTCCCGGGATGTCTTTTCAGCTCGCAACACATCTGGGTTGTGTGTCCTAAATCTAGCATATGAATTATCATTTTCGTTGATTAAAAATTTATCTCTCAACTTTCAACATGATATTATCTTCTATTATAGAAGCATTTTGTAATCCAAATCAATACTTACACCAATTTATTTTACTAGTAAAGCAGCTGTTTACATAAAAGATGGAAATAAATGTATCTATTCAATATCCAAGGAAATGATTAATTTAATACCAGATCTAAGTTCTACAATTTTAGTAAGTGACTTTTCTCTTTCCATTGAGTATAGTAAATACATTAGACTTTTAATGAAAGCAAAGTAATTAACACGATGAAGTGTTGGAAAGTGTAATTTGCTATTTTATTGCAGATTACATATATATGTGAAGTGTGATATGTTTATGATATTCTGTTTTCGTGAAAAGATTGGAATAGGAAGTGACAAATAGCTATTAGCCCTTTAATGGTGAATGCGCAATATCCACAATACAAACGAAAAAAAGCTGTTTCATTTCCCTCCCATAAACACATTGCAATCAAAAGTGGACACCAAAATTACCTCTTCGGTGAAGGCAGATTACTAATGACATAACAGTATGTAATAACGACCACTTGACACTCTTGGAATGCAGAAAGATGCTCGGAAAATCTCGATAACACTAATTATAAGTACCCGCAGAGTTTTTTGACACTATTAGAAGGGGTAGGTGTTAGTTACAAAGGTATGACCGAGGCCAGCCGCTGGCCCAGTACGACTGCCACCAGCCTGCTTGCCTGCTCGCTTAGGCTGCCTGGATACGCGAGCGCGAGGGGTCGGCGCGGCCCCGAAACACTCCATCTCCCTCTTTCTGAATGAGAAACTCTCTCGCATTCTCCATCCCCTTATTAATTTGATTCATTTATAATACTATGTCTTTTCTTTCATTGTTGATATCTTCACCTCCGTCGTTTATCAAATAAATCAACTTATATTGTAAGATGAAAATCAATACATTAAAATTCTTCAATTTAAAACACTACTACAGGTCTAATTTCAAGAACAATAAAAATTATTGATTTTTATATAATATATAATGAATATAACCTTTATTGGTAATTAAAATTTCCAAACAAACGTCAAGTACATAACAATGAACTACATGGTCTTTATAGGAAGCCAGATATAATAAGAACAGTCAAGTCTCGGAGACTGCGATGGGCAGGACATGTTGCACGTATGGGGAATGAAAGACGTGCATGGAAGCTTCTTGTAGGAAAGCCAGAGGGAAAACGTCCAGTTGGTAGACCAAGAATGAGGTGGGAGAATAACATTAACTATGATTTGAGGGAAGTAGATTATACAGGGAATGATTGGAAAGCATTAGCTCAGGATAGGGATGTATGGAGAGCTTATGTCCCCGCGGCCATGAACCTACGGGTTCGATAGTGCCAGTGAGTAAGTAAGTAAGTAAACAAACGTCAAGTGGAATTTTTGTAGTTTATTTCAATATAATACTGATTTTAAGGTAATAGGTAATTCATTAAAAACCAAACAATTTTTAACTGTATGTGATAATATTCAGTAATTGTTCACATTAAATGTGTCATGTCAAGAATACAAAGCTTACTTACAACTTAATGATAGGAGCTTACTTTATAAATGGGATTCATTTAGTAGAGTGTGAACAATGGAATAACTACTCGAGTATCAAAATCGTGTTCTAAAAATTGAAACTAGTGTTGAGAGAGTGCGTCACGACAACAATGTGACTTTTTGTAAAGTAATCTGTCAGTAAATCTTCTCAGTAGGTCTTGTCTCTTCAGATCTGTCGTGTTACACTCTCATTTACTATAGTATTTTTCATGTGTACATTCAATATAATTAACAACTAACAAGTTAATTAAACATTAAAATCCATCAAAAGTTAAACAAATTGCCATCAAGATGTTTTCCACTATAAACAAGGAAATTTATGTCTCATATTCCTACATGGAAAACATCTATTAATCTTGTTTATTCAAATTAAACAAATAGCATAATTAACTATATGAATGATTTATGCGGGAAATATGGCAACAGTGATATAACGATCTCCGTTATATATCAATCATTAACTGATTACTCAATGGGCGAATAATAAACAATCCTTCCTCGGCTATTTTAAGTATTGAGTTTAAATTTCGCTAAATATAACATATCGTAATCAGCATAAAAAAAGTGTTAGGGAGTAACTTTGTATCATTTACGAATGTATTAGTTTTCTCTTCTTCAAATGCTTTATGTCAACAATTGTTACAGTAAGCTGTTATTTTTTTAAAATGATAATTCGGATATCAGAAAATCACGTTTTCATATTAAAACATAAATAACTAATATAATTGTATCTAGTCAAATATCAATCTTCATAGATAATCAAGTTTTTTTCTCCCTTTTTTATTTGTAACATCAAGCTAGTCCCACCATTAAAGAAGAAAAGGAACCCTTATTTTCCTTGGAAAATAGGCTTGTAGTTTGCATTTTAATTATCAACGATTGTACATATTATTCCCCCATTGGTAGTAAAGCGAGATGCTGATGGACAATGTAAAATAACTCATTAATTGAAAGGATATTAATAATATTAAAAGTGCATATCCATTCATCCATAGTAATTCTGCCCGAGGGCAGGTCTTTCACTGCATTCGTAGCGTTTTCATGCTATGATTTGCAGATTTACTAGGAAATTATAGGTGTGGTAGCTTCACGTTGCTTTCCACACCGGTGAAGGATGATGATGATGATGATGAGGTCCGGATGATTTTCGGGGACTGTTGGGCTCTAGGCTTCCTGACATTTGTCTAATAGGTGAGGAAAAACCCCGAAAAAACCTCACCTAGGAGCCTGTCCCGACCGGGAATCGAACCCGGGCCCGCTGCGTGACAAGGCAGCACGCTACCTAAAGACCACAGCGGTGGACAAGAAAGTGCATATAACAACTCTATTTCACACCAAGTCTCATTTCAGTGCGGTGCCTTATGATTTAACAAAATTGCTAGAAAAGATACGTAACTGTGCCATGTATAGTAGTATTTACAGAAACGGACGTCACTGTCACCAATATTAATTCACTGGCAGTATGGAATACGGAGGTTGATGGCAGTGCGGGCATAAGCTCTCCACACATCCTTAATCTTGAGTTAAGTTTTCCAATAATCCCTGTACAATTCAACTCCCTCAAATCATGGTTAATATTATCCTCCCACTTTATTTTTGCCCTACCTACTGGGCGCTTTCCTTCTTATTTTTTAAAGTATACATGACCCTCTTCCATTCCCCACTCATACCACATGCCCTCCTCATAGGAGTCGAGACTTAACTGTTCTTATTATATATGTTTTCCAATAAAGAGTATGTAGCTCACCTGTTGTTGTGTAGTCTTCTCCATTCACCCAATGTCACCAGCATGGTGAACTTAATTACTGTGATGATTTTAAAAGTATATATGCTAAAAAATGTAAGTCCAAATCCAATTTATTTAGCTGATCAATTAGAGGAAGTTAGGTCATTAATCTTCAAAATTAATGACAGAAAAATATCCTTTTTGGCCACATACTCCATCACAGTAACTTCCTTAAAACAATTTTAAAGGCTTTTTTTTTGTGGGATTAAGGTGAAAACCGATGAAGACTGTTAGGAAGATGTACAGAAATTATAAGATACCATGACTATCAAGAAATCAAAAGCATAGCTGAAAGAAGAGAAGAATGATTTAATTAAAAAGGCATTTCCTTTAAAGATGAATACCAGTATGTAAAATTACTTTAGGTAAACAAATGAAATTATTCAATAGACAAGCCCACCTTACTTAATAGCAAATTACCCTTTTATATTTGTAACACTGGTTTAATT
This sequence comes from Diploptera punctata, assembly GCA_030220185.1. NCBI lineage: Eukaryota > Metazoa > Arthropoda > Insecta > Blattodea > Blaberidae > Diploptera > Diploptera punctata. The sequence goes on from JASPKZ010008888.1 coordinate 979,688, forward strand.
CAGGTCAGTTTTATATAATTCTCAGCACAATGTATAACTGCATTTTTAAGAAATGTATGTAACTTAATTAATTATTAAAAAGATTAATTCAATTTTACTATTATAATATTATTAAACACAGCATTGAACAATAACAAAGCAATTAGAAAAAAAACTGTCTAGAGTAAGCCTATATATGTTTAATTGTCCTATTAACATTCTCCATGGTACAAATCGATAGAAAAACGCTTTTTCTTTTATTGTGTCAGTTTAACAAAAATTGTACCTCCTTGTATTATTCGAACTACTTTATTTTTGCCTTGGATGGAATCTTCCAAGTATTCCCCCCAGCAACCGAAGCGCTTTCCGCTACATTCCATGTCTCTTTAAAACAAACATGTTAGCATCTGTATTTGCCAAACGTTCAGCAGACTAACGGCGAAAAAAAAAAATGCCGGTGTCTACCACAGAATTAAGCGAACTAAGGAACTCGGCAAATGTAGACATTCCTCCTATCACACGGACATTAACACTCATATTCCCATATTACCCTACCAACAGAATGTTTTCAGCAACTTTTTGGAACTGGATTTAATAAAATTGTCATAAAACTTCAACATTATGTTTCTACAATAGTAAGACAATACACATTCCTTGGACTGTACAAAACACCTTATATATATATATATATATATATATATATAATTTATTTATTATAAAATTCAAACTACAAAATATGACTTAAAATGCACACGAAATCCAATATAAGGGCATGGAGAAATAAGCAACCAACGCACAGAAAAGCACTTTCGAGAAAAAAAGTACTTAAAAGTTTAGAAAGTTTTCAATGTTTTGAAAAAATGACACTAAATTGATGTTAAATAATTACTTCATATTTCTATTTCTAATTTTCTTATATTGCACTTTTAATTTAAATTCACACATTAAAGAAAATACCATCTTTAGTATAGAACAACACAAGATTACGGCTTTATAAGGTTCTGGCAAGACCAGTATTAAGATATGGTAGTGAAGCATGGACAATACGAAGAAGAGATGAAATTCGAATAACAGCAAATGAGATGCGATTTATGCGCAGAACAACTGGAAAGCCCATCTTCAACGAATGCCTTCTCACAGAAATCCGAAAGCCATGCTTCGTTATTGCCCCCAGGCAAAAGATCGCTGGGACGTCCAAAAAAACGTTGAATGGAAAATTCCTCTTTGACACCGTAACAAGCCACACGGCCTAATACTTGCATGGATGATGATGATGATGATATTAAAGAAAATGTATTTAAAAGCAACGCAAACAAAATGGTTATAAAATATACGGTGGTTTTTTCTTTCCACAAAGTTAGAACCCACTATGTAGAATAAATAATTGCTTGTTAAATTAGTGAGTCAGAATTTAGTTGGTGATCTTTATCATCATCAAAACACATCCACAAAAAAAAATAATCAAATTAATTCACATGCCTTTAGTGATGTAATTTAAATCTGGGCGTAGAAGAGCTAACAAATTTTGAACACAGAGGTCTCTTATGTACACTTGAGATTCACGTGTGAACCACGGCTATATTTTCATCCTAAAAGACAAATTCAAATTTTTATAGAAAGATAGCAGAATGCTGAAACCCAACTATATTGGTTAGCGCGTCACTGAATGACTGTACAACCAAGGATGGATATTGGCAAGTAAGTTAGAATGTTTATGTTCTTAAAAATGCATTTACCCAGTCCGAGTTTCACCCATGAACCTGTCGAGAAGAGGAAACGTGGAACTAACCTCTTTGATAAAACACGTTTCTTCCATTGCTTATATATTATTGATATCATCTTTTGCAGAAAGAAAACCAACAACCACCATTGGACTTATAAATTTAAAATTAAATTAATAAATTACACTTGAAACATTTTACTTTTAATACTATGATAAATATGCAATGTAGATTACATAGGATAAAATTTGGTTCAATTCTTGATAGTTTTACTTACTGTTAGTGATGAAATTGTTAATTTTCTTAAATAAATAATGGTTATGAAGGACATTTCTACTGCATAGGCCTATACAAGTACACTATTCCTTCTTCCTAAAACACGAAATAAATGCCATAAAAAGTACAGGGTGTCCACAAATGATGAATGCAGATTGCATGCAAAATTAAATTATTTGTTATATATATAAAGGAGATTTTTTCACAAAATCAAATACGCATACCCTGCATTTCTTTTTTGTTTGACCTTAATAACTCAAATAGCAAATAGTATTGCGATCCGATAATGACAAGCCGTGCCGACTCCATGCCAAACATAAGGCATGGAAATGTATACTGGACTAGAATAGAAGAATTCTAGAACTAAAAGTTAATTTAGTAAAACATCAATAACTTATGCCCAAAACGTATAACTATTTACTACCGGTACTTTAAATTAAAAAAAAAAAGCATTATTGTTCACATTTCGTTCGCTTTAGTTAGCAAGTAGGTCTACTGACATATTTCGAAGTAAGTTGGCACGGGTTGCCGTGGGCCTACGTACACCAAATTGTACTTACAATTGTTTTAACATTATACAAATAAATGAAGAAGGTATGCGTTAAAAATAAAATACTTCGATTTTTTTGGGACACCAATATATATATATATATATATATATATATATATATACACACACATACACAATGAAAGTTATATATTAAATAGACTGTCAACACGTGTCTCTACATTCACATCATTTATTACTCAGACGGTTGTCCACTCCCATCCATGTTATGCTGTAGGAATTCAGGTTTACGTGACGGAAAGCAACGGTAACGCGTTCTCAGGAATCAGTGACATATATCATCTCCAATTGTAGACGATATCCTTAATAAAGTCCTGGAGAAAGAAGTTATAAGAGGTAATGTCCACGGAACGAGCAGGCCATTCTATTGGATCCCCTTGTCCGAGTCCTTGTGTTTGGAAGTGTTGGTCTAAACAATCCCGAACAGCCAGAGAAAAATGGGTGGTCCAACATCTTGATGGAAGCCAATGTTGGGAATATCCTCGATTTGTGGAATTACACATAACTCCAATATATTATGGTATGTAATGCCTGTGACGGTTTGTTTAACAAAGAAAAAAATTCAAACTACTTTTTCTTTCATTAGGCCACAACATACATTAATCTTTGGGCTATTTCGTTCTATTTCTAAGGACACATGGGAATTCTCTGACCTCCATATCCTGAAATTATGTTTATTAACTTTCCTAGAAATATGAAGCGTTGTTTAATCACTAAAAACAGATCCGTGGAAGATACTTGGGGTCTGTCTCAATGTAATTAAGCATTCCTATAGTAAATTATTTGCCATTTGGCAAACTGCAGTTTATACATAGGGATTTATGAAGAACTGTATGGACTGTTGATCGTGGAATTTTGAGTTCATAACTGGCAATAGGAAACGATTTCCTGGGTCTTATTGCAAAACGCTACGCGCAGCTCCTCAATTTGTTCAATTGAAACGGAACTTCTGCCACTGCTCTTGTTCTTTAAAAGACTTCCTGTCTATTTAAGTTTATTCATCCATTGGTAGATGCTCCTTCGTGTTACTGCATTGTTCTAAAATTTCGCTGCATTCATATTACAGATTTGAACTCTACTAGCCACAAACAATAGGTATACAACTTTTTCCTGCGTATATGCCATTTTTGTTTAAAGAGCTCACTAGCGCCTCACACATTCAGAGTTTAAATTACCTACTTATAAATTCATAAAACATAATTTCCTGGTAATATATGGGTTAGTTATTTCCCCTTCCGCCAAACCATTCATATATATATATATATATATATATATATATACACTTACTCACTGGCACTATCAAACCCGTAGGTTCATGGCCGCGCGGACATAAGCTCTCCATACATCCCTATCCTGATCCAATGCTTTCCAATCATTCCCTGAATAATCTACTTCCCTCAAATCATAGTTAATGTTGTTCTCCCACCTCATTCTTGGTCTACCTACTGGGCGTTTTCCTTCTGGCTTTCCTACAAGAAGTTTCCATGCACGTCTTTCATTCCCCATACGCGCAACATGTCCTGCCCATCGCAGTCTATGAGACTTAACTGTTCTTATTATATCTGGCTTCCTATAAAGACCATGTAGTTCATTGTTATGTAGTCTTCTCCATTCACCTGTCTCTTCATCTCCCTTTGGTCCAAGAATGTTACTAAGAACTTTATTTTCAAATACTCGTAATCTCCTTTCCTCCCTTAAAGTAAGAGTCCATGTTTCGCACCCATATAATATAACTGGTAGAATAATAGTTTTATATAATTTCAGCTTAACGTTTTTTGAAAGGAGTTGGGGCATCAAAAGTCTCTGCAATGCATAATAGCACGCATTCCAGAATTGAGCCTATGTTTAATTTCTTTGTGCATCTCATTCCTATTTGTGATTTATTGTTCCTAGGTATTTGAATTCAGCCACTTCCTCAAAATTTCCCTCATTTGTCATTAGCTGTCCATTTCCATTATATACTGAATTTCTACGTGTGACCATATATTTAGTTTTACTGGTATTTACTTCCAGTCCTAATTTCTTAGTGTTACTCAATAGTGTGTGCGTGTTGGCCTTCAGTATCTCTCGCTATCGGCCAGTAGTACTACAATCATCAGCATAAACTAACAGCTTATTAATACCATTCAGTTGTAAGCCTTCCTCATTCTCTAAAGATTTAATGGCATGCTCTAGTACAAAATTAAATAGTAGAGGAGATAGTGCATCTCCTTGCTTCAACACATTCTGGATTTCAAAAGTGTCTGAAAACTGTTTGCCTACACGCACCCTACTCTTTGAGCCATTTAGACACATTCGTATAAGTCTAACTAACTTTTTAGGAATTCCGAACTCCAGCAGGATACTATATAACTTCTCCCTCTTAATTGAATCATATGCTTTTTTGAAGTCTACATATAGTTGATGTACAGTACCATTATATTCCCATTTCTTTTCTAAAATCTGTCTTATACTAAAAATCTGATCTGTTGTAGACCTGTTTCTTCTAAATGCACATTGATGATCTCCTAGAATGTCATCCATATAGGGAGTAAGTCTGCTGACTAATATATTTGTTAGAATTTTGTACGAAGTTGAAAGTAATGAGATGCCCCTGTAGTTGTTGCAATCAGTTTTATCTCCTTTCTTATAAATTGGTACGATAATTGATTCCTTCCATTCATCTGGAAGAGCTTCTTTTCCCAAATCATACTAAGCAACCAGCGTATCTTGTCCATCAATTTTCCTCCCCTTGATTTTATCAGTTCTGCTGTGATCTCATCTGAACCTGATGCTTTATACATCTTCAATTTTTCAATCGCCATTTCAACCTCTAATGCACTTGGCTCTGCGACTAGCATTTCTGCTGTCTGTAATTTATCCTCCTCAATGTCCTGTTCTGTATGTACATTTAATAGCTGATTAAAGTAACATTTCCATCTATTTAATATACTCCTGGAATCTGCAATCATATCCCCATTTTCATTCCGAATTATGTTTGTTCTAGCCTGAAACCCTTTCTTATCTATACTAATTCCCTGATATAATTCTCTAATGTTCCTATTTTTTGCATTCATTTCAAGATCATTAATCTCCTCTCTCAGATATTCCGTCTTTTTACCCTTTAATAACTCTGGTGGTTTCCCGTCTAATACTACTCAATTGCTCTAAATTTACCTCATTTGGCTCGTATAACCATTTCATTTTTGCTAGCTTTCTTTTCTTTATAATGTTGGCACATTCCTCATCAAACCATATCTTGTTTTGCCTCTTTTTTTTAAACAACCAATGCTTTCTGATGCTGACAATTTAATATTATCTCTTATAGCCTCCCATTCTTTATTCATATCACTTTCTTCTTCGTTTGCTGCATTATCATCTGAAGATTCCAGTACTTCAAATCTATTAGCAATTTTGATTTGGTATTCTTGCCGCATTTCATCATTTTTCAAGTTTTTTAATTCAAATTTTACAGAATCATCTTTAGCGTTTGTTCCTCTCATAAGCGATAGTCGTTGTCTGATTTTCACTCTGACCAGATGATGATCAGAATTGCAGTCTGTCCCTCTAACTGATCTAACATTGATGATGCTACTGTGCCAGCGTTTATCCACTAACACATGATCTATCTGGTTCCGAGTTTCTCCATCTGGAGACGTTCAAGTGTATTCATGAATATCCTTAAGCTGAAATGTTGTGCTCTTAACAATGAGATCCTTTGATGTGGACGAAGGTGACTAATCTAACCCCATTGTCGTTACTATCTTCAATAAGACTGAATTTGCCTATTGTTGGTTTGAATATATCTTCCCGTCCCACTTTTGCATTAAAATTTCCTAAGACAATTTTCATATGATATCGTCAAAGGCTATCAAATAAGCATTCTAATTCTTCATAGAACTTATCCTTGATCTTGTTATCTTTATTTTATGTGGGGGTATGTACATTTACAATTATAAAATCATGTTGTTTACCCTTTAGAATTATGTATGTTACCCTATCACTAACAAACTTAATATCTCGGATAGCGGATAGGATCCTCTTTCTGACTAAAAAACCTGTTCCAAATGCAGGTCTTTCTGCAACCCCGTAGTATAATGCAAAGCTTCCTGATTCCTGACTACCTTCTCCTGGCCACCAAACTTCCTGTAAAGCGACTATATCCAAGGGCGATTTATCTAATTCCCGCGTTAATACCTCTAGTGTCCCGCTATTGTATAAAGTCCTAACATTCCATGTTCCTAGGAACATGTCCCTGTGTTTGAGCCTTTGGCATGGGTTCGCAGAAGTACTCCCCGCCCGGAGAACCGAATGGGGGACTATTTGACATCCGGAAAGTTTTACCCCAGTTGAACCCATGTCCGCATTTCTTGACGGTTGTATTTTTACGGTGAAAGATCGTCACTCTTTCGACCAAGGTACTTTTTTCGTCTGGCTTATCACCTTCGACCAGTCCGGCATGGGTAACCTTATCGGCAGCAATGCTACCGCCGGCATAGCTCTCAGGATCATTTAAGCACGCAAGCCACTCCACCACGACAAGGTAAAGATACCATGGAGGGATATATATATACACATACTGTGAAGCGTGTTTAATCCGGAACGTGAATAATGCCGAAATCTGTCCAATGTGAACAAATTTATTGGTCCCGGCGAAAAATAGTAATTTTACGTGTATTTATTTTGCATAAAACGGTTCTGTCCAACGCGGAAACGGAAGGACATTTCTACACAATTCATGAAATAAAAAATTATAAAGCGGAAAGACAAAGAGAGAAATAAATTAGTTTCCACTTCATTGAATTCCCGTTAGGCGAAAAAAGAAAAAAAAAAAAGAATAAGGAATGATTCCTGCCGCTGGATGAAGTACATTAAATGTTCCTTATTCGAGGAACGGTTCTGTCCAACGCGGAAACGGAAGGACATTTCTACACAATTCATGAAATAAAAAATTATAAAGCGGAAAGACAAAGAGAGAAATAAATTAGTTTCCACTTCATTGAATTCCCGTTAGGCGAAAAAAGAAAAAAAAAAAAAGAATAAGGAATGATTCCTGCCGCTGGATGAAGTACATTAAATGTTCCTTATTCGAGGGTTAAAAATTGTGACACAGTTCCTGTATTCGCCGAATAGATATCAAAACAAAACAAACCTAATGTCACTGACTGTTTTCACTGTTAAAAACTGTTGTATTCCATGTGCAGATATGTACTTTGATAAATGCCTCCACTGCCACGATCGGTATATTATTGTATCAATATCGTTGCAATAATTTTGATTGAATAACAAGTGTCTCTTGTGCTTTTTCTCCCAGTTTATAACGCCGAGTAAAAGGAAAGAAAAATAATTAATACGAAAGAGAAAAAATATAATGTTGCCGCTTAAAGTAAACATAAAAATGCTTGGCCGTTTATATGCGTTGGCGAGTCATTAGTGTCTATATCACGCTATTTCAATGTTACTGAATCAAGAAATCGGAAGACAAAATAGGGAATTGTATTGCAGAATCCACAGCTGCATATCAAACGTAACTGAAAGACCTTTTAAAAGCGGCAAAACAGGAAAAACTCAGTAAGTTCGTTGAGTCTTTGCCTAAATCTGACAGTAATAATTAATAGAAATTGTTCAAAATCGCTAATTAATTGATTTTATTTTGATAATTTTTATTTTATTCTGTAACCTTGGGACATATCCCCGATATACCCACACAAATTACCATTCCATATTCGCCGTTTCTATATTCGCGGCATATTTGCGGAACATATCCCCCGCGAATAAGGAGCTTTTAGGCCTACTGTATAAATTCTACCCGTACCTGACATTTTCTTTCGGCCTCACTGCACACCCGTTATGCGAAACACAGACACGTGTCTTGCAAATAACAAATGCCCTATAAAATCTTAAATTAGTTACGTTCTGAGACCGATCTATCACAGATAGCGTTCTGAAGTTACGGAATAAAGATGGCTGAAACGTATGTATCATTGTCATTAAGCGAAAAAGTGTAAGTGATTGAAGATAAATCTCCAAAAATGTCCGGACCGATGCTCCAAAGTCAAGCTCTAGCTCATGTTAAATTCCTAGGGAATAACGATTTCAAGGAATCTTCAGGTTGGCTGGACAGTTTTAAGATGACACAATGTAGCGTGGAATGAAATTTACGGGGAATCAAAGGATGCGGACGAAAATGTAGCTAATGAGCGAAAACCGAAACTGCATACTTGTATTTCATGATACGCTCCTAAGAGACATTTTTAATGCTGACAAAATGGGAATATTTTTTTTTTCGCCCGTTACCGTCGAAGTTGCTCATACATAGGCCTACTATACTTTACTTTTCAACGGCAGCGGAATCCTAGATACGTAAAAAGACATTTACGGTACTCTATAATCTAAGATTATTAATAAGTTTTATTTTTTTATAATGCGTAAATTTGTCCAACGTGGAAAAAAATTGGTCCCTTGCGATTCCGCTTTGAACAAGTTTTACTATATATATATATATATATATATATATCTGGTAGCGAATTCCAATTACGGGGAAATATGATCGTGCAAGAAGAATACAAATCAGATGTATGATGATAAGATACGATTAATTTCACATTGACCTGCGATCTAGTACTAATGATAAAGGAACTACCACACATGCCTATTTCTAATTCATAAGATATAATTTTCTGCTAATATATGATTTAGTCACTTCCCCCCTTCCCGCAAATCTTTCATACAGCCCTTTTCGCTATCGAATCGCTCCGTTTCACGGCGGCCCGCGATATCAACCAACGATAAACTAGCTCTCGACACTGCGGCCGATTTGGATTCCCTCCTTAGGGTCAATTACACCAACAGTGGTAACTGCATTACGCCAGTTTTCCCCGTGTATAATGCATAGCTTAAACCGGCGTAATATAGTTACCTCTGTTGGTGAAACCGACTCTTAGTAGTGCGGGAGTAATTCTGTCAACCTCACAGCGGTTTTGTTTCATAGTGGTCGTACTTGGAGATGTTCCGATTGTAAAGTTATATCTGTATTAGTGCTATACGTGATATTGTGCTTAGTATTAAATGTGATTTCTGTGTAGTTTACATAATGCCTCGATATATTTACACATTACAACAAAGATTGTTTCATGTATCGAATCAAAATAATTTATTACTAGTAAACTATTAAAATACAATTAATGATACATATTTAATTTAACCTGAATGTGACCAAAGTCTTGTGCTCAGGGTGGATTCTTATACAAATTAATTTTACGATATAATACAGTGACAGGATCGTTAACAAAATAACCATACAAAACAGAAACATAAGGCACTCTTAGAAGTAATTTAAAAAATGTGTTAGATGATACTTTCTTAAACCCTGCTATATACTTGATTACAATAAATAATATTTTTGGGCTCCTAACTACTAGTTATATAATTTCTGTATGAACAATACAACAACATTGATTTTAATTCTAGACTATTTTATAAATACTCAAATTAAAGTTACATAATTACAAGTTATATTATTATTTGAATAATAAATACTATATTGAATTTACTTCTATACCAGTTGAATGCAGGCTTTGAAGGCCGGTAATCATACTGTTAAGTGATACCGGGCTATGTGACCCGTGGTCCATTACTGGTGTTTCTACCAGACGTTTCTCCCTCACACGCTCACAGTCGGGCCTCCGACAAGGAAACAACACACAGAAGTACTCGCCATTGAAGATGCCCTCCGCAGTTGAGGGAGAAACGTCTGGTAGGAACATTAGTAATGGACCACTGCCACATAACCCGGAATCACTGAACTTTACTTCTATACTATTTTATAATTACTGAAAATACATTTTCGACAAATTTTGTTAACATTTTTAGATCAATTTTTGAGATTTCCGGACAAGTTAATAGTAGTTTATTATAAATTCTAGGTCCACAGTAGCTGCAATGCATGTAAGGAGCTACGGTTTTACATTTTGGCTCTATTAAAATTGTAAAAAAATTCCTCTTCATATTATAATAGTCATTGATGTTGTTAAAGTGATCTAAATATTTATGAATAAATGTTAATACTGCATGTAAAAACAGTTGTCATATATTAAAGACCTTTAAACATGTCAAACAGTAACTTTGTCGGAAATTCTAATGGTTTATTCATTAACTAACCAACTCACTGGCACTATCGAACCTGCAGGTTCATGGCCGCGCGGACATAAGCTCTTCTAGCATACGTATCCTGAGCTAATGTTTTCCAATCATTCCATGTATAATCTACTTCCCTCAAACCATAGTTAATGTTATTCTCCCACCTCATTCTTGGTCTACCAACTGAGCGTTTCCCACAAGAAGCTTCCAGGTTTATTTATTACAATTTTTGTATCATTTGTAATGATCTAAGTGTATTTTTGTAGGTATTATCCCAACATATTACACCATATTGTAATAAGGCATAATATATTGTTTTCATAAGTTCCATGTTTTTATGTTTTAAGATTTTGAAGATATGTTTCCAAGTTCATTACAGATAAAGTTTATATGTTTGTCCCATTTAAGATGACTGTGAAACGTAACGCCTAGATATTTGATTCCGGTTGTTTCTTCTAGTTTAGGTGAAGAAGTAAATTGCTGTCCCACATTGTGGTGACATTTTGAAGCAGTAATTCTCTTCATGCCCGATGTTGTAGTAACATTTTGAAGAAGGATTGGAGTCCCAAAAAGAATTACTGGTTCAGGTTGGGTTTAATTTTCGGTAGAGCCGGATTCTCTTCTCAAGGTCGGAAGTTGGTACACTGGATAGGAAAACACTTCAAAATCATAAAAAATGTTTCTTGTAGAAATAATTACAAATTTATTCACTTTATAGGTTCCCAGCAGATTAAGTAAATGTAAGTGGTATTATTCTTCACTATCAATTAAAATAAATTATTTTCTTTTCTGGAATCAATTATTCTTGTATTAAATATTAAATTTTATCTTGAGAAACTCTTCTTGCTTCTATCTTTTTTGGAAAGTTATATGCAGAATGAATAGTGTAATTATTTTATAATTTTAAAGAACATTATTACATCACTTGATGTTATTTTTAAATTCTATTGGTTAATAGTCCTCTAAATAGAAGGTTTAAATTGATTTGTTAAATAAGAAAGTTAATTGTTTTAACATCCAACCAGAATTTAGTTTACTTTCATTTAAAATATGAGGTAAAGCAGGTGTTCTTATTACAGTTATAACAGAAAGCTTTATAATTTTGACAACAATGACTTAAAACAATTTCAAAAGCATTATTCACAAAACTGTTATGTAATACCATTTATTTCATTGTTACTGAAACATTTTTATTCAACAATGAACAACAATGAATTATTTAGATGTTTTTCTTTATTTAAGTTGTATTTAAATATTAAAATACAGAATTATTAACTTTAACTTTCATATTTATTATGATATTAAAATCCTGCTATATAGGACAGTTACATTTATGTCCCGTACAGTTCACTTGATGAAAATAAAAGTTCTTTATTATTATTATTATTATTATTATTATTATAGTTGTTTATTAATTTATTATTTTTAGATGTAAGTGAAAATGAAACTATTTTAGTTTTTATCGAGTTTATTACTAGTGAGTTTAAATTAAACCACATTTTAATGCATTTTAAGCAAGAATTTGTATTGTCATTAACATTTACCCAAGTGTTTATTTTTATTTACTGTATCATCCGCATACTTACTTACTTACTCACTGGCACTATCGAACCCGAAGGTTCATGGCCGCGCGGACATAAGCTCTCCATACATCCCTATCCGGAGATAATGCTTTCCAATCATTCCCTGTATAATCTATTTCCCTCAAATCATAGTTAATGTTATTCTCCCACCTCATTCTTGGTCTACCAACTGGGCGTTTTCCCTCTTGGCTTTCCTACAAGAAGCCTCCATGCAAGTATTTTTTCCCCATACGTGCAACATGTCCTGCCTATCGCAATTTACGAGACTTAACTGTTCTTATTATATCTGGCTCCCCATAAAGACCATGTAGTTCACTGTTATGTAGTTTTCTCCATTCACCTGTATGATCATCTCTCTTTGGTACAAACATTTTCCTAAGTACTTTATTCTCAAATACTTGTAATCTCCTTTCCTCCCTTAAAGTAAGAGTCCATGTTTCGCACCCATATAATATAACTGGTAGAATAATAGTTTTATATATTTTCTGTTTAACGTTTTTTTGAAAGGAGTTGGGACATCAAGAGTCTCTGCAATGCATAATAGCACGCATTTCCAGAATTGAGCCTATGTTTGATTTCTTTGCGCATCTCATTCCTATTTGTGATTATTGTTCCTAGGTATTTGAATTCAGCCACTTCCTCAAAATTTCCCTCATTTGTCATTAGCTGTTCATTTCCATTATAAAATGCATTTCTACGTGTGATCATATATTTAGTTTTATTGATATTTACTTCCAGTCCCAATTTTTTACTGTTACTCAATAGTGTGTGCGTGTTGTCCTTTAGTATCTCCTCGCTATCGGCCAATGGTACTACATCATCAGCATAAACTAACAGCTTATTAATACCATTGAGTTGTAAGCCTTCCTCATTCTCTAAAGATTTAATGGCATGCTCTAGTACAAAATTAAATAGTAGAGGAGATAGTGCATCTCCTTGCTTCAACACATTGTGAATTTCAAAAGTGTCCAAAAACTGTTTGCCTACACGCACCCTACTGTTTGTGTCATTTAGACTCATTTGTATAAGTCAAACTATCTTTTTAGGAATTCTGAACTCCAGCAGGATATTATATAACTTCTCTCTCTTAATTGAATCATATATGCTTTGTTGAAGTAACGTAGTTGATGTACAGTACCATTATAATCCCATTTCTTTTCTAAAATCTGTCTTGTACTAAAAATCTGATCTGTTGTAGACCTGTTTCTTCTAAATCCACATTGATGATCTCCTAGAATGCCATCAATATAGGGAGTAAGTCTGCAGACTAATATATTTGTTAGAATTTTGTACGAAGTTGAAAGTAATGAGAAGCCCCTGTAGTTGTTGCAATCAGTTTTATCTCCTTTCTTATAAATTGGTACGATAATTGATTGTTTCCATTCATCTGGAAGAGCTTCTTTTTCTCAAATCGTACTAAGCAACCAGCGTATCTTGTCCATCAATTTTACTCCGCCTGATTTTATCAGTTCTGCTGGGATCTCATCCGAACCTGATGCTTTATACATCTTTAATTTTTCAATCGCCATTTCAACCTCTAATGCACTTGGTTCTGCGACTAGCATTTCTGCTATCTGTAAATTATCCCTCTCAATGTCCTGTTCTGTATGTACATTTAATAGCTGATTAAAGTAACTTTTCCATCTATTTAATATACTCCTGGAATCTGCAATCATTTCCCCATTTTCATTCCGAATTATGTTTGTTCTAGCCTGAAACCCTTTCTTCTCTATACTAAATACCTGATATAATTCTATAATGTTCGTTTTTTTTTGCGTTAATTTCAATATCATTAATCTTCTCTCTCAAATATTCCCTCTTTTTACTCTTCAGTAACTTGGTGGTTTCCCGTCTTATAATACCCAATTGCTCTAAATTTACCTCATTTGGCTCGTGTAACCATTTCATTTTTGCTAGCTTTCTTTTCTTTACAATGTCGGCACATTCCTCATCAAACCATTTCTTGTTTTGCCTCTTTTTTAAACAACCAATGCTTTCTGATGCTGACAATTTAATAGTATCTCTTATAGCCTCCCATTCTTTATTTATATCAGTTTCTTCTTCGTTTGCCACATTGTCATCTGAAGATTCCAGTACTTCAAATCTATTAGCTATTTTGATTTGGTATTCTTGCCGCATTTCATCATTTTTCAAGTTTTTCAATTCATATTTTAATAATAATAATAATAATAATAATAGCTTTATTTTACCTGGCAGAGTTAAGGCCTTAAGGCCTTGTCTACCACTCAACCAGGTTTAAAAAAAAAACAAAAGAAAAGTCTTAAATCTAAATTACAATATATATATATAAACGATTACAAGTTATGAATACAATACAATTAATATTTATAATGTATTTTGATTTACTCTAAATTTAACGAATTAAATATATAATATGTACAAGATATATAAAAAAACGAGGAAAAGATTAATGACATAGTATAAAATTAAATAAATAGAGAAAAATTAATTATTAGACAACAGGTAACTGTATAAGCGTGACTTAAAGGTGCCAAGTGTGCGGCAACCCCTGATATCTTGAGGAAGGAGATTCCAGGAGCGGGCGGAGGCTACTGTGAAGGAAGTAGAATAGGAGGAAGTGCTATGAAGAGGAATTGTTAGCAGACTGCTATCTTGTGACCTAGTGTCAATATTGTGGTAGGAGGATAACTTCTCAAATCTGGACGCCAGGTAAGTAGGAATGTAGGAATTCAGAAGCTTGAAAAGTAGCGAAAGAGAGTGCAATTTACGTCTGTCAGTAAGACGGAGCCAAGAGAGGTTATTAAAGTGTTCGGAAATATGGTCATAACGGCGGATATTGAAAATGAATCGAATGCAAGCATTATGAACACGCTGCAGTCTCTGCGACAAGGCATAGTTTAAATCATTATATATAATGTCACAATAATCGAAGTGTGGTAACACAAGATTCTGCACTAGGATTTGTTTTAACGAACTGGGAGAAAATTCTTTTAAACGTCTAAGATAATGTAAGATGGAGAAAGTCTTTTTACATATGTGTTTCACTTGTGTTTGCCAGGTTAAATTTGCGTCTAGATGTAGTCCAAGATCTATTACTGAAGAAGAATAAGGGATAATTATATTATTATATAGTAATGTTTGGAAGTGTAGATATGTCAAAGGTTGTAAGCAGTCTTTGTTGTCCCATTAGAATTACTTGTGACTTGTTAGGATTTAGATTTAGACCGATACTTGAAGACCAGTTAAAGATGGATATGAGATCGTCATTCATTTTCATCAAGCTGTTATAGAGAGAATGAGGAGGTGAATGTAGGTAAATTTGGAGATCATCAGCATAGAGGTGATAACGGCAGTGCTTTAGTACAGTTGGCAAATCATTTATGTAGATTGAGAAAAGAAGAGGTCCGGAGAACACTGCCCTGGGGGACTCCAGCCGGCACGTTACGCCAAGTCGAAGATCTAGAGTTTAATGAAACGTATTGTTGACGACCGTGCAGGTATGAGTCAAACCAGGATACAGCGCTGTCAGACAAATGTAGGTGCTTGAGCTTTATCATAAGTAAGTCGTGGTCTACTGTGTCAAAAGCTTTGCTGAAGTCAAGTAAGGTTAAAGGAGTCAATTGACGTCTGTCCACGGCTTCACGAATATCTTCGGTAATTTTTAGCAAAGCTGTGGTTGTACTATGACCAGATCTAAAGCCGGATTGATAAGGATCAAGGAGGTGATTTTCTTGGAGATAATCAGTCATTTGCTTATGTACAATATATTCCAGGGCTTTAGATAATGTCGGAAGGATGCTAATCGGTCGGAAGTCATTACAGTTAGTAGGTGTACTTATTTTTGGTATAGGCCGAACTCTAGACTGTTTCCATACAATAGGGAAGATAGAAGTTATAAGGGAAGCATTGAAAATATGAGTCACTGTGGGTAGTATAATGTCAATGATTTTATTTAGCATTAAAAAGCTGATGTTATCTGTTCCTTGCGCATTGGATTTAATCCGCTTGAGTGCTTTTTTAACGTCTATAGGCGAAATGTCGTAAAAGTAAAATTTATCTCTTCCTATATGTGGGGATGGGGATAAGTCTTTAAGAGTGTCTATTTTAGTCTTGTTGTCTGGAGGTGTCATGGGTATTGAGGTAAAATGTTCATTTAAGTCATCTACGGAAATGTCTATAGAGTCAGTTGAGGGATTCAACTGTCTAAGTCCCATTGCACGGAGATTTCGCCAAGTGTCCCGTGCACTTATTTCAGGTCCGATTATACTGTGGGCGTGTCGTAGTTTGGCATTACGTATAGATTGTGTAGTTGTGTTTCTAAGTTGTTTGTACAGTTGCCAGTTCTCGTCATTTTTATGTCGTCTGTATGTTCGGTATGCTTTGTCTCGTTTTGACATAAGTTCACGTATTGAATCATTCATCCAGGGAGTAGGGGAGCGGGAAAATCGTCGGGTTTTTACTGGTGCATGTCTGTCGTATAGTTGTAGTATCAGTGTATTAAATGTGTCTACTTTTTCATCAACTGATCTAAGATTCCATATTGAATACCAAGGTAGTTCTAAAGCGTCTGATTTTAGTTTAGTATCGTCTATGTTTTGTAAATTTTACAGAATCATCTTTAGCGTTCGTTCCTCTCATAAGCGATAGCCGTTGTCTGATTTTCACTCTGACTAGATGATGATCCGAATTGCAGTCTGTCCCTCTAACTGATCTAACATCAATGATGCTACTGTGTGCCAGCGTTTATCCACTAATACATGATCTATCTGGTTCCGTGTTTCTCCATCTGGGGACGTCCAGGTGTATTTATGAATATCCTTATGCTGAAATGTTGTGCTCTTAAGAATGAGATTCTTTGATGTGGCAAATGTGACTAATCTAACCCCGTTGTCGTTACTATCTTCATGAAGACTGAATTTGCCTATTGTTGGTTTGAATATATCTTCCCGCCCCACTTTTGCATTAAAATCTCCTAAGACAATTTTCATATGATATCGTGAAAGGGTATCAAATAAGCATTCTAATTCTTCATAGAACTCCGCATACGAATGACAAATGTCATTATACATAATGGGGTTAGGTCTTAGTAAATCATTTTTGTATATTAGGAATAATAATGGGCCCAAAACCGAACTCGGAGGTACTCCAATATCATTGTTTCAAAGTTACTATTGAAATTATCAATTTTAGTAATTTGTTTTTCTATCAGTTAAATATTATTTTATTAAGTTTGTGGACTACCATTAATGTAGATATTGTGTAATTTATTTAATAATTTTATATGGTTAACTGTATCAAAATCTTTGCTTAGATCTAGAAATATTCCTATACATCTCTGTCCATTATTAAGTGAACTAATAATACTATTATAAACTTTATAAATTGAATCGTTCGAACTACATTTTTTTCTGAAACCAAATTGGTCATCACTTATAATTTTAAATTTATCTAGAAAGTTAATTATTCTTGTTTTTAAACATTTCTCTAAAATTTTCGAAAATTCTGTTTTTAATGAAATAGATCTATAGGTAGTCCCTAATTTTTTGTTTCCATTTTTAGAGATTGGTGTTACAATATCAATTTTAAATTATTTTGGAAAAGGTATTACAAGAGAAACAAGGGCTAAACATGTGCACCGTTAATGGTTTATATTACCTTATTTATTATTAGGAGAAAACTGCATAACAGTGAATCACATGGTCTTTATAGGAAGCCAGATATAATGGGAACAGTTAAGTCTCGTAGACTGCGATGGGCAGGGCACATGGCACGAATGGAGAATGAAAGACGTGCATGGAAACTTCTTGTAGGAAAACCAGAGGGAAAACGCCCAGTTTATAGACCAAGAATGAGGTGGGAGAATAACATTAACTATGACTTGAGGAAGTAGATTATACAGGGGATGATTGGAAAACATTGGCTCAAGATAGGGATGTGGATGTATGGAGAGCTTATGTCCGCGCGGCCATGAACCTACGGGTTCGATAGTATCAATGAGTTAGTTATTATTTTCATTGTTTTGTTTGATATATTGCCAATTATCAATTATTCGTATGTGTTAATAAATTCTTCCAGGAAATTTGTAAGGCGGCTTTTAACTGAAAATCCAGTTGTGCCCGTCCAACATAGATAAACTGTGGGAAAACTTGTCACTAAGTTTAGAGAAACGGGATATATTTCTACACGCTTTATATTAGCTTGACCTCTATCTATCTATGTAACGGAATGTTTCAACGCAATTTTCACCCACTTAAAATCATTGGATCGACTTGAAACTTTGTATACTTGTAAAGGACCAATGGCAATACAATAATTTAATTTTTTTCCAAAATACTGGCCAGAATCATCAGAAAATAAAAAAAAAGTGTTTGTGTAATTATGTAACGGAATCTTTCAATACGATTTTCACCCACTTAAAATCATTGGATCGACTTGAAACTTTGTATACTTGTAAAGGACCAATGGCAATACAATAATTTCATAAATGTTTCTAAAATCCTGGCCAGAATCAGCAGAAAATCAAAATAATAAGAACCGGTATATAGGTTGCGGACTTATCAATTTATTACTCGATCGTTGTAAGAGCTCAGTTGGTAGAGCGGTGGACTGTAGTGGTATATAATTTCAGTAATCCATAGGTCGCTGGTCCAAATCCGGCCCGGAGGATTTTTTTAGTAGAGTATTACTTTTAGCTCATACTACAATTTTATCGAATTTAAAGATATTTACATTTTTATCTTATTCTGTAAAATATTAAAACTAAAAAATAAATAATAGTTTAAAAAACTAAAAGAACACGCTTTATTAGAAAACCGAACTAAAAAATAAAAAAATAACTTTAATTTCCAACACGCTTGGGATAAAAATAAAGTGGTCAACAAAAAAATCATCTCCAACTCATCTAGAATAAAACTATAGTTATCTACAAAAAAATAATTTTACCATCAAAAGCGTGGGGTGCTTTTTATAGTTTTTACGATTTCTTCTTAGAGACTTTAGTTTTACCAATATCTGTTTAGTATCAAATATATTAGTTGATATAGACCACCCCATGCTTTTGATGTAGATAACTGTAGTTTTATTCTAGATGTGTTGTAGATGATTTTTTTGTTGACCACTTTAATTTTATCCCAAGCGTGTTGGAAATTAAAGTTATTTTTCATTTTTTAGTTCGGTTTTCTAATAAAGCGTGTTGTTTTAGTTTTTTAAAACTATTATTTATTGATAAGAATGGTAGGGTAAATAAACGTGTGCTTACTGAGGAGAAATTAAACGAAGTGGGAGAAAAATTATAACACATTCCACAGAAATCCCTCTGACAGATTCTACAGGAAACCGAAATTTCGATGACCTGCCATGGCAAGCTACCAAACTCTTCAATGAAACCATACAAGTGACGGGAGAGATATTTATTCCTGCGTTAGGGATTAAACTACAATTCTCCAGATTAAAAATTTTTGAAAAACTATGAAACATGTTCAAATTATTCTCTCTAGGTAGAGTGCTTAAGCATCTCAATGATGTGTCACATGTAAAGATGGATATCTGCAGTTCAAATTCCGATTCACGTGCAAACATTGATCTCAAAGGTAACTATAGCCAACAGACGGATAATTGGGAAACAATAATTTCCACACGAACAATTGACTTCTGAGGGCTAGTTTGAAATAATCGCTGTTTACACGTCTTGGCTGAATGGTAATCGATTATTAACTCTCAACATATCACCACATACATGTGCTTTCGTCTGTGATGATGTGGTGTTGTATTTTCATTGAATTTAATTCTGCATCACAGTGTAAAAACACCTTTGAGATATAGGGATAGCCTACTGATATAGCGGGGAAGAGAGAGAGAGAGAGAGGGAGAGAGAGAGAGAGAGAGAGAGAGAGAGAGAGAGAGAGAGAGAGACAGACAGACAGACAGACAGACAGACAGAGAAAGTGTCTTTCCAATCGAACAATCTTCATGCTTCGGGTTCCGCGCTAGGAGAATAAATGTCATTAATGTGATCTAATTTCAATTTATGCACCAATTCGGCTGACCACTTTACATACATATTTTTGTCTTGTTGAATCAATTCTAAAAAAATCTATATTATGCCATCGCCCTGTGCATTAATCCATTGGATCAAGGCATGATGCCTTGGCTCAGAGCTACAGGAGTCGAGCTTGTTCTAGTCCCCATATGGAAGTCATTTTCTCATGGAATTTCAGCCAGTATGGAATTAGGGTAGCTATAATAAGTTAGTAATTTGGGTAGCTATAATAAGTAGCGGTTCCAGGTTAAAAAAGTGAACTACAACGACTAGGAGATCCGACCAGACGTTCTGATCACTTACCATTTCTCTCTGATTAACACATGTGGATGTAAGGTCAGCAACTGGTGGTAGGTTAAGGTACTTCTAGGTCTGCCCCGCCATGGAATAGCTTGAATGATGTTAAAATTGTGTTCTATTATAATTCTAAACTGTAAATTAACTTAATTTGTCATTGCAAGTTTTCTTATTTTTCTTCTTAATTATTTTTACCTGCCTATCTTTTCTAGGACATACACACTCCTCATAAGAGGAGTCAATATCCTGCACGGGTCGCAAAGACCAGGAACTGTGAACCTGACACTTCACAGAAGCACAGTGGCGGGAAGTAGTATACCAGGATCACTCCCGAATACAGCACAGTTTGATACGAGATAAAGGATAGATCGACAGCCAAGGAGGAGATTTTAAATTTTTAGTCCCACTGAATTTGAACTAGGCTCGGCGGGTGGAATGGACATTTACCACGTTGGACAAGATATCTTATAAATCTATTATTTTTGTCTTATTTTTTTATATTTACGTAACATGAAACAAACACAAATTAATACTATAATAAAACAAATAAAGAACACTTTTCTGAAAGCCCTAAAAACGATTCAATTATAAAAGTACCAATAAATTTTATTTTTAATCCAGTTCAGCGGAGCTTTAAAAACGAAACATTAATGGCCTGTAAATGCTTGGAGTCGTCGACCGCCAGATGTATCACTCCCTTAAGAATTACGTGTCTCTTCTCGAAAGAAACTTTTAAAAATTATGTCACAACTTACTCGGGTAAAAGTATCCGTAAATCAACATGTAATTACCAACAGAAGCCTGAATCCCAGACGAACAGAACAATGCTATATAAGTAGATATTCTTCCTTCCTCGTATAGAGGAAAAGGATCGGTGCCAAAAAGGTGAAGGACGTCAGCCGAGGGTAGAAATTGTGCCAGCTTTCTACAAAGAAAACAAATTTCCTCTATCTGTGAACCGATACAACGCACTATAACTCTCAGCCTCGTACAAGCGTCATAAAATCACATCGTGCTATTTTCAAGAACAACCAATAATCGCTCTAACGCTGTGGCAGAGATTCATGAAAAATTTACAGCTACACACTTAAGAACTGGTATAATGGAAATTGGTCCTGAATTGGGAACTCCAAAAAATATTTACTAATATTTCAATGGTTATAAACATGCTTAGGGAGCGGGATGAATAGTACATCACTCTTTAGAAAAAAAACTAGCTTATATTGAAGCACCAGTATCTATAATATATACAAAAACAACACTCATATGTAACTTATTAAATTATAAAAATACAAAATCAATTCATTTTGGGATGACTTAAGATGAGGCAAATTTTGCCACGTTAGTAGTATTCAAACAAATCCCACCTGCTGTCACTACATTACAGATCATGTAAGCAATATAAACTGTGCATATATAGGCTATAAACAACAATCATATTTAACTAATTGAATTATAAAAATACAAAATTAATTAATTTAGGACGACTTAAAATTGTGGCAAATTTTGGAACGTCAGTATATTCAAACCAACCGCACCTGCTATTACTACAAACAAATCACATAAGCAATATTAACTGTGTCCTTTAGGCTATAATATATACAACAGCAATCATATTTAACTTATTAAATAAAACAAAAATCATAATTTTGGGATGACTTAAAATCGTGGCAAGTTTGGTGACGTCAGTATATTCAAACCATTCCACCTTCTGTTAGTACAAACATCACGTAAGCAATATGAAGTGCGTCCGTATAGGTGGAGCGCATAGCAGTGAGTTATGTATGATGTAGGCCTAATAGGTGGAGTTTTTATCAGGTGTAGTACTCTGAATATTGTTGAAAAGAAAGGAACAATAAACAAATAGTTAGATATTTTCAATTATTTAGAAAACATTAAGTGAATAAATAGTACAACTTTTTAATATAATGGTACATTAACAATTAGGTTGACAACCACAGGTATAATCTAGATTAACATTGTAAGTACAAATATCTAAATACAAGACTATTTTAGGTGAGGTATTTTAATTTGAAATGACTGACATATTTCTACGAATAGACAACTAATCAACATAGATGTGGAAAGTTTCATAAACAGAGACGCTAATCCAAGATTTCAATGCAACATAGGGGAGATACTAAATAAATAAAAGTGAAATAATTTGTGTTAACCCTTGATTTTAATTCTACAAGCCTTCAGAATGTCCTCATACCCTTCCCAGTTACGAGAGTCAGCTCTACCCTGAGTGAACCGAAAGTGAAATCTAAGTTACCCCAAAGTGAATCCTAATCCTATATCGTATTGTGACAACTTCTTCCTTTACTTTGATACAACATGGGACACTTCCCGCTTTAACATGAGCTTCTATTATCCCTAAACATAGCTAATATTTTTCAATCATTCCATATAGGGCTAAAATCCTCCTTCGTCAAATCTTGGCTAATTTTATTCTCCAAACGCATTCCCGGCATACCTACTAGGCACTTTCTCTCTATTTTCCTACAAGAAGCGACATTAGGTTAAGAAAATTGGAAATAAGGTTAAGAATTTTATCATCCTTATCAGACGATTCCCTGTATTGTTTTTTCTAGCCAATGAGACCAATCACATAAGGTAGGCATCAACAATCGTATCTACTAACTAACTAACTGACTGGCACTATCGAACCCGTAGATTCATGGCCGTGCGGACATAAGCTCTTCATACGTCCCTATACTGATCAAATGTTTTCCAGTCATCCCCTGTTTAATCTACTTCCCTCAAATCATAGTTAATGCTATTCTCCCACATCATTCTTGGTCTACCAATGGGTGTTTTCCCTCTGGTCTTCCTACAAGAAGCTTCCATTCACGTCTTCCATTCCCCATTCGTGCCACATGTCCTGCACATCGCAGTCTACGACACTTAACTGTTTTCATTATATCTGGCTTCCTATAAGACCATGTAGTTCACAGTTATGTAGTCTTCTCCATTCACCAGTCTGTTCATCTCTCTTTGGTCCAAAATTTTTCGTAAGAACTTTATTTTCAAATACTTATAATCTCCTTTTCTCCCTTAAAGTAAGAGTCCATGTTTCTCTGCCATATATTATAACTGGTAGAATAATAGGTTTATATATTTTCAGTTTAATGTTTTTTGAAAGGAGTTGGGAAGTCAAGAGTTTCTGTAATGCATAATAGCACGCATTTCCAAAAAATTGGGCCTATGTTTAATTTCCTTATGCATCTCATTCCTGCTTGTGATTACTGTTCCTAGGAACGGTATTTGAATTCAGCCACTCACTCAAAATTTCCCTCATTTGTCATTAGCTGTCCATTTCCATTATATACTGTATTTCTATGTGTGACCATATGTTTAGTTTTATTGATATTTCAACAATCGTATCATCGAATTTAATTTAAATCAGTCCGTTTATAAAAAAAATAAGCATAAGGTATTCTGTAATCAATGGTCCTATTACACTATAGATTTTTTTACCAAAATGTTACAGTGTTACCGTTTACAGCCGTTTTGACAAACATTTTGTTCCAATATTTGGAATAAAATTGTGATCATAGTTTTGAGATTATAATACCCGTCAACGCTGTCTTTCTTTATGGGTAAGCAAATATTTATTGTTTTGGAATACCGTATACTAAAAAATAATAAGTATAACGTTTCTACCTGAATTGGATATTCGGTAGTTCTTAAAGTTGTATGTGAGCTAATGATATGATAAACATTAGAAAGGTATGATGCATGAAGTCAGCTTCCGTCCTGGAACCGAGCTGAAGCTCGCGTGCTGTAACTCCAGTCGATATTCTCGTAATAACCAGAACCAGGCAAGCTCCACTATTATTAGAAGAAAACTTTCTCATGTTATTCTGATGCCATATTTTTGTGGAAATTACTTTTTGTTATTGAGCTTCATTACATCGGGAACAAGAATAAACTGCTTCCATAGCATAAAATAACTCCCATACTCTCGCGTCAAATAACGATCTACGTATTACTGTAGCGAAAGCAGAAAACTCTCAAATAGTTATTCGTGTTTATCCAATGAGAATAAAAGCGTCCCCTTTTGCATACGTAAGAATTTCCAGATGAATTGCGAACTCAGTTTTTAAAATATCAATAGAAGAAAGAAAATGTATATTATTTTTCTGTACATTAAATTTTCCACTACAAAAAATTCAGAATTTTAAAAACAAATAATTTTATGATTAGAGACTATAAGATCCAAATAAAGTTCAAAGAGCGGAAGCAGCAACTCTCTCTTGTAGGAGGTAGTTGGAAAACTGTAAGAAAGCATCAATCTTAACCTTTGTAAGGCTCAAAACACAACCAGGGGAAAACTGTATTACTTAAAACCACCAGAAAGATGAAGAGCCGTTATATGCTTGCAGAACAGGTGAAAAATTACATAATGAGGGAAGAATTAAATATTTTCAATATAACGGAATATTTCAAAACTATAAAACAGAATGGATAGACCACATTAACAGGATGTAAAAAAATACCCCGTAAGTTATTAAAAAAATCCAAACGCGACAGGCCTAGAAGGCCCTTGGCCTACCAGCCGGCTGCAGATCTCACATCCTCCTGTGCTAATGATAGAGGTAGACGATCATTGGACCAGTGAAGGGTGACATGTGGTCAGCATGTCGGGTTCGCCAGCTGTTATAGCTGTTCTTTTGAACCTGGAGTCGTTAATTATTGTAGCTACCCAAATGCCTCACGATGCTGGATAGGCACCGGTCCCATGCTGACCGAAATTCCATGAGAAAATTTATTTCCCCATGGGGGCTCGAACGAGAGTAAGTCCCGTAGCTCTGCCACAAGGCATCTTGCCTTAACCACTCGATTACGGAGCGGGACCCTTAAGTTATTATTAGAACATAAACCAGAAGGGAATAGAAACTGTAGGAAGACCTACAATAAAATGGAAAGAATTCATTAAAATTCCCTGATGTCGAAACAGGACAAGCCAAAACCTTGTGGATAATTATAAATTTTATGAGAAGGGAAAGTGTGTATGAGAGAGAGAGAGAGAGAGAGAGAGAGAGAGAGAGAGAGAGAGAGAGAGAGAGAGAGAGAGGGAGAGAGATAGAGAGAGAGAGCGTGTGTGTGTGTTCAGTTTCATTTTGAGATTTTGGAACATATTTGATCATATCTCTCCTAGAATAATTGAGTGTACATCCTAACAATTGGTTGTGTATGGCTGGCTATTGCATAGTACATTTTGAACTAATTTTTTAATTAATTATGAAATGTAGATTAATAATGAAATGGCTCGTGATAATGGTATTCTGACCTATTTTTGCCTTGATGACTAAAGAAAACTACGACAAATCTTAATCACGCTGGTAGATTTGAACTCAACACATCCCGAACAAGGGTCTCATACATTACAGTTTAACAAATCACTCCGTTGTCATAGTTATTTCCGCAAAAAACAAAATTTTATTTATATATATTTATATTAAAGCCGAAACTTTAACTAGTACTAGTTAAGTATCTTATTGAATCTGAAAATTACTATTTGCCAATTTTCAGAAAACTGGCGAAATACTTTTTTTTTCTGGATTTAAATGATCTACTTCCATAATGCAATTAATAAACTCCTACTGAAAACAGTCATAGATATAACGTAGTCAGTTGTTAACAATACACAGAAATAGCTAGACAGACATATACTCTCCTTTGATATCTTAAAAACAAATATTATTTTTTTCTTAATTATGCAAGGTTTAAAGCATTCTGATATTTGTAATACTAAGGTAATTATACATAATAATTGTGATTTAAATATGTATGATAAATGTAATTTTTCCTATATTAATGAATTCAACACAAATATAGTGCACGTATTTTAGTGACTCGCAGGCTGCTCTTCAATCGATCGCTGATAAATTTAATTTAAATCCGAACTCAGTAGAAATACGAAATACCGTAAAGAATTACACAAAACAGCTGTGCCTGTCTTGGATACGAGAGCACCAAGGAAACTGTGGGAAATGAACGTGCTGATCAACTGGCTAAATCCGCAGCATCTTCTGAGCTTCATTATTAATTTTTAAAGTGTCCAATATCCTACGCTCGTATGTTAAATAGAAACTGTTGGACTAATCATCACTGATTGGAATGAACATTTGATAAGGAGTACAAATGGTGTTTTGACGAAAGAGCTCTTCTTTCCTACGGTATATCATAGGCTAATTCCAAAACATTTTATTCCAAATTTCATTTTAACACAATGTAAGTTATTTTAGAAGATTTAATATTAACCCAGACAGCGATCATAAGTGTAAATATCAGGAATCAATACAATCTGTAAAACATGTTTTATTTGATTGTCCTATATCCGAAAGACAACGATTCTGGTTAAACTTACTTTTAAATGATAATGAAATGATTTTTAACAACCAAAATTATTATAAACATTTTATGAAATGCATAACAAACATTCATAACAATATGTAGTATTTTTCTAAGACATTTATAGAATATTTATGTAATTCATAACACTCATTCAAAACTATAAGATAATATTTTTGTTTTACAATGTAGAGTATAATATTGTTATAGTAAGATACAACCCTAACATGCAAGAATATAAATATATAGCAATTAGCAAGTAAAAATACGGTAGATGCCGGCTATTTTTACATCTGAAACAAGGTATACTATACACAGAGTACCGGTAGCCTATATATTAATTTAGAGAACAAATACATATTAAAGAAAGGAACCATAATTAATTTCTTCCTGACATTTTAATGACTTAGCTTATAGGATACCTTTGCAGTCTAGATATATACGAGCCTGACTCAGTCCAGAAATATGGAGATGTAGTGATAAGTCCTGGAAGGTTTCGGTTGAAGAGCTAATACATTTTAACACTACTAGCGTAATAACGTGACATATTTACATTAATTCGGGCTTTTCAACTACACCCCGGCTCCGAGCAGGAAGGGAGGATCGATAAACTGACGGAGATCAACTTGCCAACTAAACACAGTCTTGGAAGGGTCAGGCAAGAGCAAAAAAGAGCAACTTTTAGTAATGAATTCTTAGAAAAGTGAGGGGGATGGAGTGAAATCTGTCTTCACCATATTCTACGCCATTAAAGAAAATAGGCAAATTGGATAATTGTCCTTCTCTTTGCTTTACAGAGAATGCAATAATAACTTTTTGTCGAAATGAAAATAACGTAATCTAATTGAAAGAGAAAGTTTCATTCCACTTAACTCGGAAAACAAATAAAAAATAAAGCTATAATAAAAACAAATATTATATATATATATATATATATATATATATATAATGAGGAGACAAATAGTACAAATGATAAGGCGACAAAATCGATTGAAATAATTATAGAGGAATTTCTCTTTTATTGGCATCATACAAAATTCTATCCAATATTCTTTCAGTGATATTAACCCCATATAAATAATACATTATTATTAAATTAATCACAATCCGATGGTAAAGATAAGGCGAGGAATAACATATTCAGAGACACTAAGCCGTCCTGTATTTAACTTACTTTGAACTTTAATTCAGTCAAATTATCATAAGTAATGCCACGAGTGATTTCCAAATTATTGATAAATTCACGACTCACGAAGTGAGGAGTGAATTTATCTAGAGAATTTGGAAATAAAGAGTAGCATTTGTTAGGACTATTTAACGAATAAAATTAAGCTGTTTACTCACAAATCATTATTTAAATATAGTTATTTTAAAATATGTATATATTTAATGTAAACAGCGATATTTGAATACAAAAGAGAAACGATTGGTACGCTTCATTTGCGTATTTTGTTCATCACTTCAACCAGATCATATTATTTATTGCCAAAGGATCGCAATATTGTAAGAATGCACCCTAGTGGAGAAATTTATAACCAACATTATGGGTATTAATTAATTTCTGATGTCCTATGATCTAAATATGTCAATTATATTTTTCTGCAACGTCATTTCCTGGAAAATAATATATTTAAGAACGTGCAAACAGTGGCTTCTTTTTTTTTGTGGTATAATCAATTGCTACAAATGTTTTTATATTATATCCCGCATGCGCTATCTGCTGACATTCATGAACTATATATACAATCTGGTAGCCGTATTTCTTAGAGAGTCAGTCACTGCAAAATAATGCTATGCCGTATTCAGAATGTTAAAAAAGGAGGTGCTTTCTTTAATATGATAAATTTTAGTTGATAAATTCGAGGCGAAACACGACTGTGATTGGTTGTAGGTTAAATCAAAAATCATTGAAATGTGATTGGTCATTGACTCCCATTTGGGGCATGAGTTAAATAGTCATAAGTAATGCCACAAGTGATTTCCAATTTAACTAGAGGATTTGGAAATCAAGAGTGGGATTTATTAGAACTATTTAACGGATAAAATTAAGCTGTTTACTCATAAATCATTATTTAGATACAGTTATTTTAAAATATGTATATATTTAATGCCAGATGTCGGATAAAGAGTGGCCAAAACAGGTGTTGGAATGGACGGTACCAGGCAGAAGGAAGAGGGGGAGAAGTAAAAGAACATGGTATGAGGCAATATATGATGCCATGATGAAGAGGGGTAAGGAGGAAGGACAAATGGGAAAGTAGGTATCTCTGGAAAGCAGGAATTAATGGCGAGCTGCTGTAAAGTGGAAAGCCTGTATTAAGTATATATTTAATGTAAACGGCGATGTTTGAAAACAAATGAGAAATGTTTGATTATGATTAATTTGTTCGTCACTGCAACTTGATCATACTATTTATTGCCAAATAGGATCGCTATAAAGGGTCATCGAAAAAAGTTGCAGTATTTTCAAACAATCATAGCTGAGGAACTACTTGAGATATTAAAACGAGTATTTTTTTTGTTAAATTCACCAACTCAATTTTTTTTCTTACCTTAGAATGTTTCTATGTGCGCCCCGTTGGTTGCTCTGTATACATCCAGCCGATAGTCGATTTCCGCCCAACAGCGCTGGATCATCGCAGGCGTGATTGTTGCAACAGCATCAGTGATCCTTTGCCTTAAATGTTGCAGATCTCTGATCGGTTCACTGTACAAAAAGTTTTTTACGTATCCCCATAAAAATATAGGGGTGTCAAGTCGGGGCTTCTAAGAGGTCATTCAATAGGACCGGGCCTACCAATCCAACGATCAAGGAATCTTGCATGCAGAGCGTCTCGAACTTGTTGGGAAAAGTGTGGGGGCGCGCCATCTTGTTGAAAGAATACCGTTATGTTATTTTCTTCTTCAATTTGGTCTACTTGCGGGAAAGCGCAAAGTTCTAGCACGTCTAAGTAAACATCTTCTGTGATAGTCTGCTCAATAAAAAAGAAAGGGTCAATGACCTGATCGTGCATCAAACCGCACCACACGTTTACTTTTGGAGAACATCTGACATACTCAGAAATATCATTGGGTTGTTGAGATCCCCAAATTCTACAATTATACCGGTTGACACAACCATTGACATGGAATGTAGCTTCATCTGTGAAAATTACACGTTTTAAGATTACATGCATCGGCTGAAGGTCACGGGCGGAGTACAGTCACATCTGAACTCGATGAGTTTCCGATTAGTTTGCAGGTGTAAAATTATTAATTTACCTCAAATACAGCGGGACATATTCATTTTTGAAATTGCTGCAACCTTCTTCGATGACCCTGTATTGTAAAAATGCATCCTAGTAGACAAAAAATGTCTATTGTATATTATAACCTACATTATAGGCTTCTAATTAATGTTTTTTTCGAAAACAACTCAGTAAAATCAATATTTAAAACACGATTATTGAACAGACAATTATCAAATCTGTAGGTCGGAGGGATGTTCATTATTTGATATATTCAACATATTTGTTAGAGGGCCAATCATTGCAAAATAATGCTTTGATCTGTTCAGAATACTAAACAGGAGGAGCTTTATTTATTTTGATAATCAAAATTCGATAATTATCGAGGTGAAACACGACTGTGATTGGTTGTAAAACAAAATTCATTGAAACGTGATTGGTCATTGAATCCCATTTGAGGCATGAATTAAATTGTCCTTGCAGTTGTAGGACAGATATTTTATTACTTACTTACTCACTGGCACTATCGAACCCGTAGGTTCATGGCCGCGCAGACATAAGCTCTCCATACATCCCTATCCTGAACTAATACTTTCCAATCATTCCCTGTATAATCTACTTCCCTCAAATCATAGTTAATGTTATTCTCCCACCTCATTCTTGGTCTACCAACTGGGCGTTTTCCCTCTGGCTTTCCTACAAGAAGCTTCCATGCAAGCCTTTCATTCCCCATACGTGCAACATGTCCTGCCCATCGCAGTCCACGAGACTTAACTGTTCTTATTATATCTGGCTTCCTATAAAGACCATGTAGTTCATTGTTATGTAGTCTTCTCCATTCACCTGTATGTTCATCTCCCTTTGGTCCAAAAATTTTCCTAAGTACTTTATTCTCAAATACTCATAATCTTCTTTCCTCCCTTAAAGTAAGAGTCCATGTTTCGCACCCATATAATATGACTGGTAGAATAATAGTTTTATATATTTTCAGTTTAATGTTTTTTTAAAGGATTTGGGACATCAAGAGTCTCTGCAATGCATAATAGCACGCATTTCCAGAATTAAGCCTATGTTTAATTTCTTTATGCATCTCATTCCTATTTGTGATTATTGTTCCTAGGTATTTGAATTCAGCCACTTCCTCAAAATATCCCTCATTTTTCATTAGCTGTCCATTTCCATTATATAATGTATTTCTACGTGTGACCACGTATTTAGTTTTATTGACATTTATTTCCAGTCCTAATTTCTTAGTGTTACTCAATAGTGTGTGCGTGTTGTCCTTTAGTATCTCCTCGCTATCGGCCAATAATACTACATCATCAGCATAAACTAACAGGTTATTAATACCATTGAGTTGTAAGCCTTCCTCATTCTCTAAAGATTCAATGGCATGTTCTAGTACAAAATTAAATAGTAGAGGAGATAGTGTACCTCCTTGCTTCAACCCATTCTGGATTTCAAAAGTTTCCGAAAACTGTTTGCCTACACGCACCCTACTCTTTGTGCCATTTAGACACATTGGTATAAGTCTAACTAACTTTATAGGAATTCCGAACTCCAGCAGGATACTATAAAACTTCTCCCTCTTAATTGAATCATATGCTTTTTTGCAGTCTACATATAGTTGATGTACAGTACCATTATATTCCCATTTCTTTTCTAAAATCTGTCTTATACTGAAAATCTGATCTGTTGTAGACCTGTTTCTTCTAAATGCACATTGATGATCTCCTAGAATGTCATCAATATAGGGAGTAAGTCTGCTTACTAATATATTTGTTAGAATTTTGTACGAAGTTGACAGTAATGAGACAGATATTTTATTAATGCACAAAAAAGGTCAGAATATATCTATGTAGTATCGGCACGCTACCTACATCAATAAAGCCCTTCGAAGTAAAGTGGTAGTCATAATAAGGAGGTGAATGATATCAGTTGCTAGCTTACTTATGCAGGTAGTGATTTCCTGTTTGCGGCATGAAATAAAGACGATCGCTACTTGTGAAGGATGTTCAGAGATAAACGAAACAGTTACCATGTGTTTCATTGAGGGAGAGGATTTTAATCCCGTTCATATAGTTGGGATTGTATCAAATTATATATAACAAGAAGGGTTTAAGAATATGGAATGAAGAATTAGAGAGGATAATAAAAGATAAAAAAGAGGCTTATCACAAATATTTACAGAATAGAACACCAGAATTAAGAGCTGAATACAAACATAAAAGTGCAATAGCCAAAAGAGAAATAAAAAAAGCACACAAAGTCAGTTGGGATAGATATATAAGTAGACTAGAATACGATATACATGGGCAGCAAAAAAAGCCTATGAAGTAATGAAACATCTAAATAAACAAGAAAAAGATACAATACAGATCAATGTAATTGAGGAGAAACAATGGGAAGAATATTATAAAAAACTGTGGTATAATGAAAATAAAATAACTAAAGATAACATATATAAGTGTGAGACAGGAATAGATATGATAACAATGGAAGAATAAGCAGGTGGAGGGAGAAGATTGCTAAATCCACTGACGTTCCAGCATGGGCAATTCTTCTGGCTAGAGGGGGTGAAAACAACCAAGAACAGAAAGACAGCTGGAATAGACGGAATTAATAAAATATGGAGGATTTTTTTAAAACTGAGATTATTACATTTTTTAAATTTATGTTGGAAACAGGCAACAATACCTGAAACCTGGACAACAGCAATAGTACAATCTATTTTTAAGAAAGGAGAACGTAACGACTGCAACAACTACAGAGGAATAAGCATTTTAACTGCAAGCTATAAAATATACTCAAGAATCTTAACATTTAGGTTAAAACAAATAGCAGAGGTAATGTTAACAGAAGAACAAAGTGAATTCAGACCAGGGCGTTCATGTATGGATAATATATGTACGATAAAAGAATTTATGAACAAAAGAGAATGTAACAAGGAAACACACATGGTTTTTATTGATTTTGTCAAGGCATTTGATAAAGTAGACAGAGGAAAGCTTTGGACAATTTTAAAAGAAAAAGGAATTCCGAAACACTTAATAGCAGCTATAAAGAGTTTGTACTGGAACACAAATTTTGTTGTAAAAACTAGAAACGAAGTAAGTAAAAATAAAATTCATACTAATCAAGGAGTTAAACAAGAATGCAGTATCTGTCCAGTTTTGTTTAACCTATACATCAATGATATAATAAAAAAATGGAACGAAGAAACAAATAAAGGAATAAAATTAGATAAAACACACTACTTGAAAACATTATTATACGCTGATGACTAGAGCGAGGAATTATATGAAGAAAATTACACGAAAATATGAAATCATAAAGACAAAATATGAAAAATATGAAAATTATAACGCAAAAATATTATGAAGCTACTATTTTCTAAACTGTTTACATATATTTATATACATAGACCCACTATAACTTATAAGTGTACATACCAGCACATAAATGAGACAAACATAACTTATTTATAGCTCAAGAAATCAAGATATTCACTGTATTTCAATTTTAATTAGCTTTTTCATTAATTCTGACCCAATATAAAATATATTCATGATCTGGAACAATTTTAATGGATCACGCCATAGTGTAGTTGTATAAGGAAACGTGGTACAAACAGGAAAGTCGTGGGTTCGAGTCTCGATATTGTCAAGATTTTTAGCTGGACCAGACCTTCTGGTGGCATTGTGGACTTGGGGTCTCAGATCCTAATGGAAGTGAGTACTAGATGCATGTTCTGGGCACAAATGCGGCCATAAGGTAGATCCGACAATCCGGCAGACATCTCGTGTCTATTGTCTAGAAAGATGGGAGCTTCAACATACCACTACCCCCAAAGGCCTCCCAAGACTGTAGTGGAATCACTTTACCTTCATAAATAAAAACCGAGAGGTTATATATAATGCAATTAATTAATGTACTGAATGATATTTAATTATGAAATCCAAACATATACAAGAAAGAAAAAATTGTAACCAAAACAAGCAGGTTCCATGAAATATAGCACTAACAAGTTTAGAACGGGTATAGTTTGGATTATTGCTGTTTTTAGATTGCATAAAGATATTAAATTCCTGGAGATGCAAGTGTAACAATAACATTAAATTGGACGATTTAAAATACAAGTAAAACATTCCGGATGTCATATTTGGAGAACAAGATATTAAAGTTATTAGTCCATAATTGATTCCAGGTATTGTTTCAGTACTCTCTTTGCAATTAATGTTACATTTAATATTGAACTTCAAACATGGTGAAATGTAGTTAAGAATTATTCTAACATTTTTTTTTCATGAAATGGGTCTAACAGGTATATAATCTTTGTCTAATTGTGTTTTGAACAATCCAATTGTCAATTCTGTTTGTAATACACAGAAGTTTTTTTCTATATTTTCTGATAGTAAACTATAGGGCCTGTTGGTCAAAATTGTTTTGCACGATGAAAAATTATGCTCAACATCACACAATGTTAAGGCAGCATACTTGTATCATGCTATATTCGATAGTTTGATGCCCTTACCTACATGAACTTTACTAATATCACAAACCACTTAAACGGAAATGAGTACTAGACGCTTGTTCTGGGGGTACAGGCGGCCGTCATGCAGGGCTGACATCAAGTGCCGATTGTCCAGAAAAAGTGGTAGCCTTATCCTCCTACTACCCAAGGACCTCTTGAGGCCTTTAGTGGGATTACTTTATTTTACTCGCTTCAAGTTACCTATATTTAAATGCTGTAATCTGTTCAGAAAGTAAAGACTGCTCTCAGGTAACAATAACGAGTGACAGCTATTTTACCTGACTATAGAATATTCCAACATTCTTTTCCTTATTCATCTAGGCTCATGTTCTTGTCAGGGGATTGAGTTTAGGACAGAAACCTCCATCTAACACTGTCACTCTGTGACTCCTCATCTAATTATTTGCTTTTATAAAATCTATCTATCTTGTTCAGAAGGAATACTGAAGAATTTTCACTTGTCTACCACGTTACACTGTCAAAAATTACATAAATACATTTATTTCAAGAAATATTTTAATGAATTCCTAGAACTTTTATTGAAAAAAAAAGTACGGGAATTTGAAAGTTGAAAAATATGAAGGAGTATGAAATTTTCACTAAAATATGAACATTTTGCTAAAATATTATGAAATATGAAGATTTTTGTTGGTCTTATTTGATTCTACATATCATGAAATGTAAAGATACTTAGTCTCAGCGCTCTCTGACAAATAGTTTAAAACATGAAATTTCATAAAATTCCGCGCTCTACTGATGACCAGGTAATAATAGCAAATACGGAAGACGAGCTTCAGAGGAGTATTTTTAAATTACATAATATATGTGAACAATATAATCTCAAAATATCCATAGAAAAAAGTAAGGTAATGGCATTCCAAGGGAAAAATCAAATCAGATCCAAAATAGTAATAGGAAACAAAATCATAGAACAGGTGAACCATCTCAATTATCTAGGATGTGACATTTCATTTAATTATGATAATGATATAACTAATAAAATAGCAAAATTCCAGGGAATATGTGGTACGATAAAACGATCACTAAATAACAAAACAACAAGAGAGACCCAATTGAAATTTTACAAAACGTTGGCAGTACCGGTACTGGTCTATGGTTCAGAAGCCTGGATACATAAAAGAATATCTAAGTAGGATAACGGCGGCAGAAATGAAATTTTTGAGATCTGTTAAAGGGTGCACTAAGGAAGACAGAATCAAGAACACAGAAATAAGACAGGAACTTGAAATATTTGCAATAACTGATAAAATAGATACATATAGAAATGGAAGCAACACATAGATAGAATGAATGAAGATAGATATCCAAAACAAATAACAATATATAAACCTAAAGGCACCCGAGATGTGGGCAGACCTAGAAAGAGATGGGCTGAAGTCAGCAGCTTGTATTCTGGCAGATTTTCGTGTTATCACTGTCCATGTTTCGGATTCATAAGTAATAATAGGAACTGCCATTGTTTTGTATAATTTCATTGTAGAGTCTTTCCTGGCTTTATTTTTCAAAGTTCTTTTTAGTGTTCCTGATATATAATTAAACTTATTTAGTTCGTTATTTATATCTGTTTCCGTTGTGCATGATATTTCGCAACCTGGGAAGTTATATCTTATTACTTGTTCTATTGGTTTATTTATCTGACCATTATATATAACTTATATCAATTTGGCTTTTTCACGAGTATGAATGAGTGAAATGTGTGTCTTATCTTAATTGTTTATGTTATATTGGAAGTGGCCCTGTCATTGAGTCGATTACTCATCCGGGGAAGCCATAGGTGTCCTTGTGAAGTCAAAAAAAAAAAAAAACGTAAGTAATCCAGAGTTTATAATTCGCTTCAGACATGTCGTGTCCCTGTAAGGGCCGAGAGTGATGGGAATCATAAAATTACCGACAAAGGGAGAGATTGTAATAAACAAAAGAAAGCAAAAAATAATATGATATAAAACAGTCAAATTCAGAAAAAAAAAACTTAATTTACTATCAGCAGTTACAATAGTTCATCAAACTGGACTCATGCTTTTCCCTTTGTAATCTTGATTAATCAATTTGCAGATGAGATTATGATTTACTGGAATAACAATTAAAGCAAGAGGTTCTGGACCGAGATTGAAAATTGATTGAATTCCCCGTGACTGCAGACGTCTAGCGTTTCATAAGCCCCCTGGGGCACACTGTCTCCCTGAAACAACCTACATGTTTCAATAGCCACGGTACTGTTTTGCTCGTTATTAATGATTCAACTAGCTTTCTAACACCAATATCCTACTTCTCGCAAATAAATCCCAGAATCAACTCCAATGTAAACTGCAATTAATATTAACCAATGTGATCATTATACAACAGAAAAAATTCCTTTTATAAAAACAAACGTCTCAGGGATTATGAAGAACTGCTTTATCATCAGTCCCCACACGACCGGACATTTTTTATCATGTATTATATTTATTTTAAGCGTTAGTTATTACAGCACGTTTTAAGAGTCGTAGAAATACTGCAGCTGATTGCAAAGCTACACGTCTATATATAGTAACATTATCCAACGCCTCTTCCAGTTATATTATATGGATGGGACACATGGACTCTTACTTTAATTGAGGAGAAAAGATTGCTAGTATTTGAGAATTAAGTTATTAGGAAATTTTTGGACCAAAGAGAGATGCACAGACAGGCGAATGGATAAGATTACATAACAGTGAGGTACGAGGGCGGATCGGAAAGTAACGCACAATAATTTTTTTCTGCCTTGGTATTGCAGCTAGAATGTTGAAATTTCACAGATATATAGTTTGAAGTTTTCACTACAGATGGTATTTTTTTCTCAGGTGCACCTCTTGCGAGAGAATCTTGAACTATGCAACAAAGATGGCGCGCATGCTACAGTCGTCCACCTGTGAGGAACAGAGAAGTGTTGTTCGATTTTTGTGGGCCAAAGGGCATAAACCCAGTGAAATTCACAGGGACATGCGTGGCGTGTATGGGGATGATTGTATGGACCGTAGCAATGTCTCCAGGTGGTGCACATTCTTCCAAGAGGGACGCGTGAACCTTAGTGATTCGCCACGCTCCGGCCGGCCGACAACAGCAGCAATCCCGCAGAATGTCAAGGGCATTGAGGCGGCAATTCTGAACGACCGGCGTGTGCAACTGCGAGCCTTATCGCAGAAGTTCAACATTTCCTATGGTGCGGTGTACGATATTGTTCATGAAAATTTGAAATTCCATAAAGTTAGTGCTCGCTGGGTGCCTAAGAACCTGACAGACGACCACAAGGGCCAGTGAATGATGGCAAGCTTGGACCACTTAACGCGGTACACCGCACAAGGACATGACTTTCTGGAAGGAATCGTCACAGGTGATGAGTCGTGGGCGTACCACTACACGCCCGAAACAAAGCAGGCATCAATGGAGTGGAAACATGCTGGTTCCCCAGTAAAGAAAAAATTCAAAGTGACTCAATCTGCCAGGAAAGTGCTTGTGACAGTGTTCTGGGATATGCATGGTGTTTTATTGGTGGACTTTGCTGAACACGGGACAACTGTGAATGCTGCGGCCTACATTAAAACTTTGGTGAAGTTGCGTCGTGCCATTCGTGACAAACGTCACAACATTAACGTTAAACTTCTTCATGACAATGCTCGCCCCTATGTTGCTGCTGTCGTTCGTCAGAAAATCGCCGAATTTGGTTGGGAGGTGCTCCAGCATCCACCATACAGTCCGGATCTTGCACCATCGGACTTTCGTCTGTTTGGTCCCATGAAGAAATTCCTGGCCGGCAAACACTTTGAGACAGATGTGGAAGTGAAATCAGCAGTGCGCAGATGGCTACACTCCAACCAAACGGACTTCTACGAACAGGGCATATTGAAACTGGTAACACGATGGGAGAAATGTGTTGAGAAAGTTGGTGACTATGTCGAAAAGTAGGTAAAAGATGTAAGTTCATTTGTGATTTTTTTCCTTTTTTTTACTATTAAACTTTTAAAAAAAATTATTGTGCGTTACTTTCCGATCCGCCCTCGTATATGATCTTTATGCAAAACGTATAAAGTTAGAGGTCTCGGGTTCAAATCCCGGTACAGATGTTAATTTTTCATTTCATATAATATTTGACTTTCATTGCTAGATGTCAAAATTTAATTTAATTATATATATCCATAGTAATTCTGCCCAAGGGCAGGTCTTTCACTGCAAATCATAGTATTTGCATGCTATGCTTTGCAGCTTTACTAGGGAATTGTAGCTGTGGTAGCTTCCCGTTACTTTCCACACCGGTGGAGGATGATGATGATGATGAAGATAAGGATGA
The DNA here is from genome assembly GCA_030220185.1 of Diploptera punctata. Lineage (NCBI taxonomy): Eukaryota > Metazoa > Arthropoda > Insecta > Blattodea > Blaberidae > Diploptera > Diploptera punctata. Next base: position 1,018,698 of record JASPKZ010008888.1, read on the forward strand.
TGATGATGGCCATATGATTTCGGGGACCGTTTGGGCCTTAACGATTTCCTGACCCAGAAAAACTGTCCCGACGGGGAATCGAACCCGGGCCCGCTGCGTGACAACGCAGCACGCTACCTCGAGATATTGGTCTTGGTCATATTCGATGTTACTAGATAAGATCGATGAAATTTGTATTTTTTTATCATAATAAGCGTCAATTCTTCATTCCTTCGGAATTCGCTACAATGATCCACTGTAGAACTCTTCACTCGAAATCCACATTGATAATCACCTATTGTGTCGCTAATAAAAGGAGTAACTCTGTATGATGATATATATGCGAGATATTTTGATGAAGTTGAAAGTAATTAAATAACTTGGAATCGATTTCACTCCTTTCTTATAGATTGGTTTGAAGATATGTTTTTTTATTAATTTCAGAAGATCCTGTTTTCCCCAAATCCACTAACAAGTCGATGTATCTTGGCCATCCATTTTTTTCCCTCTTGATTTTATGAGTTTTGCTGGGATCCCATCTGAACATGATGCTTTATCCTCGTATATTTTCAATAATGTTTCTACCACCATTTCAATATCTAATGAGCTTGATTCTCTAAGTAATATTTCTGTCTGTAGTTAATCTCCAATTTTTATTATCAGTGTACATGCAATAGCTTCTTAACATAATTTTCCCTACAACATAATATTACATTCTTGGAATCTTCAATCATACTACTAGGTCGTTCAATAAGTAATGCAGATAATTTTCTTACTGAAGGTTTCTCGAGAATGAGAAGGAGTAATATCCGGACTATAGGGCAGGTGGGGAAGGGTGGTCCAACCAAGCTTTGTGATATCTCGACGGGTGTGCAGGATAGTGCGTGACCATGCGTTAACGCGTTGAAGGACAATTTGGTTAACATTTTTATGGGGACGAGCCGCCTAAATCGCCTCTTCAACTTATTCAGAGTCTTGATGTAAACAAACCTCCGAGTATATTGTTTCACCAGCTGGCAAAGTGTCAACCAGAATAACTCGCTCAGAACCCCTTTGGATAGCCCAAGCGGTGGATGGTTGTGTAGGCACGACCTACAAACAGCAAGTTGTTTGTTACTCGCCTGTCGTCCCAAATAAGCTCTTGGCGCGTTAATGCTCTCTCCGGTGTCACAGCTTCGCGTCGCCTTCCCGAGCGCGGAGATCTGACGGTCTTACTTTTACCTCGTTCTGCTGCTGACACTCTACAACCCAACGACTCACAATACTTCTGTCCTCTACTTGATTCCCATAGACATTTTGTAAACGTCTCTGAATGTCTGCAATGGTTTTCTTCTAAAAAAAAATCAATCACAAATCTCTGCTTTGTATGTGTTTCACGAGCAGCCGCCATTTTAAAACTAAAGTACATCACAACCATGTGTGGGAAAACAATGGAACTTCGTGACGATATATGCTCGGTAGAGTTCAGTTCATTTCCAATGGAAGCCAGTCGAGAGCTAAAATTATGGGCATTATTTCTTCAATGTCTTCAATGTCAATGTCAACATTTTCATTCCTAATTATATTTGTTCTAGCTTAAACCTTTTACTTACAATACTAATTACATTATATAATTACCTTGTGTTCATATTTTTTCATTCATTACAAGATCGTAAATATTCTAATTAATTATTTCTTATTTTTTAAAATGTAAATATAACTGCCAATGTATTACTTTATATGTTTAATCGTTTTTCTTACTATTAAATATTTATTGATATTTCAATACAATCTAGTAGATTTAAGGTTGGATAAGAGTGGGAACTGGACCAAAATAGATTGTGGAACAGTGTAAGAATAATAAAATTCCCGAGATGGCGTTGGTAGGGCTTCCTCCTTCATGCCTGTTGCCATTCTGCGTTTCTATGTAAATGAATCTAATAAAAGTTTATTGGGTGTCAATAGAATCTACATAATTAATTATAATACTAGAGTTTAATACATTCAGATGTGATACTTTAATTTCGTCCTCACAAAATATTTCACAATATTTACAACAGTAATGAATTATAGAATATAGGCTTACTATGCTTTGTTCGACAATCAAAAAAGTTAATGGAAAAAATTCTCCCCTGAAATTCTGTTACATTTTCTCAGCAGTACTGAACCTATAATCAGTAATTGTTTAATATATTCAACCATATGTGTAAAATGTATATACCACAAATAATTTTTTTTTAATTTTATTGATAAATAAGTCCTGAACAGAAAAGTTTGCTTCATGCATTAATGAAAATAATAATTTGAATCGTTCAGTGCATACATATTAATAGGCAGTAGTTGAATTATAAAAGGAAAGATTATTTAACAGTAAGTTTTACCCTAAATATACCCAACTCTCTACCGGATTATGTTTTAAATTAAAAGCTGCATTAAAGATTTGCAGTATATTATTTTATTAGTTATCAACAAGATAAAAAATAGTATTTCTACTTACTCATTGGAGTTTTCATATAAATTTCCGTGTGTCATTCATAACATACCTAAAACAAAACAAAAATTATATGTATATGAAAAGGAAAAATTATTTACTTTTAATTACTTATTTATTTAGCCTGGTGGAGTTAAGGCCATGTGGCCTTCTCTTCCATTCACCAGGGCAAACATATATTACAGCAGAATATAACAATCATAATTAACTCGTAATGTAAATAATAAATGAAGATTTGATCGATAAGATAACATCTATTATAGGCCTATTATGATCTATAATACACCACTTAATTATAGTTAAGATTGAGACTAAAACTAATAAAGTAAAAGTAAAGTAGTCCCACTACAGGACTCGGGAGGCCCTTCGGGTAGTAGGAGGTTAAGGCTCCCAATTTTTCTAGACAATCGACATTTGATATCCGGGTTGTCAGCCCTGCGTGACGGCCGCCTTTACTCCCAGAACAAGCGTCTGGTACACATTTCCGTTAGAGACTGAGTCGACCCCAGGGCCATAGTGCCGCCAGAAGGTTTTGGTCAGTTTAAAAATCCTGACCCCATCGGGACTTGAACGCTCGACCTTCCGACTTGTAGCGCAGTGCCTTAACCACTACGCTACTAATAATAAAATGAATTCTAGTAAGATAAATTAAATTGTTGGTAAATCGCCCCTGTCTAATGTCTATATAAAAAAAGAAAAATAATGAGATACAGAAAACTAAATTACGGTTATACAATATTTAAACAAATGAAAATATCTGTTAATTTTAATATTATTTTCATAAATAATTCTATCAGTGACGTGTATAAGTTAGTTTGTTATTAAATAATTCTTTAGTTTGTTTTTGAAGGATGTTATAGTTTGACAGTCTCTGACATAGGGTGGAAGGGAATTCCATGTTTTGGCAAGTGAGACTGTAAAAGATAATGAATAATATACAGTGTGATGAGGAGGGATATAAAGGACAATGAGCGGCAAGATTAATTAAATTAATATAGGCCTACTAGCGAAATCGACTTTTCAGGTCTAATTTGAACTCCCAATATCACGGCAAAGAAAACACATTACAGACGTTAAAATCATGATTATTATGAATTATAGGCCTATATACCAGAAATAAAATAACTACAAAAATGTTTTACATCAACATTTGTAGCATGCATATATGAATAATTACATGTCCATTTTTTTATTCTCAAGTCATAATCGTTCAAATACAAATACAGTTATTATGAAAGATTATGGATTGTGTTAGTAATGCTCCAAATTTACGCTAATCCTAGTAATCGCTCTCTGCAATCCTCTTCTATAGCTGAAAATATTTATCATCTAGTGAATATTTTTAGTTATTTTTCAAACAACCAACTCATAGAAATAATGAAATAACATCAGCTCTGCATATTATGTTTTATGTATTCCTTATCAAGTATAAAATATATATAAAATATATTTGGATAAAAACCTTAGATAAAAACCATCTTCAAACCCAAGCATTATTTCACGGGAATAGTAACAAATCGTAAGAATCTGTGCCATTCAACATGAATCAGATACAATTTTGCAAATATAAATATGTGTGTGTGTGTGTTATTATTCAGTATCAAGAATTAACAGTACTTTCCATATATTATGAAACAAAACAATATATAGGTAATGAATAATAATAAAGGGTAATGAGAGAAGTTGGAACAAAATGGCTAATTCTCAACCAAAACAGACAGAGTCCCTATTCTTCTATTGCTGTAGTTGGTTTTTTTAAATTACGGATTTTACAATTTTGCAAATATATATATATATATATATATATATATATATAATGTGTGTGTGTGTGTTATTATTCAGTATCAAGAATTAACAGTACTTTCCATATATTATGAAACAAAACAACATATAATGAATAATAATAAAGGGTATAGAGAGAAGTTGGAACAAAATGGCTAATTCTCCACCAAAACAGACAAAGTCCCTTTTCTTCTATTGCTGTAGTTCGTTTTTTTAATTACAGATTTTACATCAATATGTAATTGCGAATGTATGTGTGAATGACGTGTTCGTCTTAATGTGTGATGTCTCCGAGAAGGCCCTGACATCGAGTTCAAACCTCATTCGGGGATACCTATATTTCCTCGTGTGGATATTATTTTTATGAAGAATAAGGATGTTATATCTTTACCATGAATAGTAGGGTTCACTAGAAATAAAACTGTATATAATTAAGTATTGTATAAATTCGTTGTTAATACAGAACACAAATAAATTATATGTTCCTCCCACTGAATGATTTTTCTTAAACTTATTACTTCAGTCATTAAATATATCCGCGCACTTTTCTCTCTCTCTCTCTCCCTCTCTCTCTCTCTCTCTCTAACGTACTGGCAGCTTCTCTGGCAAGGATGAATTTAATAAAATACTATACATTTAGAAGCTAAAGGAATGCAAAAGACAAAGAAATTTGAGACATGTGAATGCGAGTTTTCTCGCTAATGAAAGGCGCAGTGAGAGGGAGAAGAAGAGTAGCAGAGAGAGAGGGGGGGAGATAGAGAGAGGGGGGAGACGGAGAGAGAGAGAGAGGGAGAGGGAGAGAGAGAGAGAGAGAGAGAGAGAAGAGAGAGAGAGAGATTAACGAATAGGAAAAGAAAAACAGGAAGTAAGCCAAGATTTTGTTATTTAACAGACAACTCAGCTAAAAAATACACACTAAAATGTTTGCCTTTCATTCTCGGAATTATTAATGTAAGTCACAATATAAAAACTGGGTGACTAAGTTTCACTTTATGCATATAACTATAGAGAACAGCACAGGATAATATATAAAAAAAGTATACAATAAAAGTCTGGACCGAGTGTATGAGTACGTAAATATTAGTAGAGATCTACATACATATTTAATACAAGAGCTGTTCAATAAAATTTGTTTGTTTATTTTTTAATTTATTTTATTTATTTACTTTTTTTTTTGCATCATACTTTTACTCAACCTCAGAACTTTGATGGTCGTTCTCAAAGAGTCTCCTTTATGATACAACGCACTTGTCCCAGTTTTTTGTTAGTCTGCAAAGACATTTTATTTTATTTTATTACATTATAATTTCAACCCGTGTTTTGCCATGGGAATATCACGGGATATTTACAGTTATTTACATGCATTTACATTTTGTCTTGCTGCAGTTTGATTGTTCAAGAGTTTATTCTTGAAGTGAGCGGAAGATGTTGCTGATAAAGTTCATCATTGTGACGGTGTTGATGTGGAGCTGTAGTACCTGAGGTAGTGTTTGGGTTGTTAGAACAGGAGGCCGGTCTCTTGAGTATAGTGAACATTCTGTCAGAAAATGCATTGCTGTCTGTGGTGGACTTTCGGGGCGGTTACATAGGGGAGATGGTGACTTTTTTATCCTGTGAAGATATGTACGGAAGCGTCCGCGGTTGGTTAGGAATTGTGTAAGGATGAAGTTTGGCCATAGGGATATAGAGAGCCGGTGGTGAATAGAGGGGATGAACTGTTTGGTGTCAAATGATACCTCGGAGTTGGTATATGTTGCATTCCATATGTTGATGTAATAGTTTAGCAGAAGTTGCTTGGCCCGAAAAATAGGGATGGAGTTATAGGTTACAATAGTTTTATAGCTGACAGCTATTTTTGCTAGATAATCGGCTCGTTCGTTCCCTCTGATTCATGTATGTCCTCTGACCCAGTTTAGTGAGACTTCAATTGTCTTCTTCACAGTGATAACTTTCTTTCTGGTGTTGACTGCTATTGGTTATGTAGTTCTTTTGTTAGAGATGGCCAAAAGTGCTGCTTGCGAATCCACGTGTATTTCATACGAAGTGTTTACTTTACTTTGTTGTTGGATCCAGTCCACTGCCATATGGATGCCGATAAGTTCTGCTTGAAATATAGAGCATTCGTTGTCCAGTCTATGTGACTCGGTGTAAATCTCTTTTGAATTTTCTTCTACGACTAATCCAGCTCCGACGTGGTTTTCCGTTTTTGATCCGTCTGTGATGATCTGTATGTTAGCCGGGATAGCTGTACCTCTGTAATATATTGTTATGGTGTTGTCTTTCGGATGGATTCCTCCATATATAGTTAATACTTCAGTCTTCTTAAGTTTGGGTAGTACTGCTTTAGTGGGCAAGCCTCTACTAGCGACCTTTATGTCTTTGCTCAGATGTAGGGCTAGCTCTATTGGCATTGTCCCTGCTATTGCTTGCAGATCTACGTTGGAGACTGTTCTGTAGGCTTTGGTCGCGAAAATTAGGAAAGATCTTTGGATCTGCGCTAATTTGATAGTAGCTCTTCTGCATAATGATTGGCTCCAGGCCTCCGCCGAATAACTGACGACTGGGAGGATGGAATGATTATAAATCGTGAGAAGATGGTGGCAAGAGATTCCCCAAGACGATTTGGAACATAGGCATGCTGGAATCCATCTTCCGACAGGTATTTCAAAACTGTCCTCGCAACCTTTTACTAATGCTTCCGCGAATGTGTTTCTTCAGGTTAGAGAATATAAAAAAGTCACAAGGGAGTGAAGCCGGACTGTAGGTAAGGTGACGGACACACCAGATTTTAATTTTACAAGATATTCAGCAATAACAATTGCAATATGCTGCCTCGCTTTATCGTGGTGCATCAACTTTGTATTTTTACACCAACATGTAGCTGGCATCCAGTGAAATTTTCAAGATTTCACAGAGTATCTTAATATTTCTCGTTAGTATGGCAGCAGAGGTATTAATGTTTTCTTCCGTAAGAATAGCAACTGGAGCGCCGGGTCCATCTTCTTTTAAAATTAGTTATCTCCACTCTTTAAAAATGTATACCATCTTCCAGTTATGCTGTAGGGAAGACGAAATTCTCCACAGGCCTCTAGAAACATTTCATAAGGCAAAGTTCAAGATTTGTTGAGACGAAATCAGAATTTGAGAGCACCATATTGTTCACTTCCTTGTAGACTAGGCGGTACTGAACATGTATAGACTTACACATCACTCATAGAAAAGAATCGGAAAATGACCTTGAAACTTGTAACACATGTACACGACACATTTAATTCATATAGGCCTACAGTAAAATATCCTTATTCGCGGGTTACAAAATTCGACACAGTTCCTGTATTCGCGGCTAAAAATATATTTATTCGCGGACCCAGTCGGCATATTAGGATTAGTATCTTTTATTAATGCATCGGCAATTTTTTTACTGCAAGCACGTGCTAAGGCAACTCTTACAAAGTGTGATTCAAACCAAATGGACAAATTAATATCAAAGTAAAACAAACTTCATTGTCGTTGTTAAAAGACACCGCCGCAGTATTTCACGAGCCACTATGTTCGCTGATAAATACCGCCCTCGCCACGATCGGTGTTTTATTGTTCAAACTTCTCATTTGCTGCAATCATTTTGATTGAATAACACGTATCTCTTCAGCTTTGTTGCCAATTTATAATGTTGAGAGAGGAAAGAAAATTAGTTTCGAAGCGGAAAAAAGTAGTATTGCCGCTTAAAGTAAAATAGAAATGCTTGACCGTTTAAACGCGTTGGTGAGTCGTTTGCGTCTATGTCACACTGTCTCAATGTCAATGAATCAAGAAATCCGAAGACAAAATAAGGAATTCTATCGCAAAATTCACAGCTGAATATTAATCTTAATTGAAATACCTTTTAAAAAAGCGGCAAAACGGGGGGGGGGGGAATAGTAAGGTCTTTAAGTTCTTGCCTAAACCTGACAGTAATAATTAATAGAAATTGTTCAAAATATCTCATTAATTGATTTTATTTTGATAATTTTTATTTTATTTTCTAACCTAGTAATGTATCTCCTATATACCCATACAAATTATCATTCCATATTCGCAGTAATATTTTAAAAAAATACTGGAACAAAAGTTGATCGTAGTTTCATTTGTTTCTGAAAAAAAATCACATTCTCTTCAGCATTTACAAGCGACATTTATTTAAATACCATTTTATAAAATTCTAGCTAATTCCCCGCGTGCGCTGCTACGCCTAAATAAATGAAAATTAATGTGCTTTTAGCTTTAATTGAATAAGTAAAAGGAAAAATAATTATAAATTTATATTTTTTAGATACCCCGTGCTGATTGACCGGCGTTGCCCGGGAATGTACTTATCCAAATCTTCTTGACATAAATGAGCTGAGTTACGAAAATTAATGTGTTTTATTTCTAGTTAAATAAGTAAAAGCAAGAATGTATATCGTAATTATTTTTAGATACCCCGTGCTGTTTACCCGGCGCGGCGTTCTAAATTATTGTACTTCTTATGATTAGTTGAACAAGTAAAATGAGAAATAATTATAAATGTATATAGCAATAATTTTAAGATTCCTCGTGCTGATTACCCGGTGTTGCCCAGGAATCTACTTATCTCGATCTTCTTGGCATAAATGAGCTAAAAGACAAAATTCGTTATTGTGAGTTATCCGTAAAAGAATACCCGCCATGTGCTCCTATGCTTGCAGAACTTGTATTGATCTTCTTGGCATCAATGAAAGACAAAAATGGTTATTGTGAGTTATCCGTAAGAAATAAACATATGCCGTCGCGGACTTTTTTGTAGAGCTTTTTTAGATATTCAATTCTATGTATATAAATTGTGTGTATTTGTTATGGTTTAGGCAGTGTAAGCCATTTAAGCGTCCCAATAGCTCCTTTTTCACGTTTTCCACTACAAAGGGCGACTCCTAAGGGTGTAGGAGTTTAGTATCACAACTCTCTTATAGCCTATGTTCATCCCGGGAATCTCCTGAACATTTTGTAAAAAAACCCATCACAATCGAATCAACGGTATCGCCGCGCATAAAGTCGAACAAACATTTTTATATATTAAGGAAAATTTAAGTATATCGGTAAATAAATGTGTGTGTTGATAACTAACATTTTATATTATTAGTTTGAATGCAGTTTACATGCTATATCTGAAGATGTATGATTCCACAACCATTATGTAACAGAGTTGTAAATTAAACCGAGTGATGATCCTGTTGAAGTTGAGTGATGCATAGTGAGGAAAACACCTTGCTTCTCATATCTAGACTCTTTGGATGGATGAAGTGGGCATTTTAATGAGATGATCATGCGAGTAGGGAAGACAAGTATCATCTTAATGTCACATGTAATGCGGAAACATCCCAATTTAAAATACTGGTGATTAAATTTGAATGTAGCATTTCTGCCTCTTCGCAATACGAAACAAGTAATTCACCAACATCATTTATTTGCACTTAATTAATATACAGGGTGGACCGCTCGAATGGACCTAATTTCAATTGCTTGTTACTGGCAAACGGTTGAAGATAGAAACTTAAAACAACGTTCATAGTACAGAAAAACTCACCAAGTTTCGAATCCTGTCGGTAGATGGCACAAAGATACGTTTCTCGTTCTTAGATTTAATTGTTTGTGAAAATGGCGACTCCGCAGATGAAAGCGCAATGGACCTAATTTCAATTGCTTGTTACTGGCAAACGGTTGAAGATAGAAACTTAAAACAACGTTCATAGTACAGAAAAACTCACCAAGTTTCGAATCCTGTCGGTAGATGGCACAAAGATACGTTTCTCGTTCTTAGATTTAATTGTTTGTGAAAATGGCGACTCCGCAGATGAAAGCGCAAGCTGTTTTTGTGGTATGCGGAGTTTAAATCAATCATTAGAGTTCAAAGGGAGTTCCGGCGTGTGTTTTAACCGTGATGCTCCAACTGCTAGAAGCATAAAGAAGTGGCGTGATACATTATTAGCTACAGGATCTGTGTTGAAGAAGCATGGTGGTGGTCGCAGAGCATCCGATGAAATGGTAGCAATGTTCAAGCCGCATTTGAGCGAAGCCCCCGGAAGTCATTAAGAAGAGCTTCGCGGGAACTTCAAATACCAAAATCGACATTACAACGGATTGTCCACAAACGCCTCAAACTGCACGCATATAAAGTGCAGTTAGTGCAACGTCTGGAGCCGAATGACATGCCGAAACGAGTGGAATTCGCCAATACGATGCTGGACCGTCTCGGCGCTAATCCTGACTTCATGACCAAGATTTTCTTCTCGGACGAAGCCACTTTCCATTTGTCAGGCAAGGTAAACCGGCATAATGTGCGGATCTGGGGATCGGAGAATCCTCACGCTATTCAAGAGCATGTTCGTGATAGTCCGAAGATGAATGTTTGGTGCAGTTTGTCACATAATAAGGTCATTGGACCGTTTTTCTTCGCCGAGAAAACTGTTCGTGGTACCACATATCTTGACATGCTGGAGCAGTTCTTCTTTCCACAAATTGAACAACTGCAGCCTAACATCGTTTTCCAGCAAGATGGTGCTCCTCCCCACTGGTCCAATGAAGTTCGTACGACTTTGGACAACATTTTCCCTGGCCGGTTGGATTGGTAGGGGAGGACCAATCGCGTGGCCCCCGAGATCTCCCGATTTTAACACCACTGGATTTCTTTCTCTGGGGCTATGTCAAAGATAAAGTTTACACCACCCCAGTCAAAGACCTTCGTGATCTTCGTGAGCGCATCATAGAGGCTATTGAGAACATTCCAGAAGACATACTCCAACGTACTTGGCAAGAAATTGTTCATCGCTTTGATATCGTCACAGTGACTGCTGGGGCTCATATAGAGATGTGGTGATCTGGATATCAAAACTTGGTGAGTTTTTCTGTAATATGAACGTTGTTTTAAGTTTCTATCTTCAACCGTTTGCCAGTAACAAGCAATTGAAATTAGGTCAATTCGAGCGGTCCACCCTGTATAACTCTATGGCACTATCGAACCCGTAGGTTCATGGTCGCACGGGCATAATTTCTCCATACATCCTTATCCTCAAGCTAATATTTTCCAATCATGTCCTGTATAATCTACTTCCCTCAAATCATGGCTAATGTTTTTCTCCCACCTCATTCTTGGCATAACAAATCAGAGGTTTTCCTCTGGTTGACTTATAAGTAGTTTCCATGCCCCTCTTTAATTCTCCATTCATGTCACATGTCGCCTATCGCAGTCTACGAGACTTAACTTTTCTTAATATATCAGGTTTCCTATAAAGATAATGCAGTTCATTGTTATACAGTTCCTGTTTATAATTAGTGTTCGCAGATATTTAAATAATAATAATGATGATGATGATGATAATGATGGTTATTGTGAGTTATCCATAAGAGATAAACTTATGCTGTCGCGGACTTTTTTGTAGAGCTTTTTGAGATATTCAATTCTGTGTACATTAATGTTGTGTATTTGTTATGGTTTAGGCAGCGTAAGTCATTTACGCTACTTTTTTTCAAGTTTTCCACCACAAAGGGCGATTTTTAAGGGTGTAGGAGTTGAGTATAACAACCCTCTTATAGCCTATGTTCATCCCGGGAATCTTCTAAACATTTTGCAAACAGCCCTATCACAATCCGATGAACAGTATGACCGCGCATGAAGTACGAACAAATAAACAAACATTCATTTTTATACATTAGATAATATCGGCATCTGCAATAAAATTCTACAGATTCTGACAGTGAAAGTCATTAAGGTTCATTCACCATCTGAAAGTACCATTTAAAATAATATTAATAAGACATTAATATCTAGAAATGTTTTGTTTATATTCAATTGATTTAAATATCTAAATACTTGTTATTTTTTCTTGTTCTTCGCATTCTAGGCAGCCCCTCAAGTACATAGGAATTTCAAAATTAAAAATATGTACAAAACATTAAAAAATATAGGATTGAAAAATTGTTATTTTGTATTTCATACTTAGAAATACCTGAACGGTAGTACATAAAAAACAAGGCATTTAATTAACTATTTCCATGGTAGGGATCATCGACTCCAAATTATCCAACCATAATATAAACACACAATCACAACATAACCTCTTACTTAATTTACCGCAACATACAACAACCCATCATTCTATGTCATATTATTTCCATTTCTTGCAACTGGAATTCCGTACCACAGGAAATCAGGGGTTGCTGAATTTTAGCATCTTTTAAAATAAATCAAAATTTATATTTGTTCTAACCTTGGCCTGATCATTACCCGTCTAAGGCAGTAAATTTATTTTTTGATGTTTCTCATTTAATTTATAACATTTATGCTATTGTTATTATTATAGTTATTATATTTATAGTAGTCCACCGCTGTGGTCTCGAGGTAGCGCGCTACCTTGTTACGCAGCGGGCCCGGGTTCGATCCCCCCCCGGTCGGGGCAGTTTTTCTGGGTTAGGTTTTTATCGGGGTTTTTCCTCACCTGTAAGCCAAATGTCAGGAAATCTATAGAGCCCAAACGGTCCCCGAAATCATATTGCCATCATCATCATCCTTCACCTGCGTGGAAAGCAACAGGAAGCTAACACACCTACAATTCCCTAGTAAAGGTGCAAGCATACCATGAAAATGCTATGATTGCAGTGAAGGACCTGCCTTCGGGCAGAATTACTATGGATGGATATTTATAGTATAAATTGTTGTTTCTACATGAAATTTACAATGCAACTTTTAATATATTTTTAACCCTTTATAATTAACATTTATGCATAGGTAATAGGACTGTAAACATGTATTTGTGCTGTTTGAGTGGAAGAGAAAGCATTATGTCCCTATCTCTGCCAAAATAAATAAATAATAATAATTATTATCATTATTATTCTTATTATTATTATTATCATCATCATCATCGTCTTATTTTTATTGTAGGCTGCTTTAAGCGAATTCCGAAGGAATGAGGCTATTGAAGGTGTTGTAATTATTTTTTGACAGAAATTATTAAACAAGATGAAGTTAAAGGCATCTGAGAAGATAAATTTCCTATAAAACGAATATCCTGAGAATCCCTACCTAGATGATACCGAAAACGATGAAGATGGCCAATTTATATATATATATATACACACACACACACACACACACATACATATTGACTGTGTGTTTGTGTCCGTTAACGCTCTAACGGCCATAGTTTTGTTTCATCTTAATCCAACTTAACGTATAGCAATTAGAAAAATAAAATCGAACTATCAGGTGTAGGTGTTCATCTGAAACGAAAATGTAAAAATCGTTCTAGCGGTCACAATTTTTTCTTTGTCAACAAAATTCAGTATAAGCTACTAAAATAAACCGAGGAAGGTACTCTAAAAAATTATATATATATATATATATATATATATATATATATATATATATTCGAATTACGACCATTGCAAATGGTGGTTTATATGAAATTAAAAATTGACTCTAGCCACTACAATGTTTCTTCTTCGTAACGATAAGCCTATCATACAATTTATGTAAATAATCCTTAAATTAGTCATGTATCCTATAAGATATATTAGTTTAATTTATTTATATTTTATAAACGTAGTGAAAAAATGAATCGGCAGTTGTTACTTAAATGTATATCAAATTTTAGAATAATATGCAATAACTTCTGTTTATATGTGATTTATTTTTCACTGCAGTCCGAGATTTTTAAATAAGTCGGCATCACATATTTAGTATCTCCAATCTAACAAAATTAATATAAATTGCATAAACCAGCAAAACAGGAGTACCATACATTCGAATTGCTAAGGGATTCGCTTAGTTTAGACAGTTCCTTCAGACATTTTTTTATTTACAATGGAATACTCTTTCTTTCTTTCATTCTTTCTTGTTTTCTCTCCTTCACATTGTTTTTTATTTTTCTTTTACTTTTTTAAACTTGTTTTTTTCCTTATTCACACACATAAACACAAGTGCATGACACATACCCAGTCCCAAGGTGGAGATTTAAAATCCCTTACCCCTCCAAGAACCGAACCAGGGTCGACGGAGTGGCAGATAGGGACTCTACTGACTACGCCACAGCAACGGACCATTGAAATTTCCGTAGTCTTTAAAATAAGCACAAATTACAGAATAAATAAACGTTCAGAAACTTCTCTTCATATATTAATTTGACTATAATATCTCACCAAAATGTTTTTTTTTAATTCCATGTAGATTAATTAGATTATTCTCACTCGTTACCGTTACTGAAATGCGCTACCAGTTACAATAACCATGATCAATAGTTTTTTTGGAGCAAAAATTGACACCATTTCTGAAAGCTTTACTGAAGGGTCACCTTTTATTGCTATGAGTTTTTTTTTAATTAGAGATTGTTTATAAGTGCATTCATAAACAGCATTTAAAACTATCATATATTTTTAGTTACTTTTTTGTCAGTAGCATTTAATAGTAGTTCTAATAAATGCATTTTTGTGTCTTACTTTAGAGTTTTGGTCGGTGAAGGTGGCAGTGGTAGGACAGTTTGCCCTCCCAGAAAAGATAAATAGAATACATTAATGTTTAAATGGAAGTTAGGGCCGTATGGTCTTAAATCTATCAGTTTAAATATAAATATTATTCTTATTATGATCACTGGCACTATCGAACCAGGAGGTTCATGCCTGCGCGGACACAAGCTCTACATACATTCCTATCCAGATCTATCGTTTTCCAGTACCTCAACTCCCTTAAATCATGGTTGAAGTTATTCTTTCGCCTAGTTTATGACTTACTTACTGGTCGCTTTCACTCTGGTTAAGATCTCCTGGGACACTTTTAATCTCCATTCATGACACATGTCCTGCCTTGAGAATTAACTATCTATGATATTTAACTGTTATTATACCTCATTTTCCTAAAATATCATGTAACTCAGTGTTTAATACCATTCTCCATTCACCTGTTATTATTATTATTATTATTATTATTAATATTATTATTAGTATTATTATTATTATTATTATTATTATTTATTATTATTATTATTATTATTATTATTATTATGTTAATATCTACGAACAATAATTACAAACAGGAACTGTATAACAATGAACTACACGATCTTTATAAGAAACCTGATATATTAAGAAAAGTTAGGTATCGTAGACTGCGATGGGCGACATGTGACATGAATGGAGAATTAAAGAGGGGCATGGAAACTACTTATAAGACAACCAGAGGAAAACCTCTGAGTTGTTATGCCAAGAATGAGGTGGGAGAAAAACATTAGCCATGATTTGAGGGACATGATAGGAAAACATTAGCTGAGGATAAGCATGTATGGAGAAATTATGCCCGTGCGGCCATGAACCTACGGGTTCGATAGTGCCATAGAGTTATATATTAATTAAGTGCAAATGAAATGATGTTGGTGAATTACTTGTTTCGTATTGCGAAGAGGCAGAAATGCTACATTCAAATTTAATCACGAGTATTTTAAATTGGGATGTTTCCGCATTACATGTGACATTAAGATGATACTTGTCTTCCCTACTCGCATGAATCATCTCATTAAAATGCCCACTTCATCCATCGAAAGAGTCTAGATATGAGAAGCAAGGTGTTTTCCTCACTATGCATCACTCAACTTCAACAGGATCATCACACGGTTTAATTTACAACTCTGTTACATAATGGTTGTGGAATCATACATCTTCAGATATAGCTTGTAAACTGCTTTCAAACTATTAATATAAAATGTTAGTTATCAACACACACATTTATTTACAGACACACTTAAATCAGCTGGTCATTAACTTATAAAAGTTTAACAGCAGAATTGGAATATGTACACCCTTAGACAAAAAAAAAAGTCATCTCTTGAACGCGCATTTCTTCTAAGTCATACTCGGCACAGCGCTGGGTTCAAACTAGGAAACTAGTCATAATTGTGCAGTCCCTGAGCTACTGTGTTATGTGGCATGAACTGAAGATTCTCCTACTTGTCCTCATAGGTCAGCGGTAAAGAATGCGGTCACTGTTTTTTGTAATGAAGGTCGCAGGTTCGCGTTTTAAATTATGCAGTTTTTTTTTCGTGAAATTTGTATTAAAATATTTCATGAATTAAATACAACATTTAATTTGGACATTTCAATTAATCTATACTTTTTAAGTTCATAATTGTTTTTTTTATACCATTGAGGTTATAACAATGCTAAATTATATATGTTTACCTTGTATATTACCGTCTTACTCAACTATTTAAAATTTTCGTTGATTTCACTCTAGGCGTTTCGAAGCATGCTTCATCCTCTGAAGTTATAGTAGTATTGAATTATCCGTATATGTATTGTAGAAGGTTTTGCTCATTAGGCACATTTTCGTTAAGCATGTTTGTATTCTTGGCCTCCTTCACAATTTCGATTTCTTCTAAAATGTTAATTTTGTGTCTGTTGTTTTCTCTGTGTATAATTGACACTGTATTATCGATATTGTTGAAACTGTGGCCGCTTTCTCAAATGTGTTTAGCGAAATTTGTTTTGATTATAAAAGGAGAATGCAAATCAATTTCGCTGTTCATCAGATTTGAATCCAATCTAAAATGTCTGGGCTATTGTGAAAATATATAGATGAACTTTAATTGTCATGCAGATGCACGAAAGACGAAAGATGGCTTATTGGCGCAAATTCAATACGTCTGGGATGCTCTAGCCGATCGTCCACGTCTATTGCATCAATGCCCCGCAGATTGAAGGCAGTAATAGATGCTGAGGGTTCATACACCCGATATTGATTTTGTTTTTGTTAAAGTTTTCATTTTAGAATATATTATTTTCTTTTATCATTCACTTATTAGAAGAAGGTTTTAATTGATGTTTTTGTGTGTGCATTAAAGCCATAAAACTCAAATATAAAATTAAATACCGGTATGAAACTATATTACAGGCGAAATGCTATTCTAACATTCAGTTAAAAACAAAAAGTAGAATGGGAATCAAACCCGTGACGTTACGAACGCAGGTGATGTCTGTTAAACCTCGCGACCACGGAAACACACTAAGCCAAGCTCTCTCTTTCATGTTACCTGAGTGTGCACTGCTTTAACTAGCAAACAACCCAGTGCAATTACTGAAAACGTGTTGATGTGAATACGGCTTCTGCGAGCGCTCACGAAGTTCCCCGATCGATTGATGAAAACTGCGGATGACTCTTTTTTTTTGTCTAAGGGTGTACAGGGCTATTTAACAGGATACCGAGATATCTAGATAAAGTAGTGGCAACATTTACCTGCCGCGCTAGTTTAGGTAGTAATCTGCTTGCTTCCAACCTAGTGAGCCCGGGTTCGAACCCGTGCGGGGTTATAAATGCTGCTGGTGTACAATTTGTAATCGCTAGATTATTCACCCAGATGTCTGTATTAAATTCCAAACCCCAACGACAGGACTAGGCTCTGTTCCGGCACCGGTTTACGCTTTCTCTTTCTCCCTTATCTTTATAATCATCTCTCATAAAACACACTGCCGGTATAAGGATTAAGTTCCTTGCCTTGATCCCGAGAGTCGAGGGTATAAACCCAGCCGAGATCAATGGATTTTCAGGATCCTAGGGGTAAGTCCTCCGGGAGGGACTTACAGCCGTGGGTCCCGATTCTGAAGATTTTGGGCTGTAAAAGAACAGTCAGGCTAAATTAAAACAACTGATCAAAATTAAATCCTAAGTAATACCTTAGTTGACACTAGGTATATCTTTGATGCTATTACTTGTCACTCGGTAACATGTGTTCAAAAATAAAATGAACTAAATTTGCTTGGTTATTTAACACTGGGCTCAAACAAGTTCCAGTTCTGTAATCGAGAGCTTAACAACACCGATAGATTTTTTTTTAATTAGCTTAAGAATCCTTATAAAATCGTTAACTTTTGTTTGGGAAATCAAATGGGGATAAGGTAATGGTAACTGGAAATCTGGAGGTTAAGACTCTCACTTTTTCTAGACAATCGGCACTTGATGTCAAGCCGGGTTCTCAGTCCTGCGTGATGGCTGCCTTTACCCTTAGAACAAGCATCTGTTACTCATTTCCGTTAGAGACTGAGTCGACCCCAGGACCATGGTGCCACTAGAAGATTTAGGTCACTTTAAATTCCTCACCTCACTGGGACTCGAATCCTCGACCTTCCGGTCTGTTAGCTTATTGCCTTAACAAACACTACGCTACGGCGTGCCTACCTTGTGTGGGTCAATGTTGAATTTCTGGAGGGGTAAATTGATCATAATCAAAAGTCCAGTCTTCAGACGATTTAATGATTGGTACAGAATTGATCTCATAGCGAGGGAATATTCTGACATACTATGGCATTCATTGATTTTGTCAGGCAAAAGTAACATTCAGTAACACGATCTCTTGGTTCTCTCCAAATAATTGGTACAGAAAATGGTACTGATCTATTAATGTCATATAGCCAATATTGAAGGTAACGTATACTTCTACTGCAACATGTACCGGTGGGCATCCCTTCCCTTGTCTCTAAATACACCCAAAATTTAATTAACATATATATTTTTAACCGCTGGACCTACGGATGTTCGTTGACATTTTATCATAAATTCACCGGACTTATATCAAGTTTGACGAATTCAAACAATTACGACACATGTCAACACAATAACACTTGTGATACACACAAATTTAATAAATACTAGCTGGCCCGGCGAACGTCATATCGCCTTGAAATATTATTAGCTTAATTTGTCCAATGTTTTAATAGTTATCTGCTATTCGGGGCGGAAACAAATCCAACAAATCAAAGATCATAAAAATCGGTTCAGCCGTTCCTTGAGTTATAAATAGTGTAACTAATCCGACTTTGTTATATATATATATATATATATATATATATAGAAGTCGCGGCCACGCGTTGCTGTAGCTAAGGTATACGTTAAATTATGTTGTAGTAAACTAAGTGAGAAATCTAAATCAGAAAGTTTTGTTTTACACAATTTTTTTAGTTCTGGTACGTTAACTATACCCGGTATAAATAAGGGTGGTGGTTTATGTGGAAGTGGTTTTGTTGATTGAGATGAATTTATGTTGTCTGCATTCTCAGTATCATCCATAAGTGTATCATAAGGATTATATACATTTATTGATGGAATATTTTGAGGAGGCTTGCTGATTTCATTATAATTTCGTTTTTTTTTTCTACGAACTTGTTGGCAGTTTGGATTCTCATCATCATCATCATCAAGAAGTCTCTGTATAGTAATCTTGTGATATATTATAGTCATCTTGTTTTTCATTTAATTGAGGCATGGAGATTGTTTCTGTAATATTAGGCATATTATTATAACTAACAGACTTACTTACAATTCTGTTATTCCGTTCCTTAGGACCATCATATGTTTTTAAATTGACATTCCTCTTAAATGTAAGATTTATGTCATATAGGCCTATACCAATTTGCGGAAATTCACTTCATATCTTATCATTCATGGTCTCTATAACTGATTGGCCATATCGTTCAATGTCCCTTCTCGGTCCAGTTAAATTTAAATTAAGTTGATGTCTTTCAGCCAGATTACTTAAAACTAATACTTACACACGAAATTAATATTATTATCAATATATTGAAAATAAAATAAATACAAACACACTAAAATTATGAAATAATCAATATTTGTAATTCAATTGAAATTCGCGGTTGCAACAAAAAGCACAGCCACCTGGTTAAATAATAAACCAATTACCTTACACGGCCATCTGTTAGAATCGTAGGGAACTCACAGATAATTATAACTCTTTGTTAAATAATAAAAAAATAATTTGCAATAAAAATAACGCGACTATAAATTTAGTTATAAACAACCGTAGGTCTCAAGTTGTATCAAACAGCACACAGTGTGCAATATTTTATGAAAAACGGTTCAGTAGTTTAGGATTCCATCGCGGACAAACAACGTGACACGTAATTTTTATATATTAAGATGAAGTAGTAAAGAGAGTTCACTGCAAATAACACAACAATGTAATATATTTTAAAAATTTAGAGAACACAATTCAATGTACCATTAAAGCAAATGTGTAATTGGCATTCAATGAGTCTGCATTTAAAAATGTCTCTGTGGTTGTTGTCAATGTCAATACTGCCACTTGGAATTACATTGTAGCGATTGGACAAAAGATAAAATACTAAATGTTTCCATTACTGCTTTCGCACGTTTATTCAACAATAAAACTGGGAAGATGAAGAGACCACAATAAAATTAATTGTGTAAACAAATAATCCGCTACATCATGCATTCGGATATGTGATTTATGGGCTCGTAAGTTTAAATAGACACCAAAAATAAGCCGGAAATGCATTGTTCCCAGTAATTAAGTATTTTCAGATCACCTTTAAATAACAGCGAAGAATCGAACGCAATAGAAGAAATTATATATTCAAATACGTATATGGCAATGCTCTCGGTAGCAGCGATAGTATAATAATTAATAATAATAATAATAATAATAAATCGTCGATTACGAGTAATAACAAAAAAACGGGTTTCACTTTACATCATGTCATAAAAATACATTAGAAACATAATGTTTGGCAGATGAAAACTTCAGTGTTTGTCCAGCGTAATTGATTCTTAGTTAATTTAATTATATTTAATTCAAAATTTCCCCTCACTTGTAAAGTGTCCAATCCCACTTAATAATATATACCTACTACTATAGTCTAATTTACATTTAATTTCAGTGTTATTTAATACAACGTGTGTATTGTATTTTAATGTTTCCTCACTATCGCCTAATAATACCTGCTACAACATCAGCATATACGAGTACCTACTGTTGATTAATGCCATTGAGTTATACGCACTCTTTATCCTCTTTAATTTGACTGCGGACTCTAGTACACAATATTGAGGAACTGAGGAGATGGTGTATCTCCTTGCTTTAAATCCGTTGTAAATTTGAAAATCATTTGAAATATATTTGCCGATCCGCACCCTATTCCTTGTTCATTTAGACACATTCAGTTAATTCTTACTTTTAGGAATTACGAATTCTAGCACGATACTACATACGTTTCAGCCTTTTGAGATCTACATATAGTTGATATACAGTGCCATCACATTCTCATTTAATTTCTAGAATATGTCTTATACTAAAAATCTGATCTACCGAACACCTACTTCCTCTCAATCGACATTATATAATAATCTAACAAATCATCAACATAAGGAGCAAGCTGAATACTGGACTATTAGCGGAAAATTTGTACGAAATTTAGAGTAATAAAATGTCCCTACAGTTCTTCTTTTTGCAAGGATTTAACCTTTTTGATTCGTTCCGGCTCCAAGTATAATAGCGGCTGTCTCCATCTCTTTCGTGGCCGTCCCCGATCTCTTTTTCCTCCTCTTGGTTGAGAGTTCAGACCTTTCCAAAGGCAATCTGTTGGTATCCATTCAGAAGACTTGTTCATACCATTTTCTCCCATACTCTTCTATTTTATCTGTCAAATTGAATATCTGTAGTTCTTTACGGATATTTTCACTTAATTTTTTATCCATTAAAGTATATCCATCTACAAATCGTAAATATTTAATGTCCAAGGCTTCTATTATTTTAATTGACTGTTTATTCAAAGTCCATATTTCTGAACCATACAATATTGCAGGTAGAGTCAATACTTTACAAAATTTTAAATGTCTGTGTTTTTTTGTTTACAGTGTTATTTTAAGAATGACACACAAATATTTAAATATTTGTAATTTATTATTTATGTAATTTTCTCTATTACAACCTAAAATCTTGATTATTGAAATTTATATATATTTCAATCAGTCTATGTCTTTTTTCTTATAGATTAGCGTGATAATTGATTATTGCTATTATTTTAATCGTACTAAGCAACTAGTGTACCTTGTCCATCATTTTTTCTCTCCCTGACTTTTGAGTTCTGCTGGGATTCCTTCTATATCTGATGTTTTTTGTTACTTTTTTTAATGTTCCCATCAATATTTCAAACTTCTGTTCTTTGTAAATCATTATATTCAATATATTATTCTGCATGTATATTTAATAGCTGAATAAAGGAATTTTCCATGTCTTGAATATATTCCTGCAATCTGCAATCATACCCTCAATTTCATCCATGATTATATTTGTTTCAGCCTGATATCCTTAGCTTTCAATTCTAATTCCCTGTTACAATTATCAGATATTCCTTTTTTGCGTTAATTGCGAAATCATTCATATTCTCTCTCAGATATTACCTCGTTTTAATATTTAAAATTCTAGGAATTTATTTTGTGATATTGCCCAACTGTTTCAAATTTACCTAATTTAACTCGTTTCACCAATTCATTTTTATAGCTTTCTTTTCTATACAATTTCAGCATATTGCTCATCAAACCATCTCTTAATTTTTTTTAATAACCTACACTTTCTGATGCTGGCAATTTAATAGTAACTCTTGTAACCTCCCATTCTCTACTCATAACAGTTTCTTCTTTCGTTGCCACATTTTCATCAGGGCATTCCAGTATTTAAATTCTATTCGCTATCTTAGCGTAATCCTTCATATCTAAATTGTTTTAATTTTAAATGTTGAGATTCATCTTTTCCGTCTGTACCTTTCATAAGCAATAACAGTTCTCTTATTTTTCATCCTGGCCAGATGATGATCCAAGCTGCAGTCTATCTCCCTAATTGACCCAACATCGACGATGCTATGTGGCAGCATTTATTTACTAATGCATGAATGATCTTGGTTTTGTGTATCACCATCTGGAGATGATTATTTGTAATTTTTTACCCAAAATCATTAAACTTTAAACGATTTTTTACGAGAAGTAAAATTACAGTTAATAAAGAACACACTTTAAATTAAAAGTAAAATAACGAACTTTCAACTAAACTGGTCTTAAATATCTTCATTATAAAATATACTCCACTTAAAATTAGCAAAATTATCATAAACAATGAATGGACAGAGTCACATATTTTTAAAATGGCCTAAATGAAATTATTTAATTATATGATTAAAACTAGAAACACGAATTGTTCATTATCTTAAATTACGTTCTTTGACAAGATTCATACGCTGAATTAAATTTAAAAGTTAAGACTAGCGTCACACGAAGTATTTCTTGCGTGCAAAAATGAAAGTTCTTTCTAATTTAATGCTACAAGAAATTCGTGCAGAAAATCCGGCAGTATTTCTAAAAAATATATAATACATTTTATATTCAGTCTATATTACAGGAAACGTATTTTCAAACATCTTTACATATTTAAATTCTACTCTATGAAAAGAATCGAAACAGTTTACCGGAAACAATTTATTATTTTAATTAGACACAAATATAAATAATTTTGTTCAAAATGATTCTGATATAGCATTGTTTACATGTTCGTAAAATGAGGATGAAATAACATTAATCCGGCCTTCTAGTAAGATCTTGAGGCACTTTATCATCAAATATATAAGGGTTGCTGTGACCGATTCATATTGTGGGAATTTTTCCCGCTCTATCGTTAAATATAGTAGAATCACTGTGACCAAATTATATATATATCACAAAGAAATAAACAAGAATGGGTGTAAATCACAATTGCCTTTATGAAGAACAATTTGAATATTAAGATTTTTATACATATTGTAATGGTTTTTGAAACCTGCAATATGGCGTACAGTCATTCTTAAGTCATGCTCTTGAAATGTCACAAACTTGGAAGTGTTTTAAGCAGATGGTTTTGAAATCATGTGTTTGGACAATTGAAGAAAACAGTTTCATAATTTGGATTATTTGAGGAATACTGAACACTAATAGGTCCTACAATACCGTATAATGTGGAATTGAAAAGGCAAGTATCAACTGTAGCCATTTTTACAGAAAACATTAATGATGAAGATTATCTTTGTAGAGTAATGCTATCAGAGATGAATTACAAGTATATAATAATGTATAAACGAGAGAATGTACAGAAATAAATATAGATGTAATTGTAGGCTTTCACGGCCGGCATCTTGATCCATATTTGGTTCGTCTTCCGGGCTTATAGGCCGTGGTCTGGTTGTCTTCATACTCGACGTTTCGTCTACTGCTGCGGTAGACATCATCAGGAGATACTGCGTGCTCTCTGTGAACTCCTCAACAGTCGGCTGCAGACTGGCTGGTCGTTGGAAACTGTCTCTCTGTTTATAGCTAAACCCCGGGTGGAGGGGGGGGGTTTTCTGCGCGGACCGAGTTATGCGCTGTAGTGCAGTTTGCAGAAGTCATAGGCTTCGTTGTTGTGTTATGCAGTGCTGGGATCCAAATTTTGTTTATCTTCATGGTTTCTTCTTTTTTGTTGGAGGAATTCTTATGCTTATATATTTCAATGGCTTCTCTGTATAGTCTACTACACCAGATGGTGGTGATGATTAATAATTTTCAGTAGCATGCTACGCCTACATACAGGTATTGTGAAGCTATTACCGGAATCAATGCCACATTCTTCTACAATATAGCATAAAAATCTTATTTTTAAAATAGGATGACAAAACAATTTTGCTAGAACACACTTCTAATATCCAATAAATATAAAAATCGTCCAATAATTTATTTTTTATGAACAGAATAGCATTAATGTACATTTTTATTTAACTCTAGCAGCTCATGGGATTACTTAATACTCCACAAATTAGCTATAAGGAGAGAATTTTTATTTTCATATCCGCCAGATGTTCTCAGAATTCAGAATATATGACGTTAGGAGCTACGATTGAAAGCTAAACACTGTTCATTTCTACGCAGCATATCACTTGCCTACAAGTAATAACATATAACAACAAAATGCTGGAATCCCCTTGTTAAATTCCAATTATAATAAAATGTCGACCCATATTTGGAAAATTATATATATATGTATAATTTTTAAAATTACACGAAGTCCGAAAATGTAGACTAATGATAAAAATATGTACTCAATAAAGGACTACAGATTATTTTAACACCAGGTCAAACTCTGCATATAACAATATTACAATATATGATTACAGATATATCCGTCTGAAGATAAAATACAGACGTTTAATTAAAAATCGAACAACATATTCAAAAATAAATCTTCCTTCAAATGGCTTAAAATAATTTTATTTTATATAAGACAAAAAAATATATTCGATAAATATGTAATATAGGCCCTATTGTAAAATAATACACAACTGCCATAGTAACAAATTTTATATTGAAAAGTCTTAAACGGTGTATAATGACAATTCATGGGTTCTGTGTAGAACCTAAAATAACATTAAAATCGTTACATGTAGAGAGAAAGAATGAAAATGAGAGACCAAAATCGATAGAATAAAATAGTTAAACTGTGAGTAATATAAGGAAACAGTGAATTAAATAATATGGTGGGAGCATAAGGAGAGAGAGACCAAAGGTTTGTGAAATACCAGTAATAAAAAAAGGACCAAAAGCATTCAAGACTGAAAGTGTATAAAACACTGGCTCTTCCAACTCTTTTGTATGGTAGCGAAGTATGGACGTTGAAACAGAAGGATATACAGAGACTTAGATCTGCTGAAATGAGATATCTTCGGAGGACTGCAGGATACACACTACTAGATCACAAAAAAAATGAAGACATCTTAGAAGAATTACACATGGAATCTTTAGAAAACAAAATTTCTGATTATAAGTCAAGATGGATACAACATGTTCATCGAATGGAAGATCACAGAATACCCAAACAAATGTTAAGATATCAACCTGCAGGAAGAAGAAGACCAGGACGTCCACTCAAAAGACTTCTGGATGGTGTTTCTCTTGAGGCCGAAACAGGTCAACAAATGGCCTAAATTCGTGAATGTACTATGATGATGATGATGAAAAAAAGGACTAAGGCGGAGAAAAAAAAAAAGAGAGAAAACTAGATATTGCTATATAGGGAGATGTATTCGCATAATCGCACAAAAATCTGCAAAATTTTGAAAAAATATTAACATTTTCGGTTTAACTTTCAATTATATGATAGTCTAATAATTCAAAACAAAATGCATTCACAAAAACGCGAGCAAAACGAGACATAATTAACGGTACGAGTTATTAGTTACAGGAATGCGAACTTGTAACCGGGTGGAATTGCATATTATTTAGTGTCGACTATCACGCATGAGAATAGCTTCCACATAATGTATAACTGGCTCTATTACATGACCCCCTCATAGGCTATATAGATGTATATATATATTTTTTGGTGATCATGCAATTCTTAACGTATTAAATGGAACTACCGAAATGTGGAAACAAATCTTTGACTTCAATCAGCGTCTGAGAGTGGACTAAAAGGATGATAATGAAAAAATTGATGATTAAAGCTGAACTTGCCAGGCCTATTTCAGGCTGACTAAACAGTTCGTTAGATTTCTAAAATTCAAATTAATTGGATGATTTCTTTCTTTATAATCAATTCAACAGCATTAGGCCAATATCATCTAGGAACTTTAGGCGCATCCACTGAGCTATGGCAATCCATTATTGTGTTCGTTGCAAGTTTATAAATGATTAGGATTATAGTGCCTTTGCCCAGTTAATAGACTTCGCCCGCGACAAATTTTGATCCGTAATCATGTGACACTATAGTGGATGGAGAAGAGCTACCCGGTGATTCTAAATTGTGAAAACCACAAAACCACCCTGAAAGAATGAATTTCGCAATCTTTTGATGCAATGATAAGTTAACAAATTGTGTTGAATTATTTTTTATTATCTACCGATATAATAAGCTGAATATTAATTGCTGTGCAATCGATTAATTAAAATTCAAGATCGGAGTATATAAGTATTAACTTATCTTTGCTATTATTTTTGCTCTTTAAAATGTTCTACTCCTATCCTTTGTTTCATAACGCAACCCTATGTGGACGGCGTTATGCATCAACCGGTTAATCGCCATTAAAAATAGAGATTTTGATGCCATCTGTTGCACTGCTCATGAAGTAAGTGTACGCACACTTTTAGCGACAAATCTTTAAATATGGCCTTAATACTTTATTCGAAATATGTTATTAGTAGCTTATTTATTATTATTTTATTAATATTTTTTATTAATAAAGAAAAATGTAAACGCCATCAGCCCTATCGGAGATTCTGAGTTTTGCAACAAACGGCTATGAGACTAGATCTTCAAAAATACTAAATCTAGATTTTGCATCATGCAGCTTAGCGTCAACTGTTCCCGCTCTTATAAAGTTGTTGATGCATAACTGAGTATTGTTGGTTTGGCGTTACAATAAATAGTGAAAATTGTCAACTCAGTGTGATATTTTAAGGTTATAATAATATCCAGAGCTCAGAAAATTTTAAATATAGTTTATAAGAACTGCCCTGAAAATGGAAAGGAGCCTTCTGTCTCATTGCAGGTAGTTTTACTTATTATGTGAATCATATATTTTTCGTACATGAAGTTCATATACTCCTATTTTATAAACATAAAGACGAAAAAAATTAATAAAGCGCTTGTCAATTAAGAGGTCATTGTAATAGACGACGGAGTTACGAGATCCACTGTTCATCAGTTTGTAAAATTCGTTCCATAATTTTGTAAAATGAAAAGTTTTTTTTCTAAAATTGTATAATTGTAATGTATATAAATTTAAAATGTGAATAATTCATATTAAAAATATGAGATAAAGTACACTTGTGTCCAAAAGTTAAGGATAATTAGTTCATTTGCCGACTTATTATAAAGCATTTGTCAGAATAATACAAAATTTGGTAAGGGTATGTCACAGATAATTAGAAACATGGCACGAAAGAAACAATGGCATGAATACGTCATTCACTTGTCATTTTCACAACAAACGAAAACTGCATTTCAGAATTCGAACATAAAAGTTGAACAACAATGGTTCAAATGATTAGTATGGGGTGTGATTACCCCTGACAGCTACACAAGACTCACATCGACGTGGCATGCTAGTGATGAGGTTGTTCAGGAGTTCGATGCTCAGCAAATTCCACTCCTCATGAAGAGCAATGTGAAGGTCTTGAAGTGTCCTCGGAGGAGGCTGACGAGATGCAATTTGTCTCCCTAAGGCATCCCATGTATGCTCTATAGGATTCATATCCGGAGACCTCGCTGGCCACTCCATACGCTGGATATCTTCCTCCTGAAGAAACTCATCCACCAGTTGTGACCTGTGAGGTCGGGCATTGTCATCCATGAATATGAATTCTGGACCCACAGCTCCCCTGAAAAGTCTTACATCAGGTTCCAGGATCTCTTCTCTATACCGCTGAGCATTTACAGTGCCACCTGCGAAGATGTGAAGCTCTGTGCGTGCATTCATCATTATACCTCCCCATACCAGGAGACCACCGCCACCAAATGGATGTCTTTCCATGATGTTCATGGGGTTGTAACGAGTTCCTTGCTCCCTCCAGATAGTCACGCGATGCGAATCACAGTTGAAGCTGAATCTGGACTCGTCTGTAAATAGCACGCTACTCCACTGATTTAGAGTCCAGTCGCGATGTTCCTGACTCCACCGTAAACGTGCTCTCTTGTTATCAAGGGTGAGTGGGACGCACACTACAGGCCGTCTAGTATACAGACCAGCAGCTCTGAGTCTTCTATAGACAGTTTGTCTGGATACTCTGATACCTGAGGCGGCCGCAAGTTCTGAACTCAGTTGTCTGGCAGACATTGTTCGGTTTCTTCTTGCAGTTAACGCAAGATAACGATCCTGCTGAGGATTTGTAACTCTTGGACGACCTCCCACTGGTCTTCGCCTAACGTCTCCGGTCTCTTGGAACCGTCGCCATAACCTAGATATAACATTTTGTGGCACATTAAGTGCTATGGAGACCTCAGTTTGTGTCTGTCCTGTTTCTAGCCGCCCAATAATTCTACCCCGAAGCAGAGGGTCCAGATGTTGTCTTTGTGCCATTTTACTGCAATCTGTTCTTACACTACATCTGATTATATCATAACTCTCTTTAAAAATGAAGATTTATGGAACAGGGCTTAACTGCAACAATGCAATTTTCATTTATAATTGCTATTAATTTTTTCATTGTTGAAGAGAGATTATAATTTAGTATGTAAACTAAACTAAATGTACTGAGAAACGTTTTGATAAATAATTTTTACTCCTTGCTCCTCTTTAAGCATTTTGATTTTCCGTTTTACAAATTATCCTAAACTTTTGGACACCAGTGTATTTGTATTATTTACAGTTCTACTAAGTTTTATTGTATAAGTTACAGTTACATAAGCATATTATTAGTCACGTATATGTTTTTAAAAAAAGTATTATAGTTCAAAATAAAAATTTAGTGTGCAAGTTGATGGATGTCTGTCGATTTTTTTTACTCTAAGGGAAAAATATATATATTTCACAAAATTGTTACAGCATGCCTGTTTTTTTGTGTTTTTTTTTCATATGTACTCTAATTACGTAAATAAATTAAAATGTATTTATAAAATAGTATTAATTATCACGCACGTTTTATAACGTATTATGTTGAAGTACTACAAAATAATGCAATATACAAACACATCTCAATAATACATGTAATATGCATACAAACACTACTAATATTATGATACAATATTTTACATCAACAGTGTATATGCATTGCTTTGACGTTTGGCTGATTCTGATTGATATACACTACTCAAAAATATTAGAGGAACACAAGTTTAAACAAAGACACGAGAATGAATATTGAAACAAATAGTTTGATCTTTTGTAATTATAAATTGAAGATTTGTGTAAAATTAGAACAGACATTCAAACAATATTTTCTTGTACAATTATAGCAATACGAACAAGTTATCATTTGTAACAGAAAACAAAGTGGAAATTTAAGATTTACAATTTGTGGAATCAATGTTTCCATGGTTATTTCAACACTCAGTACTTAGTGTATCCTCCATGAGCCTGAATGACAGCATTACACCTACGAGGCATGCTTCGCAGAAGCCTTCTTACAGAAACTTGTGAGATTATCTCCCATTCCTCGGTGAGTGCATGTGAAAGTTCTTCAAGGTTCTGAGGTACAGCAGGACGCCTACGAACAAGTTTTTCCAACTTATCCCACATATGCTCGATCGGATTAAGGTCCGGACTGCATGCAGGCCAGTCCATCACCCGAATTTGGCATTCTTGCAGGACATCTCTGGTAGCCTGTGCTGTATGACATGTAGCATTATCTTGCACTAAAAGAAAATTAGGATCCATAATATAAGCAAAGGGTACAACTTGTTGGAGGATAATGTCATTAATGTAAATATCAGTATTCATGCGCTGTGGGACTACGACAAGCTCTGTCCGAGACTCAATAGTAATCCCAGCCCAAACCATAACCGAACCACCTCCAAATCTGTTACGTTCTATAATTGTGGCTGGATCAAAACGTTTACCAGGACATCTCCATACACGTGTACGACCATGAGAACCTGTTAGACGAAATCTTGATTCGTCTATGAATAAAACACCCTTCCATTGGTGGAGCTGCCAGTTGACATGATTCTGAGCAAATCGCAGCCGGGCTTCTTTGTGCTGACGTGTAAAACGAGGGGCGTTAAAGGGGATTCTAGACCTCAACCTTGCATTTCTCAATCTATTTCTTACAGTCTGATCAGAAATCACCGTCCCAGTTGCTGTGTGTAAATGATTTTGTAGATCTCTGGCTGTAGATTTTCTTCTGCGCAAAGCTGATAAGATAAGAAACCTATCCTGTACGTCTGTAGTCTTCTTCTTACGATCTTGCCCGGGTCTCCTGATGTATCCATGTCTATCTATATCGCCTCCACAGCCTATGGATGACGGAAGGGCTGACATCAAGAATCCTAGAGATATGGCGAATGGAACGACCATCTTCAATCAATGCAACTGCTCGTGCAACTGATGTTTCATTCAGATGTCTGATTGCTTTGTATTGGCATCAGAGAACACAAAAATAACAATTCCCTTCCACAGAATATTCTTCAAACCTGTTTTAAAAAAAGTAAATAAATACGAACTCACTTTGGTTTCAGCAACTCTTGGAATTTCACTAACATATTCAGAGAAAAATTAATAAAACCCAGAAGATCTTGAATCTGATTATAAAGAATACTTGAACTCAAAACATCTATAAAAAAATAAATTGTTACAGTATTTATTTTGTGGCTTTGGCTTAAACATGTGTTCCTCTAATTATTTTGAGTAGTGTATAATAAAATACTCCACACTAATACGCATGAAACAATGTAAACGCCCTCTTGCGGCGCTTAACTGATTGACGCAGAATGATTATGACACCATTCTCATTACGAAATATTGACCGTTAAAATAAATATAAATTGTTTTAACTCGTACCCCACGAAACAGTATATACAATATACTCTAATAATCTATTATCAAGTCTAAAATAGTTAAATGTCTGTTGTTACAATTTAAAATGTAAAAAAAAAACTTTAAACGTATTTTTATCGGAACTTACTTAATGGCGCATAGCCGGTTGTTGCATAACGCCGCCCATATCGTGCATAATTTTCCAGAAACCACCGATTAATTTCAAGTTCTCAAGATTTTTATTCAAGACGTCAATAATTATAATATATTTTAAACTGGGAATAAACCTTTTCTTCATCAAACTTAAGACTAGTCACGGCAATTCTTTGCAATTAAAATGATTAAGAACTGTTTTTTAGCGATTTCCGAAGGAATGAAGCTTTTGAGGTTGATCTTATGAAATATATATTTTTTTAAATATATACAGATATTCGCCGATCCCTACTAATAGATACCGAAACTGATGATGGCCAACATTTATATATGTATCAGCGGTGTGCGTTGGTCACAGCAGTTACCCCAGCTCTACAACTAAAATGGGTCTTACACTTGATATAACTCGTATTTAAAAATGTTATGGTATTAGGCTGTTATTATATTTAACGGCGCTCTTTAACATCTAGGGTCGTTGGTATCACAATTCAAATGTGGGTGTGAAAGGGCCAACAATTTTTTGTTGAGATGCCTCTTTTATTAGATTTTAGATTATTTTACATTCTGTAAATCTGCGAAACAAAACTGTATTTCTTTTCCCTTGGAAACCATACTCAGGATTTGTATGCACTCAAATATCCATCGACTTTGACTGGATTTGAATCGCAAACATTGGCAAGTCGGGTAACCAATAAGACTACCACGAACGACTCTACTGCAAAATCTTATCAAAAATATTATAAGACATGTGACTCGTTCAACTTATGAGAAATATTTATGGTTAGCTGGCAGTAAACAATTAAATGTGTTATTTTGTTGAAACTGTTTATTATTAGGCTAAGACAAAAATAAAAACAAGTTGAACAAAACCGGGGACATTGATTTGGGCAGTTTAACGGAATCACCAGTTTCCCACGAGGAAACAAGGCCACATTACACAAACTTGGCAGATTTATTGAATTGTATAGCATATGCACGAGTATGAAATTTCTTTAAAATGTTCCATTTATATATATATATATATATATATAATATGAAAAGAAAAATGAATGATTGAGTCGGGATTTGAACCTAGTCTCTAAACTCTGTACGTTTAGCACTCTAACGACCTGAGCTACCCAAGTAATCCAACACAAACATATACAGAGTTTAGATGTTTGTGTTGGAATACTTGGGTAGCATAGGTCGTTAGAGCGCTAACGTACAGAGTTTAGAGACTCGGGTTCAAATCCCGACTCAATCATTTATTTATCTTTTCATATCATATTTGCCTTCATTGCCAAATCTAAAAAATATAATTTTAACATCTAAATATATACACCATGATATTATGGTAGATTTCTAGAATTATAAATGTCCTTTACTATATAGGCCTATGTGTTTAGTTCCTGTAAATCCGGAGTTGACAATCTCCAATAACTTGAAAAAGATCACATTTAACCAAGACTTCAACTAAAATAATTTTATGCTACCTTAGCACATTCATTTAATTAAGGAGCAGTTCCAATATACCAAAATTTACATGTATACTCCATGTTTAATAAAAACATTACATCTATTCAAAAAAATATATATTACATTTAGAATAAAGAGAGCGAAGAGGAACAAAGCTACATTCTTCTTAGAAAAATAATAATAGTATTTTATTTAACGACATCTTTAAAAGTTCGGCCATCCGCATCGGAATTCAAATTCTGTGGTGAAAGGTCACCTTTCTGTTTTTTTTTTGGATGTCATATAACTAAAATATGGAGCCTATGGTTTACTTTCCTACAGAAGGGAGCTACGCTCAGGATTTTTAAACCGTTCATCCCGGCCGGGCAAGAACCCGTAAACATCGGAACCAAAGGCAAGCACGGTAACCATTAATCCACCCGGACCGACTACAAAAATTAAGAACAATTGAATAATCCACTGATATATACAATAGGGCTATTATTGACACCAAAAATATGTTATATACTTTCAAGGAATGTAAAAAATATAATAATTTAGTGCGTTAAAATATAATGATAACATATGCATAAAAAAGGAAACATTATTTTGAGAAATAAATAATGAAAATCAAATAGAAATCATTCCACTACTGCATTAAATAAACGTTCGTGGGAAAATACATATCATTCTCCAAATATTTGACAAATACTTGTCAGGAATAAAACTGCATGTCAAAGCAATGGAAACCGCGGGCATAGAATCATAACACAATCTTATCGATTCAATCCAAATCTGTCACAGGAAAATCTTCTTGGAATTCGTCACAATAATCTATACAATTTCGAACGATAAAATTAATCATGATATACAGATATTCTAATATCTTCAAACATATCACAATAAAAGATGAGTTGGTTAAAAAAACCGCTAAATGCCATCAGTATCCTGCGAGTGGGCATCCTAGTATGTATCTTGATAATTTTACATCCAGACAGGTGGATCATTTGGAGTGAGAGCTGGCTGGTTTGATATTTTGTGTGACGCTGTTTTTGTTTTATTCTGGTAAGTTTTTTTTTTGAGTTACGCATGTTTCAAAGACTTTTTTTTTCACAAAATTCATATTACTCTATTCGTTTTAATGGTATTTCGATTAGTATTAGAAAAACGGGGTACATTTAACGAGTTGTTCATAATCAAACGATTTTTGTGAAAGCTAACTTGTCCCAGATATGCTCACACCGTGGCCTTATCAAGTCCATAATCTCCACAATAAGCGCACTTCACTTGTTTTCCTGACTACTTAACTCGTGTCCCAAATGGGAGTCAATGACCAATCACATTTCAATGAATTTTGATTTACATCCAATCACATTCGCTTTTCACCTCGATTTTAACAATTTAATTTTACCACTTTAAAATCAAGCTCCTCCTTTTTAACATTTTGAATAGGTCAGACCATTATTTTGCAGAGATGACTATCTAATAAATACGTTGAATATAAATATTTATATATTAAGATGTAAGAATCCTACAATGTATGTGGCTACCAGATTGTATATATAGTGCACGAATCTAACCAAAAAGTGCTTGCGGGATATAATATAAAAATATTTTTAGCAATTTCTTATACCACTAAAAATAAACCACTATTTGCATTCTTAAACGTATTATTTCCCAGGTAATAACGTTCCATAAAATATAATTAGCATATTTACATCATAGGACATTAGAAATTAATTAATATAGGGCCTACAGTTTGATGGGTTTCATTTTTTTCTCCACTAGGGTGCGTTCTTACAATATTGCGATCCTTAGGCAATAAATAATATGAATTGGTTGCAGTGATGAACAAGCGAATCATAACGTTTCTCATTAGTTTTCAAACATCGTCGTTTCCAATAAATATATAAATATTTTAAAAAACTATATTAAATAATGATATGTGAGTAAACAGCTTAATTTTATACGTTAAATAGTCCTAACAAATGCCACTCCTGATTTCCAAATTCTCTAGAGAAATTGGAAATCACTCATGGCATTACTTACGATAAAATTATACTATAACGCTTTTATATATATATATATATATATATATATATATATATATATATATAGCCCACCGCTGTGGTCTCGAGGTAGCGTGCTGCCTTGTCACGCAGCGGGCCCGGGTTCGATCCCCGGTCGAGGCAGTTTTTCTGGGTAAGGTTTTTATCGGGTTCTTCCTCACCTGTAAGAGACAAATGTCAGGAAAGCTTTAAGGCCCAAACGGTCCCCGAAATCATATGATCACCATCATCATCCTTCACCGGTGTGGAAAGTAACGGGAAGCTACCACACTTACAATTCCCTAGTAAAGCTGCAAGCATAGCATGAAAATGCTATGATTGCAGTGAAGGACCTGGCTTCGGGTAGAATTACTATGGATGGATATATATATATATATATATATATATATATATATATAATATATTATAGCTGCGAATACGCTAACATATTGCGGGGTAAGAAATTATGTCATAGTCATCTGTTTTTAAAGTGGTAAGTTCCGAGTTCAAGAGGTAAGTATTACGTTTTTGTATCCTTAGACGTACTTTACGCCGTTATTTAGAGAAAGATCCCCTTAAAGAAGTCAAATTAGGGTGGAAAATCCACCTTGAAAAAAAAAGCTATGATAGAGAATTTCCTGTTTGCCTTCTGTAGATTATCATGTATCATTTCTTCCTTGAATGCGTTCGAGAGAAGGTACATAACAATAGCATTTGAGCGGACTCGTCGACCGCCATTTTTTATTAAGTTTGAAAAACTGTCAGTTGGACTCCTCGGAAATACGTATGCAAAAAATCTACGTGTCCGAAAGCATACGACCTGGCTCAGTAGCTGGGAGTAATACAATAGCAAAGTGTTACAGTTGTGGATTGTGAGAACACTATGGGTTCATAAATGATCCCGCCGATTATTTAATATTCACGAGTAAGAAAAAACAAAGCCTTGGAAAAAAGATCTCCATGTTAGATCAACGACTCAAATGACTCGAAAAGAGTGCATCACTATTCGAACTTTTGTTGATATTTTGCCAGGATCAAGCCTTCTGATTTTTACGGAACCATAGCACATCTCGATTACAAAATTTATGAAGAGGCTAAAAAGTATAACATTAGCCTGTATTGCTTGCCATCCCACACAACTCATGAATTGCAACCATTGGACAAAAGATGCTTCAAGAGCTTTGACAATTTTCAAGGCCATGAGATTCTGAGATTTTTCGACTCATAGCGAGACGAGAATAGCATCATTCGGTTCAACTCTTGGTTAGTTCATCCTAGCCTGGAGCAGATCAATGGCAATATCCAATATGAGTAGTGGCTTCAGGGGTCACAGGTATTCACCTAATAAACCCGAGAGTGGTCGCAAAAGAGGCGTTTGCCTCTAGAACTATGGTTGAACACCCAGCTTCTAAAATTGAACAACCAACAAATCTCAGCCTCACCTACCAACAATCAGTCGAGCAGCAGCAGTGATCCGGTTCCTTCTTGCAGCTGATTACACTAATCCGTTGCTCTTCTGGTATTAGTTGCTTACGCTTCACAAAAAAACAATGCCCTTAGCATCCTCGAAGTGTTGATGTTGATATGTCATCGTCGTTGATCCAAATGAATCTCTTGACGTTGGTGGTCTATGTATGGACGATTCTTCGTCAGGCTCGGCAATAAATCATTGTACTAATTTGAAGAACTTCTGGAAACGCCAAAAACGAAGAGAAAAGCAACTAGCTATGGATTCCAGCTGGAAAAAATAAATTCTAGTAAAAGAAGCTCAGCAATATAAAGCTAATAAGGAACCAACCACAAAATAGACATTGACTAACAAGTCAAAGAATAAACTGCAGCAAACCATCAATAAAACCACACTAGCTGCATGTTGGTACTACAGTATCTGTCAAGAGGACAAAGTCAAGGAAATGCAAAGATGGGGGTTTTATGGGAATGTTGGCCTCATTGCTGCTGATAGAAATATTTTTGTTTGTCCTAATTGCGACTAGCAATTTCGTTAGCGATGCCATTTTTGTTTTGTTAGTACTTTTTCCTTGAATAATTTCACGCACTTTTTTCTTAAATTTCAATGCCAATTTTGTAAACAATTTCATTTTAATGAAAAATCCCGTTTTCAATGCATTTATTATTTATAAAAGAGAATATTATTAATATCACATTTATTCACTTTACGCCAAAATTATTTAATTTCAGGAAATATGCACTATTAAACTGAAGAAGTCATGATTTGTGTAGAACACGAAACAAGGGTGGCCATATCATGTGCATATGCTTCTGAAATGGCCTCCAAGTAGAATTTTGGAAAATATTTTTCTTTTAATCAAAAAGAGTGATTTATGTCGAATAAAAATTGTTTCATGAAAGTAAATTATCCTGATAACAATTAAAGTAAAAACTGGCTTTGATTTTTTTAAATTACGGATAGAAAAATTCTTACCCTTAGAACATCTTATCAGCATGATATCAGATGACTGAAAACCAATACGTTGCATTAGTTCACTGTTTTATGTTGATTCCAGAACTGTTCTTAGTGTTCTTCTATCACGTACAGTTTTTTTTTTCACAATTGACCTAATCTCTTTTCATACATTTATTGGTGCGAGCATAATATGTGCCAGATGGTAATAAGTATTGTTGGAGTCAAATTTGTCAATTCAAGCCTTTAAGCCGTTAGGTTGATACAACTGCTACAGAGGTTGTTATTGGATGACCTTTGAAGCGTTGTTCATATCAGAAACTTGCATTATGAAATCGGTTCTCATTTTATCTCTCTAGTGTGACTGTAAGTATGAGAATGTCTACACGCAAGTGTATGAACAATCCTAACGTTATATGCTATTATTGTAGAAATTAAACAATGCTTAAGCAAACAACGGATATTACAGATTTTGTGAAAAAAAGATTATGCTTATTTTAAAGTGAAACCTGGTGACCAGGATAAGGCATGGGCGCCAAAGAAAGTTAGCCGCTTTTTCGTTGAGAGGTTAAGATTGTGGACAAAAGGGAAGAAAACGTACATGCCGTTTGCGATTTTTATGGTGTGGAAGATGGTCACCTTAATGACTATTACTCCTGTCTGCTTAATGTTCAGGGGTGTAACTTAAAAAAAAAGAACCAAACTGTATATCCAACCATCCCTTAAGCCATTAGGCCAGTTCCACCTGGAGAAGAGCTGCCTGTTCCTCTTCCTCCAGCTGTTTTAGAGAACCTGACAGAATATAATGTTGAAAGTAAACTTGATGCAATCACTGACGACGATACTGATATATATACACTGCTCAAAACAATTAGAGGAACACTTGTAATAAATTTAATAAGTAATTGTTTTTTAAAGCTGTGATGCTGAAAGTTGGACAATATGTAAATTGAATTATTAATTTTATCATTGGATACAAATTTTAAAGATCCAGGGCCTAAATACAGATAAATTACTTCAAATAACAAATATAGAGACATTTTTTATTTTGGAAGGCACTGGTCGCTTCTAATTGGTAAACTTCCTGATGTTGCTATAGTGACGAATGTTGATTATTGCCTTGTTTATTGAAGTCTCTGACAAAATGAGGCATTTAAATGAGTTTGAAGTGTATCATGCTCTACATCTTTTACGACAAGGTCAATCTCTGCGACAAGTGGCTAGAGAGCTTGGTGTTTCTCCTTCCGTGGTGTCCAGGCTACACAATAGGCACAGAGAGACAGGACAGAATTGTAGAAGACGTGGCCAGGGCCGTAAATTTAAAACAAGCCCCCAGGATGACAGATACGTTGTTCTTTCTGCTCTTCGACAGCGTACAAAAACTGCAAAAGACCTGCAGAATGACCTTCATATGGCTTCCGGAATCCGGGTTTCAGACCAAACCATAAGGAACAGATTAAGGAAAGAGAATATTCGTCCAAAAAGGCCCGTTAAAAAACCACGCTGAACAAATGGGCATAAGGCAGCAAGACGTACGTATGCTGAAAACCATGGTGATTGGAACCTGAACCAGTGGGAGTCTGTGCTCTTCTCGAACGAATCCAGGTATCGTCTTACACGTTGTGATGGTCGATTGAGGGTGTGGGGACGGCCAGGAGAAAGATTTTCTGCAGAGGGTGCACAGGGAATTGATAGATTCGGAGGAGGTTCCATAATGGTGTGTACCGGAGTTATGTACAACAATCGTACGGACCTTGTACTTGTTCCCCAGCGACTGAATGCTGTCTGGTATATCGAGCACGTTCTGGAAGAGCATGTAGTACCTGCTGCCGTTGGAGTAGGCCCTGGATTTCTGTTTATGCAGGATAATGCCAGGGCACATTCTGCGGCTGTCGCCAGGGATTTCCTGAGGAGGAATGAAATTGAGGTAATGGAGTGGCCAGCGGTCAGCCCAGACCTCAACCCTATTGAAGACTTGTGGGATTTTCTAGACAGGAAGGTCAGGAACCGACATCAAGCTCCACAAACTCTGCAGCAACTTGGAGATGCTCTGAAGGAGGAATGGGAGAATATCCCGCAAAAGGAAATCCAGAATCTTATTGGGAGCATGCCACGAAAGTTCCAAAGTGTCATCGAATGTCGTGGAGGCCATACACGATACTAACTCTATATAACGAGTGCATAACTTTGAAAAATAAGCACAAGATTCTATTGCTTACATAGCGGAATTATTTGAAAAGTTAATTGTCAGCGTTATTCATTTGTTTTTACTGACATGAGCAATAAATACATAAATAAATAAATAACCACAAATAATGTACTTTATTAATTTCATGTTTGTACCTTTATCCAATGAAAAAATATTTGCATATTTCATAGTGTTCCTCTAATTGTTTTGAGCAGTGTATATATATATATATATATATATATATATATATATATCAGCCTGAAGACGGCTTTACTCCACAACGGTTATCTCAAAGTGGCCTTAACGATTTAGTTCGTGATCTGAATTTGCCAAAGGAATCTGC
This sequence comes from Diploptera punctata, assembly GCA_030220185.1. NCBI lineage: Eukaryota > Metazoa > Arthropoda > Insecta > Blattodea > Blaberidae > Diploptera > Diploptera punctata. The sequence goes on from JASPKZ010008888.1 coordinate 1,058,829, forward strand.
AGAACTACTTGGCTCACGATTTAAAAGTAAGAATCTTCTGGCACCAGGAACACATTGCTCATGGCACAGATACAGGGAAAAATAACTAGTTCCTTTATTCTAATACAATCATTGCTTGGTTTACTGTAATGACATAAAGGAGTTAATGCACTTATATGACATTGAGCATGATTCTACTCAGTGGACACTTTTTATAGACTTATCAAAGAGGAGTCTCAAAGGTGTGTTACTGCATAATCGGAATGTGTATGGGTACATTCCTATTGCCTATTCAGTTTAGATGAAGGAGATATTGGAGGATATGCAGTTGCTATTAACAAGTATCCAGTATGAGGAATACAGATGGCTAATCTGCGGTGAATTCAATGTTATAGGGATACTATTAGGCCAACAAGCTGGTTTCACAAAAATGCCATGCTATCTACGTGAACGGGACAGTCGGGCAAAGTAAAAACATCGGGGTGTGAAAATTTGGCCACAGCGGAGAAATGTTGTGCCAAGAACTTAAAACATCCTACATGAACCACATGTAGACCCTCAAAAAGTCCTGCTACCACCACTACACATCAAACTGGGCTTGATGAAGCAGTTTGTAAGGGCTGTACCAAAAGATGGGCCTTACTTAAAGTACCTTTATAAGAAATGTCCGTCCATCACACAAGAAAAATTGAAAGCTGGAATTTTTGTTAGGTCCGCAAATAAATAAAATGCTGAAGGTTGAATATTTTGAATAAACAATGAATGTGAGAGGAAAAGAAGCATAGACCGCTTTCTGATCTGTTACTCAAACGTTCTAGGCAATAACAAAGATCCTAATTACATGGCAATTGTAGAAAATATGTTGGAAATTTTCAAAAAGTTGAATTGTAACATGAGTGTGAAAGTTCACTTTTTATATATCCCATATCGACTACTTCCCCGAAATTCAGGGGCACTATAGTGAAGAGCAAGGTCAACGTTTTCACCAGGATATTAAAGAGATGGAGAGGAGGTACCAAGGAACATGGAATGAAACTTCCGTTGAATGTTGATGAGGGAGACTAAAAATGGAGGAACTTCGAGGAAGTCAAGAAGAGAAGGTTTCAATATTAATAGGACAGTATTTGCTTTCTGTTTTGTTACAAGGTAGTCATGGAATTAATAGGACAGTTCTTTACAGTATTTTGAGCATGTATTTTTAACAAAAAAATTATCTTATGCGAAATGAAGTTTGAATATATTTGTGCTTGTAGTAGCTAAAACATGAACATAAAGATTCTTATTTTGCTCAAAAACTTGACGTGATAGACAAACATGGAAGTAATTTCTGGAATCAGTATAAAAATTGATCTAAAACACCTATTTTAAATAAATCATCTGAGAAAAAGTTTTAAAATGCAGACTTGTGTAATAGAAGAGCAATGTCGCCATGAAAATTATTGAACAGCAATACACATGAATATTTTAAATCATAGTTTTAGAATGCTACAACATTTAAATTATCCAAAAATTAATCAATATAAACCCGACATGAACTGTCTCAAGCCAGGTTGAAAAAGGGAGAGGGGGAGGAGCAACACCTCATAAAAAAAACTTGGTTCAGTTTCCCCAGCTGATAGTACCTTGGGAAGGCCCCTTGCCAAGGTTACGATGAAAACCTCAATAGCACATAACAGCGGAGAAGGAGTCTTTCGGTACGGTGTAATTGGCGAAAGAGGCAACTATATATCCATTGCCTTGTAGACTGGCATTGGTTCGTTAAAGTCTAGAGGAAGAACACCTCGAACAAAAATTACCTGGTCCTCCTGTTGCTAAAAATTCCAAAGTATCAAAGCCGGAGATTATGAGGATCTGGAATATATGAGACGAAAACTCATATATGAACATATTAAATGGGATGTAAAAGTAAATTTGAATACATAATTTTATTTATCTTGTGGTGATGATTTAGAAATATTTAGTTTTGGAAGATGGCATGGGAGTATCAAAGGATGTGAAGAATGTGATTTCCTGGGGATCAAAATTAACTCAAAACGTACCCAAGAAAACGACATAAAATATAGAATTCAAAAAAGGCAGATCGGTAATTACAATGTTAAACTGAGTATTGTGGAATAATAATATAAGAATAGATACCACATTGCAAATTTATAAATCCATAATTGGAAATACGCTAACATACGGTGCAGAACTTGGCAGTTGAATAACAATTTGAGTTTAAAGCTTATGTCTACGGATATGGATTGTTTTAGACACTCAACTACACATTATAGATATTCTAAATTGAAATAAAATCATGAGACAACAAATGAAAGTCCAAAACTCAGATTTTGTGAGATACAGACAAGTAGAATGTCATGATTAGAGCTAGGAATTTTAGGTGCAAAATTTTGGTAAAAAAGGTGCAAAAAATGTGCTTTATTTTAGCAGAAAAAGGTGAAAAAAAGGTGCAATCTTTTTAAAATAGAAGGTGCAAATTTCCAATGTGAATTATCATTAAATAGTACCAAAACCAATTACATCAAGTAACTCGCGACACAAAATTCAGTCATGTTGAAATATATTAAGAAGTCTGAGTAAGACAAGTTCCAGAACATTATGTTATTGAAATCATAAGTCCATAAAACTGTTAAAGCAGATATTATTCAACAACTCAAATGTTTAGAACATGTCTAAAAAGTTCAATATCTCAACTGTCTATCAGTGGTTTCGTTAAATGTAAAATATACTGGTTTTCACCTTCTACTTGACTGATTTTTAATTTTTCTTCATACAGAGGTTGCAGGTATGATTTTCATCTGGGACAGACTTCCCAGTATATTTCTCCAAATATGCTTTCATAATAGGGTTGTTAAGTTTGGAAATAGGAATACCACATGCCACAAATTTCTTTGCTGTATCATTAAAAATATATGTTTTATTTATTAAACTTGAAGAAGGCAGCGCCTCGCCAATAAACTGTTGTCGCAATACATACCTATTTACTGCTTTGTAGTTCCTTATTTTTCGTGTTTTACACTACCTATATGCTGCGTAAAACGATTGTGTTGATGTTTTTCATCAATGGTTATTGAAATATCACAAAGAATTCACTTCAAAACATATCTGACACTTTGAAGTCCATATGCTCTGAACTGTTTTACAAAAACGTAGTTTGTAGGAGTTCACATTCGGTTTTGGCATACTGTATACTGGTCACTCAGGAAAATAGCAGACGGCTCAAGTCAAATATTGTTTTGAACTGGCACATGGAATATTCAAGGCTGCAGATATAAAATGGCGGAAGTAATTAAAGAAATAGATATAATGAAACTAGATTTGGCAATTATAACAGAAACAAAGAAGAAAGGCACAGGAAATGAAACATTAGGCAATTATAGACACCTTTACAGTGGCGTAGATAAACATAACAGAGCAAAAAGAGGTGTTTCAATGTTGATTAATAAAATGGCAAGGCACTATAAGAAATTGGGAAGCCATTGATGAGAGAATTTTAAAATTAGATTTGAATATATGGGGCTATAAGTTAACAGTTTTTGGAATATACGCAGCAATTAACGATAATGGAATGACAAATCTAGAAAATGATTTATTTTTTGACAAAGTTAATGAAGAAATAGGAAACATTTGCGCTGGGAAACAATTGATATTATTGGAAGACATGAATGGAAGAACAGGAAATAAATTTGGAGATCCAGTGGTAGGAAAGTTTGGAGAAAACATTTTAAATGAAAATGGAGAAAGGTTAATTGAATTATGTAGACAATCATCTTTAAAAATGTGGAATGGCTTTTTCAATCATAAAGATATTCATAAATACACATGGGAACGTCCAACGCTAAATCAAAAATCCATTATCGATTAGATAATTACAAAACAAAATTCAAAAATGAAACTACAAGATGTCAGAGCTTATAGAGGATCAAGTTGTGGGACAGATCATAAATTAGTAATTGGAAATTTGTATTTCCTTGCATTCTTAATAAAGAAAACAATCACGCAGGAAAAGAAGAAAATGTTAGAACAGAAACGGAAAGAAAATATAATGTAGAAAGCCTACAAAACGAAAGCGTAAAGCATTTATATCAACAAAGATTGAATAAAAAATTAACATAGAGTGAATTCAGAGATAAAGAAGAAATGTATCAGTACCTAAAAAGGTGCATTCATGAAGCCGCCTATGAAGCATTGGGTGAAAAAACGGACTATAGAGGACGGACAGCACTGTTTTGGAACGATGAAATAGAGAAAGAAATACAGAATAAGAAACAGTTATTTTTAAAATGGCTTAGTACAAAGAACCAGAACGACAAAATACAATATCAAAAAGCACAAGAAAAAGTGAGAAGAATGGTTACTAAACACAGAAACGAGATTTGGGATAAGAAATGTACAGAAATGCAAACATATTTAGGAAGCAAGAAGAGTTCTGAATCATGGAAATTTATAAAAAAATATACGTTCATCGAATAGAAATAAGAATATTCTCAACCTAATAGGGATACATGAATGGGAAGAATATTACAAAAAAAATTAGTAGAGGACCGAAAAGAATTTTTGAGAGAAAATGAAGATTTATCAGAGATGGAAACAGGAAACATAATCGAAAATGATATAAATACTGTAAAAAAGGAAATTATGAGAATGAAAAATGGTAGTAATGCCGACCCAGGAAATATTGCTATAGAATTGATTAAAAGTGGCAGTCAGAAGTTATTGGAAATGATCACTGTACTGTTTAATAAAATAATAAATGGCGAATAAGTGCCAGAAAAGTGGAAAGTCGCTATTGTAACATCGATACATAAGAAGGGAGACAAGAGAAAGTGTGAAAATTATAGAGGCATATCAGTAACGAGTACATTAAGTAGAATATATGGACGTATACTAAATAAAATGGTTGATATAGAATACCAGGATAAAGAAATGGAAGAACAATCTGGTTTTAGAAGTGGTAGGTCATGCACAGATAATATATTTTGCATAACACAAATGATAGAAAAAAAGAGCTACTAACAGAGATTTACATTTGCTTTTTGTCGATTTAACCAAAGCATATGATAGTATTCCCCAAAAAATGCCATGGGAAACTTTAGACGATTCTAACATTACCTTAGTAGAAGCTATAAAAGCATTATACAAAGGATCTATTTAGAAAATAAAAGTTGGAAATCAAATAACAAAGGGATTTACTATTACAAAATGTTTAAGGCAAGGTTGCAGTTTAGCTCCAACTCTATTTAAACTTTATCTCGAAAGAGTACTAAGAGACTGGAGGGAAAAATGTCAAAAAATGGGCATACCCATCCAAAATACACATGTATATTCACTAAATTTTGCAGAAAACCAGGTATTAATAGCACAGGACCACGATGACATAGAATATATGGCTAAAAAACTAAAAGAAGAATATGAAAAATGGGGACTTTATATTAACATTGAGAAAACTAAATACCTGTGTATAGGAGAAGAAATGGAAAATATAAATTTCAACAATGGAGAAGAACTAAAACCTAGTATTAATGCACATATTTAGGAATAGTGAAAATTAAAAATAGAATCGTTTAAAAAAGTGCAAAATGTGCTTGCATTGATAAAAAGGTGCAAAAAAGTGCTAGCATTGAAAAAAGGTGCAACTAAAACACATCTAGGGGCATTTATTTAATGTTTTCTTTGCAAGACAAGCTAATTTGAGAATTGTAGAAACAAAATAAAATTAAGGTGCAGCACCTAAAATTCCTAGCTCTAGTCATGATTATGTCCGTCGCCGTGGTGTAGTCGGTAGAGTCCCTAAATTCCACTCCGGCGACCCGGGTTCGATTCCCGGCGGGGTAGGGGATTTTAAATCTCCACCTTGGGTCTGGGTGTGTGTCCTATCCTTGTGCCAATATATGAGAATAAAATAAAGTTAACAAAAAGGTAAAAACAATAAGGTAAAACAATAAAGTAAAAGGAGAAGGACAGTGTAAACGAAAAAGGAGAAAAAAAAGTCCGTCGCCGTGGCGTAGTCGGTAGAGTCCCTACGTTTCACACCGGCGACCCGGGTTTGATTCCCGGCGAGGTAGGGTTTGTCTTGAGTTTGTATGTGTGAATAAGATAAAAAGGTTAACAAAGGTAAAACAAAAAGGAAGAACAGCGTAAACGAAAGGGGGGGGAAGTTATATACGTAGGATGCCAGAGAAAATATTACCTAGACAAACTTTAGAATGGATTCCACCTGGAAAAGCAAAGAGAGGTGGACCTAGATTTAAATGGATGGATGATGTAAGAAGAGGTATGAGAGAACTAGGTCTGGAAGAATTGGAATGTGAAGATAGAGAAGAATGGAGAAAGAAGCTAAAAATTTAAAAAGCTTTGGACACAGGAAGATGTAAACCTGTTTATAAATAAATTAATTAATCAATATTTTATACACCGTATAAACAATTCGAAGTTAAACCCAAACATGTACTTATTATGAAATTCCATCAAACTAAAAATAGCCCATACTTGACAATTGAGTGTCATATAATAGTCTAAATATTAAGTAAAAATAAAATAAATCCACATGTGATTTTAAATTATAAATTAAGAAATATTGCAACCTAATAATATAAATATTCATACTCTTTTTACGTTAAATCTATGAGTCAAACATCCCTTAAATAAGATACATTTTAGCTTACAATTAAAATAATCTGCATTGGATTTTATTTTTCATTACATGATCTATGTTTATGAAAAATATATGTTTTATGGAATATATTATTTTGAGTTTTAAATTGTATTTTATTTTACATAAACAAAAATCACTAATTTATGTTGACGAATAAAAAACAATTTAAAACTCAATGCTGAATTTATTTTTAATTGTAAGCCATTTATTCTGTTAAAATTTCTTAAATAATTATTATCCTAAGGACGGCTATACCAGTTGAAATATCGTGATGATACCATTTTCATAGAATTAGGGTAATAATTCTTTGTTCTTTTTGTATTTTTTTACATACTAATTAATTTTAATGTTAGTCTCTTCTTCTCTTTAAAGTAAAAATTTCGTCATATGTGCGACTACTAAATACTGTAGTATGTGAACAAATATTTTTAACTTTTTAACTTTTGTGTGTGGATGTTGGAATGCAATTATTGATTTTGTGGTTGAAGCGTTACATTAACTTGAGAGAATGAGTACCGGTGGCTTGCATGTGGAAACAAATCTCTCCTCACCACACCTACTTTTTAAAGCTGAACTTCTCATGCAATGTTAGCCCTACTCGCCAATATCTTAACCCTTTCTTTAAGGTATTTTTTCTCCCAAACTCTATTACAAAACAATATATTTTTTTTATCATTTAGGTATTGAGTTTGTGTTTTTATCATGGTTCTAAAAAACAATTACTTTCCATTAAAATAGGCATATGTTTATTTACTACTTACGTCATTCCTTAAATCTTTATCATTACTAGTTATTATCCGCCGTCCGCTGCTACGCCTAAATAAATGAAAATTAATGTGTTTTATGTTTAGTTGAATAAGTAAAAGGATAAACGATTATAAATTATTTTTAGATATCCCGTGCTGATTATCCGGCGTTGCTCGAGAATCAACTTATCCCGATCATCTTGGCATAAATGAGCTGAAAGAAGAAAATTAACGTGTTATTAAGTTTAGATGAATAAGTGGGAGGAAAATTTTATAATGTAATTATTTTTAGATACCGCGTGCTGATTACCCGGCGTTGACCGGGAATCTACTAATCCCAATCTTCTTGGCATAAATGAGCTGATAGACGAAAATTTGTGTTTTTTATGTTTAGTTGAATACATGAAAGGAAAACATTATATGTTAATTACTCCATATTGATTATCCGGCGTTGCCCGGGAATCTACTTATCCCAATCTGCTTGGCATAAATGAGCCAAAAGACGAAAGTTAATTGATTTTTATTTTTAGTTGAATAAGTGAAAGGGAAATGATTATAAATTTGCATGGTAATTATTTTTAGATACCCTGTGCTGATTACCCGGCATTGCCGGGATTCTACTTATCCCGATCTTCTTGGCATAAATGAGCTGCAATACGATACTTAATGTAATTTTATGTTTAGTTGAATACGTAGGAGGCAAAATAATTACAAATATAATGGTTATTATTTTAATATATCCCGTGCTAATTACTCGGTGCTGCCCGCGAATCTGCTTATCCGGATTTTGCTGGCATAAATGAGCTGAAAGACAAAATTCGTAATTGTGAGTTATCCGTAAAAGAGTACCCGCCGTGCGCTGCTACGCTTTCTCGTGATTCTACTTACCCCGATCTTCTTGGCATCAATGAAAGACAAAAATGGTTATTGTGAGTTATCCATAAAACATAAACATATGCTGTCGCGGACTTTTTTGGTAGAATTGTTTTAGATATTCAATTCTGTGTACATTACTTGTGTGTATTTGTTATGGTTTAGGCATCGCAAGCCATTAAAGCGATCAAAAAGCTACTTTGCCACGTTTTTACTACAAAGCGTGATTTTTAAGGGTGAAGGGATTGAGTATTACAACTCTCTTATAACCTATAAAACCTTGCCAGGAAACTCTTGAACATTTTGCAAAAAGCCCCATCACAATCGGATGAACAGTATGGCAACGCAAAAAATACAAAGAAACAAACATTAAATTTCATATACTAGACTAGCCAATACCCGGCTGCTCTGCTACACCTGAATGAATTAAATGTGTTTTTACGTTAGTTAAATAAGTAAAAAGACAAATAATTATATAATGTATATAGTAAATATCAGTTTAGCGGTTGTTAGAGGAAAATCGGCCCATTTAGGGTAATTCGATCGTTTTATAGGTAGGTTCATCGGTTTAAGGGTAATTTTATCGTTTTAGAGGTAGCTTAATCGTCTTTAGAGGTAGGTTAAGTATCAGTTAGGTCAGGTATCGGCTAGTTTTCGGTCAGGATAGGTCAGGTTAGGTTAGGTACGGTTGTCAGGTTAGGTTAGGTACGGTTAAGTTACGTTAGGATAGGATAGGTTAGTTTTAGTTAGGTTCGTTATGGTACGGTTCGGTTATGTTAGGTGCGGATTAGGATAACGTTTTATCCGGTTTAGGTCAGGGTTAGGTAAGGTTTAAGTCAGGTTTAGTTCCAGGTTAGGTCGGGTTTGGGTTCCGGTTCGGATTCGGGTTAAGTTTGGGTTCGGGTTCAGTTTGAGTTTCAGTTTTGAGTCCAGTTTTTTTTCAGTTTAGGTTCAGGTTAGTTTTAGGTTCAGATAGGCGCGGTTAGGTTGGGTTAGGCTCATTTGGGTTAGGTTTAGGTTCCGGTTAGGTACGGTTTAGATTCGTATTAGGTTCATTTTAGCTTCAGTTTAGGGTCAGTTTAGGTTCAGTGTATGTTCGATTTAGTCTCAGTGTATGTTCATTTTAGGTTCGGTTCTGGTTAATTCTAGGATCGTTGGGGTCGGTTTAGGTTATGTTAAGTTCGGTTTAGGTTCGGGTAGGTTCAGTTTATGTTGAGGTTAGATTCAGGTTAGGTTCGGTTTAGGTTCGTTTTAGGTTATGTTTAGGTTGAGGTTAGGCTCAGGTTAGATTCTGATTAGGTTCCGGTCAGGTTTCGGATAGGTTCAAGTTAGGTTCAATTTAGGTTGAGGTTAGGTTCAGTTTAGTTTCAGATTACGTTCAGGTTAGATTTAGGTTCGGTTAAGTTGAGGCTGGGTTCAGGTTAGGTTTAGATTATGTTAGGTTCAGTTATGTTCGATTAGGTTAGGATATGTTCTGTTAGGCTGGGTTAGGTTACGTTAGAATACGTTAGGTTCGCTCGGTATGAAAATTCGGAGGGTTTCTGTTTAATCACACGTAAGGTTTATTCTTATTTTATATTGCATATATGCTAATGGAAATTAAACAACATTGAAACCCCGTCCAGCATTAGAAACACGATGTCTTTCAGGTGTCATAAATAGTTTTTGTTTTACATAATGCTGAATCGGATTACTTTTTTGTAATAGCGCTGTAAATAAGACAATGATCAAGTTGTTCGTTCATTGTATCAGCTAAATAACATCTTAATTTAAATATTTATGATTATAAAAATGTTTTCCACAGTATAGCAAGTTAAAAAAATAGTAAAATACAAATTCACAATCTTGTTCCCAGAAAGAGAAGCCAAGACCATCGATTCGACTCTCGATTAAAACAAGTATTTCTCTTGTGTTTTACCTCTATCCTTGCAGGTACTTATACATGCCTCATACTCCCGGGTCTTATAGGGACACGACCTGTCGGGAGAAGATTTTTAAACTCTTCATAACAAATAAGTGTTGACCACACAAGGAGAAAAAATACCTCGTCGGATGAGTGGTCATCCCAAAACCAAAGCAACCTCCAAGACAACACGAATATTTCAGGTAAGACACATCATTCACTCATGCATTCTTACGAAACAAGGCGAAAGTGATATGTATGATTCTGATGGCCAGATGGTGTTCGGAGACTATTTGGGCCTTAAATGTTCGTGAAATTTATCTTACAGACGAGGAAAATAAATAAAAAAAGATCTCATCCAGGAAACCAGCCCAGACCGGGAATTGAAAAAGGGGCCACTGCATCTGAGGTCATGGCATTACCATTAAACCAGAACTCAGGTGGATTAAAACAAGTTTAGCTCACAAAATTTTTAGATTCCTACTTTATTCCAAAAGTATAAAATAGATATAAAGGAAAGAGAACATAACTGTTAAGTTAGAGGGTATTGAATACATCAGCATAAGAAAATTTGGAAACAAACCCCGGGATTCACATTCCGTTGTCAGGAACACTGACAACTTGACCATGAGAGGGGGGGGGGTGCTTTCAATGAATATTATAGACAAAGCAGTTTCCAAAGGATTAGCTCCATAGCCATTATCTCAACATACCCCATTGCAAGACGTCCACGTTCGAACAATAACTGTTATACTCGAAACTGAGCACCAGCTTATCAAATTTCGCTTGCCTGCATCGAGCATTATGCATTCCTCCACAAGCTAAAAAAAACCTATAACGAAATACGCATTTATAAAATAATCTATCAAAGGTGGAATGATGGGATTGCATGAAAAAATATATAGGCTAGTTAATGGGTTTAAAAAAAGAAATCAAAATACTTGTTAGGTATCCATTATTGAAGTTATAAAGAGAAAATCGTCCCGCGCCGTAGCCGAGCGGTTAAGGTAGGAAGCCTTGGCGCAGAGCTACGGGACTTGCGCTGGTTCGAGTCTCCATGGGGGAAGAAATTTTCTCATGGTATTTCGGCCAGTATGGGACCGGTGCCCACCCAGCATCGTGAGGCAATTGGGTAGCTACAATAAGTAGCGGCTCCAGGTTGAAGAACCAGCTATAACGGCTGGGGGACTCGACATGCTAACCACATGTCACCCCTACACTGGCTGTTGATCATCTACCTCTGTGATTGACACATGTGGATGTGAAGGGCCAGCAGCCGGCTGGTAAAAGGGCAACCGCTGAAAAGTGGAAAGACCCTCAATCGGAAAATCGGAAGAAAAAATCAATATTTTCTCAAAAACTACTTGACATAGAACAGTGCTGGTATTCAGTAAACTCTTTTTTTTTTATTTTTTTTATTTAGTTCTTATTTTTATACTAGCTAATACCCGGCGTACGCTGCTACGCCGAAATATATGAAAATGAATGTGCTTTTATGTTTAGTTGAATAAGTAAAAGGAAAAATAATTATAAATTTATACTTTTTTAGATACCCCGTGCTGATTACCCGACGTTGCCCGGGAATCTACTTATCCCGATCTTCGTAACATAAACGAGCTGAAATACGAAAATTAACGAGTTTTATGTTTACTTATTTATTCTACCTGATGTTTAGTTAAATAAGTAAAATAAATAATTCATGTCGTAATTATTTTAGATAGCTCGTGCTCTTTACGCGGCGTTGTCCGGAAATCGACTCATCCCGATCTTCTTGGTATAAATGAGCTGAAAGACAAAAATGAATGCACTTCTAAGGATTAGTTGAATAAGTAAAATTAAAAATAATTATAAATGTATAACGTAATTATTTTAAGATTTCCCGTGCTGATTATCCGATGTTGCCCGGGAATCTACTTATCTCCATCTTCTTGGCATAAATGAGCTAAAAGACAAAATTCGATATTGTGAGTTATCCGTAAAAGTATACCCGCCATGTGCTGCTATGTTGCACAGGAATCAACGTACTTGTCTTGATCTTCTTGGCATCAATGAAAGACAAAAATGGTTATTGTGAGTTATCCGTAAGAGATAAACATATGCTGTCGTGGACTTTTTTGTAGAGGTTTTTGAGATATTCAATTCTGTGTACATTAATTTTGTGTATTTGTTATGGTTTAGGCAGCGTAAGCCATTTAAGCGTCCAAAGAGCTACTTTTTTTCACGTTTCCAACTATAAAGGGCGATTTTTAAGGGGTAGGGGTTGAGTATTACAACTCACGTATAGCCTATGTTCATCCCGGGAATCTCTTGAACATTTTGCAAAAAGCCTCATCACAATCGGATCAACGGTATGACCGCGCATAAAGTACGAACAAACTAACATTTTTATATATTAGATAAGAATATATGTTTACAAAAGTGTCCAATATCTACGATAATACCATGGTATTATTTAGACCATCGTTTCCTAACCTGTGGTTCGCGAATCCCCAGGGGGTTCGCAAAATATTTCAAGGTGTTCGCCAAAACTTTTCCGTAATGGCGGATTTCGAGGTTAGGCCTATTACTGTTTCCTTCATTTCTGCGGTATTGTCATAATAATAATAATAATAATAATAATAATAATAATAATAATAATAATAATTATTATTATTATTATTATTATTATTATTATTATTATTATTATTATTATTTTAAAATTAAATTAAAACTATAATGCCTCTTGTTACGTATGAATAAGATGGGAAATTCATCACATTACTTCCACAATAATTTAATATTTACAGTTATGTAACAACGTTAGGAATGCATTTCATTTCGCTACAACTAGGTGACTTGTGTAACTTTTAAGCCGTAACTAGAATAAGTTTAGATTTTAACCGTTAAGGGTTAAGTTAGGCTAATTTAGGATTACTAAGCCTTTTGCTTGGAATTAAATTTTATGCATGTTTACTGTATGTAGGACCTATATTTAAAAGTCAGTGGTTCACCAAACTCAAATCGTTCTGAAAGGGGTTCGCGAGCCGATAAAGGTTGGGAACCGCTAATCTAGACAACATTTTTTTAATTCTAATAACTGTTAGGGAAGAGTACTTAAATGTAAGAGTTTATCACATTATATTAAAGTTTAAATAGATTCAAACTAGCTCTGATCACATTATTAGTCACGTGAAGCCTCTTCAACTCGTTTATGTACAGAACTGAATATTCTTAACACGTTAAGGACTGTATAATTATGGCACAACATTAATTCCACTCACATGCTAAAAATACAACTTTCTTAACTAAAACACTGGCACTATCAAACCCCTGTGGCTAATGGCCGCGCGAACATACGCTCTCCATACATCCCTATCCTCAATTATTTTTTCTTATCATCCCCTGTATAATCTACTTCCCTCATTATTAATGTTATCTCCCACCTCAGTCTTGACCAACCTACTGGGCGCTTTCCCTTTGGTTTTCTTACAAGGAGTCTCCAAGCCCCTCTTTCATTTCCCATTCGTGCCACATGTCCTGCCCAACGTAGTCGTCTTGGTGGAGTTCCTTGCGTGCTTAAATGACCCCGAATGCTATTCCTACGTTACCATTGTTGCCGAAAGGATTAACCACGCCGGACTTGTCGAAGGTGATAAGAGAAACGAAAAAAGTACCTTGCTCGAAAGAGTGATGATCTTTCATCGTAAAAATACTACCGTCAAGAAACGCGGGCATGGGTTCCACTGGGGTAACGTTTTCTGGAGGTAAAATAATCCTCCATGCGATTCTCCAGGCCGGTAGGCCTACTACTTCAAGGAATTATGATACAGGCTCTAATGCAGGGAAATGTTCTTAGGAACATGGAATAACAATGAGGTTAAATAAGTCACCTTTGCCAAATCAGAGAACCTAAGAGAACAACATTCAAGCATAAGGATATTCATAAATATACCTGGACGTTCCCATACGATGAAACTCGAAACGACATATATAATGTATTAGTGGGTAAAACCTGGCACAGTAGCAACATCGACTTTAGATCAGTTAGAGGCATAGACTGCAATTCGGATCATCATTTGGTCATGATGAAAATCAGACGTTATTGTTTATGAGAGGAACGAATGCTAAAGATAATTCTGAAGTATTTACATTTAAAAATACTTAAGTAAGCGCCGTAGCCGAGTGGTTAAGGCAAAAAAACCTTGGCGCATAGCTACGGGACGCGCCGGTTCGATTCCCCATGGGAAATAAATTTTCTCATTGAATTTCGGTCTGTATGAGATTGGTGCATACCCAGCATCGTGAGGTATTTGGGTAGCTACAATAAGTAGCGACTCCAATTCAGAAGACCAGCTATAAAGGCTGGGGGACCCGACATGCTGATCACATGTCACCCCTACAGTAGCTAGATGATCGCCTACCTATGTGATTAACACATGTGGATGTGAGGCCAACAGCCGGCTGGTAGGCCAAGGGCCTTCTACGCCTGTCGCGCTTGGAGAAAAAATTGGTGAATTGTGGGATGGATACAGATAAAAATTACTAATACTGGAATCTTCAGATCAAAATGTGGCAACCGAAGTAAAAACTGTTGTAACTAAAGAATGAGAGACTATAAAATATACTATTAAATTATCAGCATCATAAAGCGATATTTATGCCGACGTACCGCACAGGAGCCGCTTACGTATCAAAGTGTATGTTGGCACACAGAAAGAAGCCGTACCACAAAGGAGGCACTTCAATATCAGAGTCGCGGGCGCCGGGTACACCCACCCGAAAGATAAGTTTCATAAAGTGGTGTTAAGCTTTCGTTCGAGTTACGAAATTACGAGTTGTGTTTAAATGAATATGGCAGCTCCGATTAAAAGAGTTGCCAAAGTCAGAGATAGATTTATAAAATTTCTTATTCCATTAAGCAAAATCCTTGTGTTGCATTCGGATATACACAGCTCTTATAATAATAATAAATAATAATAATAATAATAATAATTTATTTTAGCTGGCAGAGTTAAGGCCATAAGGCCTTCTCTTCCACTCAACCAGCGAATAGTAAAATTATACAAAAATTACGTACAAATTACAATTTTAAGATATTATTAAAATACAGACTAAACAAAATATAATGATGATGTAATCTAATACTAGCTAATACTAACAAAAACATAGAATATAATAAAATTAAAATGATATAAAATAAAGTAAGAAGCTTCCTAGATGATTATTAATGGAATGCTCTATATAGTTGTTATGCAGTTAATGTTTTCATTGAGTCGAACTTAAGATATCAGTTAATTTGGAATTAAATAATGATAGCGATTGACAGTCCCTGACATAACTGGGAAGTGAGTTCCATGCTCTAGCCATAGATATTGTGTAAGATTCAGAGTATAGACAGGTCCTGTGTTGTGGTATCAAAAGTAAAGAAGATTCTTGTGATCTTGTTCCTAAATTGTGATGAGCCGATAAATTTTGAAAACGTGTTGTTAAATAAGTTGGTAAATATGTGTGCAAAATTTGGAATAGTAAGGTATGTGAATGTAAAGTTCTTCTGTCATTTAGGCGTAGCCATGATAAGGCCTGAAATGAAGGAGACACGTGGTCATAACGACGGAGATTGAATATAAATAGAATGCACGTATTATGAGCACGCTGTAGTCTGTCAGATAGATCAGTTGTCAGATTAGTCAGTAATATGTCGCAGTAGTCGAAGTGTGGCATTATAAGAGTCTGTACAAGTATTTGTTTTAATTTTGTAGGAAGGAAGTTTTTAAAACTATTTAGGGAGTGAAGAATTGAGAACACTTTCTTGCAGGTATTATTCACCTAGATTTTCCAGTCTAGGTGTTGGTTCTTATAGATACCCAGATTTTTTATTACTGAGCTGTAGGGGATATTTTTGTCATTTAGGAGAATGGTAGGGATATTTTGGTAATTTATAATGCTTTGGATTCGCCGATGTCCTATAATTATGCACTGTGTATTGTCAGCATTTATGTGGATCGACGAAACATAATATGATGTGCCGCCCGGTTAGCTTCTCCCTTCCGCCCCCGCTCTCCAGCGCACTCTACTGCGCTGCAGAGCTTAGCAACTACAATGTGTAACAAAATTGTTCTCATGATTTGAAATGTTGAAAGAATGTAACTACTAACAGAAATATTGCTTGTATTAAGTTGATTGGAAAATTTATTTTTCATGTTTTAGTTAGTTCATTTTTTATATTTTTGTGAGTTGAGTACGAGACCATTTTTGGCGACCAGTTTTTTTAACCTTCCGCGCTCCAGATCTTTACCTTCCGCGGTCTGGATGGATCGCGATCCGCTAGTTGCCGAACGTTGTGCTAGAGTAATAAAATGTATGGAAATTCGAATGGATCTGGAATGATCAGTTTTCTTATTTTCGAGAAGTTATTATATTATTATTATTAAGTAAAATTATGATACGTTACATTTCTTTACGTTTCGGTACATCACCAAAAAACTACAAATACCTGAAAGGATTAAGTTCCCGATCTTATATATATATATATGTATGTACGTACGTGTTTGTATATATACATAATATTTACACAGCTGTTGGAGAGAAAATATACGAGAAATAGGACAAACATTAATTATAACTTAACATAAATCGAGCCTACAAATCGTGAAAAAAAAGTAATTTCCTTGCGTTTCGGTACATTTAGGTAGTTAGACTGGTATTTTGGGGTAGGTAAGCTACATATAATTAAAGTTATCAATTTTGGTTTTGTTTTAATGTTTGTGGTTCTACCGAATGTGTTCTGTGAACAAATCCGTTGGATTGGCAATTATGTTTTCCGATGATTCTCATTTAACGTTTGAACCAGTCACATTTTTTTTCACAATTTTTAGGTTACATTGATGTGAATTTCTATCTAATTTCTTCCTATTCTCGTACTTTTTCTCGCCAAGAATTATGTACACGTCAGGTTGATAACTAAATTCTACAACGATAATTTATGCGTTTTTTTTTATATTTTTTACAAAACTATGGTACTGCGCTTTCTGTCTGACAACCCCAAATAAATTATATTATAGCATACAGTAAAACTTAATTTACATTTCAAACATTTTTTTTAATCAAAAGTATTTAATTAACTTTATATCTGATTATATCTGTCGAATAAAGTTTTCTCTCTTGTAGACAATAAACCTGGATGTGGATGGCAACTGAATTTAAAAAGGCAATTACATGATCGATAGAAGTTTCCTTCTTTCTTATTTTCATTTAGAATATAAAGTTCAGAAGTCAAAGAGAAGCCTTTATCTAACGTTCTGAAGTCATTTTCAATTGTAATGAATTAAATAGATGCTTTAAATAAAGAAGAAGAAAAAATTAAACTTAAGGATTGCCTTTTCTATTGTCATTTATACATTCTAGACGTTTCAAAATAAAACATGATTGTGTAATTATATCCAAAATAAAACACACAATAAATGAAGAGAAGAAACCTAAAAATTAACTTTTTTTTTACTCTTATGCGCTAAAAGAGCAGTATTACGTATTACCGTATTTTACGGACTACAAGACGCACTTTTTTCTTCGAAAAATTGCCTCCAAAATTCAGATACGTCTTATACTCGAAATTAATATAAAAATGTTCAGTGTTTGATTTAAAATTCCCGCCAGTCTTAAAAATGGTCATATATTCAATGCCGCGGGAAACTTATCTCTATCTGGCAACATTATATGCAACTGGCAGCAGCAGTGCACCGATGCGTCGAACATGAGTTGGGAGGATTCACAAGCTGGCTAACACTGTCTCCCTCCCGCCTCGCCATCACAAACCCAGAACACTGCCTAGCCTATAATGCGTCATTTTGAAGTATATGATGCCAGTGAACGTGAACAAATGGATGATGGATAATACTCAACATGAATTCACGCCGACGGGAGCTTCAAAACGATACACAATCAAATAAATATGTCAGTGGATAAAAAAGTCATGGTCGAGTGCGCGAGAAGATATTATTGTTAAATCTTTCAAGAATTGCGGCGTAAGTAACGCTCTCGATGGCAGTGAAGACCATCTTATATATGAAGAGGACAACGATGACGACGAAGAGGAAGAAGAAGAAGACGAAGAAAAAGAAAGTTCAGATGACGATTTTCAGCGGTTTTAAAGATCAGAACGGTTTTATAAACTAAGACTCTGGAAAATGACTCGAGTTCGTCCAACACACCAACAACACTTGATGATTACATACCAATCCGTATAGTTTCCTGTTTGTACGAAGCACTATACCATATAATACACTCACAATGAACAGTGCTAGAGTAATTCCTCTGTGTAGCCTGTTATATCTAATATTTCGTCTATGTATCTATGCCTCCTTTCTTTCCTGAACGCACGCATCCCCCTACCCTGTCTGCTCGTTAATACAGCGCGGCAGACGATGTCCCGGACACGAAAACCTAATCAGCAACAGTCTTCTTCAAGATTCCAAGACCTTCGTTTGGCGAAGGATTCGCAGGTACGATCCCTGTGGGGTCCGCTTCTCGGGCCTCACGCTGTGCTCACAACAACAGCAGAGCCCGTCCCCAGGTGGCGGATCGGGGAATGGTCGGTGATTTGCTTGCATTCCTCCCGGCTATGTCCAGACCGGACCCGCGGGCCATTTGTGAGGTCGTCAGGACTCGAGCAACCTGGCATACTACATAGCCCGTGCTGCGCTCATTTCAGCAGCCAAACGCGTCCCCTCGGTGGCGTAGTGGGGAAAAGGTCGGATCTGCTAGTCAGTCCTCCCTTCCAAGTCCAATGGACTCGCGGGCCATAAGTGGTGTCAACAGGAGATCAGCACCCTGTTGTACTAAAGCTCACATATCCTGGACCCACAGCAGGAACGGCGACCACCGTGGCGAAGTGGTGAGAGACTGGATATCAGAAGTTCCTTTCTCTTCGTTCAATGAGCCCGAGGTCCATCTGTGAGGGCACCAAGGGCGGATGAGCACCCTGGATGCTCAGTGGCTGGTCTCACAGCAGTGGCACGACGAGGCCTAGTCTTGCGAACGGGCTGGTTGGGATAATACCGGGCGTAATGCTGGGAATTACCACTAGGTCAGTAAGCTCGGAAACGGACAAAGCGCGGTCTTTTGGGTGTGGGATTTGCGCCAACTCCTGGACCAGGTGACCCAAGGACAATCTGTGAGGTCGTCGGAGTTGAGCGACCTCACGTACTAATGCTCAGGCTGGACCCATATCAGCAACAAAACACGTCCTCAGGTGGAGCACTGGGGGAAAGGTCAGTGGATCTGCTAGACAGTCCTCACGGCTAAGACCGGACTCGTGAACCATTAGTGGGTCGGCAGGATATGAGCGCCCTGCCGTACTATTTGCTTACCTGTTGGATCTTGCGAGCTCCTTGCTGGCCCACAATACCAACAGGACACGTCCCTGGGGGCAGACCAGGGCACGGCTCGAACTAGCGCAGAGGGGAGCAACTGTGCTGGCTCCCGGTTAAGCCTACGGGCTCATGGACAAACTGTGGGGTCGCAAGGAATGAGCGACCTGACGTACTACGTAGCTCAGCAATTTCCCTGAAGTTGCGATTCCAACACCTTCTTACCTGAGTGTTGGTTTTATTGTCGAGAACTTGAACGTGGACGCGATGTAGGCAAGGGAGGACAAGAATCTGGGACTTGGGAGTATGGTCTTTGACCGAGGTATCCCAAGGGGTGGAGGCATGGGTCCAGTCCCTCGGCCTTTAAGTACATCGTTTTGATTTATGTTTATTCTACGATGCTGTGGAGAAAATAAATTTGCTTTGGGAGTGAATGCAACTATGATTGAGAAATGGTATGCGAATATTAATTATATAATTTATTATTGTAAATAGATATGAAGAAGTCTTGTTCGCGAGGATTATTAATTTTGTTGATTATGTTTAATGCTGATGCATTATGAAGTCGGAACGGGCAATTGCCTAATCCCTGGAGTGATGATGATGATGATGATTATGTTTAGTAATTCAACTTTTTACTGGGATTTTTCTTGCAATACACTATTCTTTTGTTCAATTGTTCAATTCGTCAGAGCTAATTCCATCCATAGTAATTCTGCCCGAGGGCAGGTCTTTCACTGCAATCATAGCATTTCCATGTTATGCTTTGCAGCTTTACTAGGGAATTGTAGGTGTGCTTCCCGTTGCTTTGAAGGAAGATGATGATGATGATAAGCATGATGATGATGATGATGATGGCCATATGATTTCGAGGACCGTTTGGACCTTAAAGTTTTCCTGACATTTGTCTTACAGGTGAGAAAAAACCCCGATAAATATCTCACCCAGAAAAACTCCCCCGACCAGGGATCGCTGCGTGACAAGGCAGCACGCTACCTGGAGACCACAGCGGTGGACTCAGAGCTAATTATTAACTTATTTAATTATTTATAAATTACGATTTTATTTATGTTGAAATGCATATCTATTTTAATTATGTTTGTCAATGATTTATATAATGCAAGACTCCCTTTGAAGTTCAATTTGGTACAGTCACATAATTTATGTCCCCAAAAGCCTCGCTCATGATTAGTATTAATAAAGTCGAGTTACTAAATGGTCAGATTGATACTTATTTAAAATATTTGTATCTTTCGTATATAACTATTACAGGCAATACAAAGAATTGAAACATGTCTATGTATTCGGGCTCAGCGCATAGACTCTCTGCTTGCTTGTATATCTAGTTTGTATTTAAAGTATTTTCTATCTTGGTTCTTCCCTTTACTTCGCGATCTTGGATTCATGTTAGAATAGTATAATTAAGTGCACAATTATAGCTATAATCTCTATATTCCTGTAAAGCAGTGTATTTGCTCGTGGATTATTGTGACTATTTAACTCATGTCGCAAATGGTAGTCAATGACCAATCACGTTTCAATGAATTCTGTTTTACACCAATGACAGTCGTGTTTCACCTCGCTCTTTATCGATTTCTCTTTATCAGCTCCTGCTTTTGTGATAAAGAAAGCTCCTCCTTTTTAATGTTCTGAACAGGTCAAAGCATTATTTTTCTCCAACAAATACATTGAATATAGCAAATAATGAAAAGATTCCTTGATTTTACTGAGTTGTTTACTAAAAAAATAAATTAATAACCCGTAATGTTGATGATACATAATTTGATGTGTTTCATTATTTCTCCACTTGGGTGTACTCTTACAATATTGCGATCTTATTTGGCAATAAATAATATGATCAAGCAGCAGTGAATGAACATAACCTCACATTTCTGATTTGTTTTCAAACATCGCCGTTTACATTAAATATATAAATATTTTAAAATAACTATAGTTAAACAATTATTTGTGAGTAAACAGCTTAATTTTATTTGTTAAATAGTCCTAACAAATGCCACGAGTGATTTCCAAATTATCGATACATTCACGACTCACGAAGTGAGGACAACGCACGGAAGGCATGTTGCAGTTACTAGCAGAGCGCGATTAAAAAAATTTGCAATATTTAACAGATTATCTCACCACTTATGATTTACTTTAAGAGCATCAGTCTGGTTTTAGAGTGGGACATCATACAAGCACCATACTACTCGACATTGTAGAGGACATACGAGACTCAATGGACAAAAACTAACTCACACCAATAGTCCTACTGGACCCTACAACAAAGCCTTTAACACAGTGGACATATACTTAATGCTAGCTAGACTAAAGATCTCACATCTTTCAGAAAATTACCTTGATTGGTATAGTTCTTACCTCACTAATCGTCATAACGAGTTTCTGTTAATAATCGCATTTCTTCCTGGCGTTTGGTGAGAAACGAGTACCTCAAAGTAGAGTGCTCGTCTCTGTTCTCCATCTATATTAGTGACATGACCAAAAAACTATAAAACTGCAAGCACCATCTTTATGCTGACGACTTACATATTTATACACACTTTAGACCTGACGTAATTAACAAATGCATTGACAAAGTGAACACTGACCTCAGACATATATCTTCATGGTGCAGACAGTTCTGACTAAAATTAAAAAGTAAAACGCAAGCAATGGATATCGGACATCCGAAACTATTAACTCCATGAATTATAGTAACACGCCGGCTATCGTGTTAGATAAAGAACAAACTCCATACGCGACGCCGTTAAAAACTTGGGAGTTTATCTAGCTTCTAATCTAAATTGGAATACCCAAATGAAACAAACATATTAAAAAATCTTCTCCATAATGCATTCCCTAAAGCGTATCAAGAATTTTCTTCCTCCAACTCTTAAAATATTTTAATCCAAACCTTAGTTATGCCGCATTTTGACTATTGCAATGTTCTGACATAAGTGACGTATTGTCAAACTGCAGCGAGTAACAGATCCATATTTAATATCCGAAAATATGATCACATTTCTCCATTTTTCCACGAATTGTCATGGCTACATCTTAAAGAGAGAAGAACATTACACAGTCTAGTTCTGTTATTTAAGATCCTACATACCTCGACTCCGAGTTATTTAGTCTCTCATTTCCGGTACATATCCTCTAACCATAACTTGAACAAACGATCATAACATCGTAACATAGTCTTTTGCTTAATATACCACAACATATGACATCACTCAATGTCATATATTAACTCCACTTCACGCAACTGGAATTCCCTACCACAGGAAATCAAGCGCTGTCGGTCGTTAGCATCTTTTCAAAAAATCTAAATTTATATTTACTCTAACCTTGGATTGATCATTACTCCGTATAAGGTACACGTATTAATTTCTGTTTCTCGTTTAATTTGCCAATATTAATATTAATATATATATCGTCAATAATAATAATAATAATAATAATAATAATAATAATAATAATAATAATAGCTTTATTTTACCTGGCAGAGTTAAGGCCTTAAGGCCTTGTCTACCACTCAACCAGGTTTAAAAAAAATACAAACAAAAAATAGTCTTAAATCTAAATTACAATATATATCTATAAATATAAACGATTACAAGTTATGAATACAATACAATTAATATTTATAATGTATTTTGATTTACTCTAAATTTAACGAATTAAATATATATGTACAATATATATAAAAAAACAGGAAAAGATTAATGACATAGTATAAAATTAAATAAATAGAGAAAAATTAATTATGTGTCGCCATTATTGTTATTATTATTATTTTTGATTTCGGATGAGCCCATGTATGACTACGCAAAGTACTTAGAGGCGTTTCCTTTGAGCCCAAATTTCTTTCATTCTTTTGCTATGAGCTTGTTTTCTATCATCTGTCCAAGTTGTTCCAGTTTATTTCTTCGGTTTGTCCTCTTGGTCAACTTGCCACTTATTCACCTTAATCCTAAATATATCTCTGTTTGGGATATCTTCTTTAGTAATTCCTGCCAATTTTAAGTCCTTTTTGACTTCATCAATCCACTTATATAGTAACCACTGGAGCTTTACTTCTGTTTTCGTAGAATTCCATTATCTGTTTTGTAAGTCTATTTGAGTTCATTCGTTTAATATGGCCATATAATTTTAACCTTCGTTTTCTAATATCACTATGGATGTCTGTATATATTTCTATTTCCTTTTCACTTCTGAGTCTAAAAGCTTCACCTATGACTTGTAGACCTAAAACTTTTCTTATAATTTTACATTCTTTTTTGCCTATATTTTCGATATATTTTTTTCTGTTCAAAATTAATGTTTCTGCTCCATAGAAGCACCCTGGTTTAATTACTGTCGTAATTTTGTATGTAAAGATATGCATTTTTTATTATAAGTATTGTGGGTAAGCCGAAATGCTGTTTCCATTTTTTGGCATCTACTTTTATTGGCTTTAGTTTCCATTCCATTTTCCTGAATTATTTCACCAAGATATTTAAATTGTGAAACTCGTTTAATTTTTCCTTCTTTGATTTCCAGGTACTTTGGTGCTTGTTTATTGCATGAAATATATTCCGTTTTTTCAAAAGAAATCTGCAGACCAACTTTCTCTGCAATGTCATTTAATAATTCAATCTACTTTTGTGCTGTTACAACGTCACGGGTTAAGATTGCTAGATCATCAGCATATGCTAGGCAATCAATCTTCAATTTTCCTCTTCCTAATATGATTGGATGATTACATTTAAAAATTGCTTTTTGTTTATGCCATTCTTGTATTACTTTATCAAGAACATAACTGAAGAGTAGTGGAGAAAGTCCACCTCCTTGTCTTATTCCTGTCTTAATTTCAAAGGAAATTTCCCGCATGAATTTAACTTTAGCCCTTGTGTCTGTTAGTGTCTGTCTAATAAGTGCAAGAGTTTTACGGTCTAAACCTTGTTCTTTCAATATTTCAAATAGTGATTCTCGGTCAACCGATTCGTAAGCTTTTTTAAAGTCAACAAATATGCACACTGAATCATTGTTATAAATTCTCTGGTGTCTAAGGATTAGATTAAGGTTCAGGATTTGTTCTGGACATGATCTGCCTGGTCTGAATCCTGCTTGATATTCTCCTATATTCGGTTCTAGTTGCCGTTGCGCTCTGTCGAGCAGACATTGAGAAAATAATTTGTATGGGACTGATAATAATGAAATCCCTCTATAATTGTTCACATCTGTTCTGTCTCCCTTTTTATGTAACGGGTGGATAAATTCAGTCTTCCAATCCTCTGTGATGTGTTCTGTTTGCCACATTTCTTGCACAAGTGTTGTGATTTCTTTTATGGTCTTTGGTCCTGCCACTTTGAGGAGTTCTGCCACAATTCCATCTTCACCTGCTGCTTTATTGTTTTTAAGTATTTTAATCTGCATAATAATCTCTTCTTCATCCGGTGGTGATGAGTCTGGATTTGATTGTTCAGGTTCTTGTGGGGGGATCTGTTTATTGGTATTGGGCAGATAAGAAGTTTCTCAAAATATTTAGCATTATTATTATTATTATTATTATTATTATTATTATTATTATTATTACTGTTGTGCATCAAAATGGCTAGGCTCCCATTCCGGATATCTATATGAGCTTTACTTCCCCTTTCAGGAAATATCGATAGCTAGAAATTTCCATATGGGAAAAGTCTCGATGATAAGCCTAGAACGTTCCTTCCTTGCGCTATATAATTTGTGATGAAGGCAGAAAGTAGTCAGTTGTGAATTGACAGCGATACATTGTGCTTTGGCAAGTGGACTCGTTCGAGACTGTCAAATAATTGTGTGCTAGATGACCTTTCAATCAAGATTAATTATTATTAGCGCAACTTGTGAATGAACTGTTATTGAGAGTTTATAGAAGCAAATAAAGTTATTGTGAAGCATTGCACGAACGTCTGTGTTAATTATTTACGCCAAAACGACGTGAAAACGACCCCGCGGCCTACTTACAATATACTTATTATTATTACTATTAGTATTATTATGTTTATCGTATTAAAGGTTGTTTCTACATGCAATTTACATTACAACTTTTAATATCTTTTTAACCCTTTATAATTAGTGTTGTGTATAGATAATATATACTGTAAGCATGTACCTGCACATTTGTGCTGTTTATTATTATTATTATTATTATTATTATTATTATTATTAATACATTGTTTTGAAAGCGGATATCCTAGAGAGCTAGGCCTATGTCTGATTTTGTGTTTCATCAAATATCATACCACATTTAATGAACACACAATTTCCAGATTACTATTTTGGTAGTTGACTTGTCTATGCTAGCGGTGATAGGTTTATCTGGACCAAAAACAGCATTCAGATATAATTACAGACTATTTAACTCATGCCCCAAATGGGAGTCAATGACCAATCACATTTCAATGATTTTTTATTTACAACCAATCATACTCGTGTCTCGCCTTGAATTTACCAACTAAAATTTATCATAATAAAGAAAGCACCTCCATTTCAACATTCTGAATAGTCATAGCATTATTTTGCAGTGACTGACCCTCCAAGAAATACGGCTACCTGATAGTGCATGAATGTCAACACATAGCGCATGCGGGAGTTAATATAAAAACATTTGTAGCAATTGATTATACCACCAAAAAAAACCACTGTTTGCACATTCTTAAATATGTTTTTTGCCCAGGTAATAATTCCAGAAAAATATAATTGTCATATTTACATCATAGGACATCAGAAATGAATTAATATACAGTTTGATGTGTTTAATTGTTTATCCATTAGAGTGCATCCTTACAACATTGCAATAAATAATATGATCTGGTTGCAGTGATGAAGAAAAAAGCAAATGAAGCGTACCAATCGTTTCTCATTTGTCTTCAAACATCGCCGTTTACATTAAATATACAATTTTTTTAAAATAACTATATTTAAATAATGATTTGTGAGTAAACAGCTTAATTTTATTCGTTAAATAGTCCTAACAAATGCCACTCTTGATTTCCAAATTCTCTACATAAATTCACTCCTCACTTCGTGAGTCGTGAATTTATCGATAATTTGGAAATCACTCGTGGCAATACTTATGATAAAGATCCAATGTAGAACATAATCTACATGATATACAATGCAATACCTAATGTCCGGCTCAGAATAGCATGAGACAACTTATGTATTGTTTAAAAATAAACACGTTAATATTGGATAATATTAACATACTATTATATAATATGTAACATAATATTAACATACCAAAATAGAAACATACATGTAAACAAGTAATCTACTGTATACTTCTCTACAAGATTATTCAAAATTCGTTAAAACGCTGTTATCAAACAGTTGTTTAAAACATTTTAAGGATTTTTTATACAAATGACAGTGTTTTTCATTCTCTGTATTCCAACTTAGAACACAAGTGCAAAGATATACATAAACACTGCATTTGTACGAGGACAATAGTTTAGATATAACACGCCCGCAAAAAGTGACAACTCAGAAAGTTTGAGCTTTCTTGGGAAAGTAAAAAAGAAAGATGAAGCATGTTTTAAATTTTATTTTACCCCAGTATCAAACATATATTAATATTGGCTTATTGCAAATTTTGTATTCCAAGTTAATAAAGAAAATATATGTATATTTTATTTTGCTGTTACGTTTAACCACTGTAATTTATCCGTATTTTGAGTAGTATCTTTTATCCCAATTTTTGTGAATTTCATTTTCTCATTAATGACATTTTAAGGTGAATGAATAAAAACATATTCCACTCTTAAAGACTGAAAAAATAAAAATCTTACCTGAGATCTCAGGCGTCTTCAACTAGGTAAAATTTTATAAAATACTTTGAAGGCCTTTCGAAAGAACATATATTCAATTTTCAACTTTTAATTCGGTACTAACTGTTGCTGGTTAAAAACTAGCAATCCAGAAGCTGAAGCTCGAACTTAGGTTCTTTCCGAAAGGCCTTCAAAGTATTTTTTAATATTTTACACAGTTGAGGACGATTGATATCTAAGGTATGATTTTATTTTTTTTAACTTTTACATAGTGACCTCAACGGTGTTTCGTAATGAAATTTAAAAGTATTGACTCTTTAAGGCTATTATTTCAACTGTTATAATAGATTAATAAAAACTAAAACATATTTTTACTGAATTAATTACGAATAAAGTATTATGAAATTCGAAGCATGTACGAAAACATTTATACACAATGTAATACAAACTGCATGTGGTAAAAAAAAAGTGAAAAATAGCCATTTGAATATGAGGCGGGTTATTCCAGAACTTGCCTTATGCACTATAAGTCAATTTACAAGAAGAGCGAAAAACGCTTAATTCTTATAATACTAAGTCAGACATCTTGATATTTTGACTTACAGTTCATACTTTTATGTCCATGCAGTAAAACATACGTATTATTAATATATCGTTTATTATCACTCTTTTTGTTTTGGATAAGACTGGTTTTGGAGCAACAGAAGAGAAATTGTTTCATTTTAGATCCACAAACGGAACAAAAATAATATAGGCCTATTTGGGCGTTTTTGGCCCTATGAATATTCCGGCTTGAAAATAAATATATTTTAGCGACATTACTTTACATGTATTTATTAGAAAGACCACAAAGAGAAAATAAATAGGACTTAGGCGCTAAAGCCTTATTATCAGGTTTCAACCACACGAACAAATAATAAACACATTCTTTTACCTCACAATATGAAACTACCATAACAGCATTCTAAAGAAAAGCGTCTGATACAGGACACAACATGTAGCTATTATCGTACAAGGTTTCAAGCAATCAAAGTAGACAAACGGGTTCATGTGACACACAAAAATATTAATGTTAGTTACTAATTTACAGTTCCCTACGCAACCATTACACTCTTAATCTGAATTACACCCTTAAATCTGATTACTGTTAGTTTTATAATCTGTTTCATCTGATTTGTCCTCTATAAATCACTAAATAATGTATCGACTGCTTTAAGCTATGCATTCATCATTTTCATCAACCATACGCATACTACTATTTTTTTAATAAATGTAAAAAAAATTAACCTGCATTCTAATGCCACTTTACGTCTTACGGGCTCCGCACTGGGCGGATAGAGGCGTTAGTGTGGTTTATTTTCAATATGTTTTGGGGAAGGGTTATTGTTGGTGTAAAGAGGTGAAGAGGTGTAGGTGTGATTTAGTGACACTAGGAATACTGAAGGAGTTCTCCATGTGTGAGAACTTAGGTTGCTCAGGTTGGTAATCGGTAGAGTTGAGGTACTTATCTAGGGATTCCACGAGGACTTCGTCGGGCAGAATTAATGTGTAGAGAATGTCTGGTAAAAGTAGTTTATTCTTATCTTTTATAAACTGCAAGCAATTGTAAATATGAAGTGACTTTATTTAACTTTCAGAACGTAGTGTTTTTGAGAAGTGACTTTGTTTGATCGTACACGAGAAGTGACTTGATGTAATTTTATACGAGAAGTGACTTGATGTAATTTTATACGAGAAGTGACGAGGAGAAGCCTCTCTCGCCTATAGTAAATTAGTTACTCCCACTACCTCGATCTCGTGGACCTAAGGTCAGTGCTTAGGCACATATAACGAAACATATAATTGGTTAATGCGCCCTCCTATTTTGATCCCGGGGGTGTTACAAATTTATCATTGGCGATTTACGCCTTCAGAGGTTGGGCCATTTTTCCCGTGCTGACTTCATGTACAGTCGGGTCACAAACATTAGCTAGGCTTGGGTTTTTTTTCTTAGGCTTGGGTTTTTTCCTAGGCTTCAGACGCTAGAAAATTGCCATATTTCCACACTTTTTGCTAGCGTTGTTTGTGTCAGGGTAAAACCCCCGCTTGTACATTTAGCTAATGAGTTATGGTTATCACGATAAATCAGTTAACTGGAGGCTTTAGAAGATATTTCTACTCAATCTGTCGAGCAAAGGATTTTGTCATTACTAAGTTATTATCATGTGTGCCACTTCCGTCTTAACAAAAGAAAGGGTGACATTACCTGAGTTGTCAGTACCCTCCTTAATAACTAGCAATTTAATTACATTGATGCTGACTTCTTTGGATCATTTTATATGACCTTTGCTCCTACATAATCAGGTTCTACTCGCTTCCCTGATCAATTTGAATATAAATATGACCTAAGTCCAGTAACTGCTTCATTAAATGATATTATAATTTTATCTGCTTATTATTGCCGGTAGGGATTTATTTAGATTTACACAGGAGGCTGTGTGACTGACTTGCCACAGTTTATTTTCGGCAGATCATGTTACTTACGTAAAGTGTAGGGTCTACGTGTATTGTGTGCAGAGACGAAGACGAGTGTAGTGTGAGTGAATGTTTGTTTTGTTTAGTGTAAGCGTGTTGTATGGGGGATAATGAAGATGATGAAAATGAAGGGATAAGATGAAACCCCAGCGCTGACGTAATGTCTACTTCTGTCGAAAAACACCTCGGGGACCATCATACCTAATGACCTCAACCGACGCATATACATCCCAATAAACAGCACAAAAACCTTCTCAACATTAGGTATTTGGTATTTAATACAGCCATATGATACACGATCTACGTACAAATTAAAAATTGTATTCAAGCATCCTCCTAGCCCCGAGAATGAAAATTTTATAATTAAAAATTCCACCCCATCGGGAATAAAACCCGGACCCGCTAAACAGAAAGCAAACTAGCTACTATCTGAGGAAGTGTGGCTGTACTGTACATCATATTTAATGCATATTATATATTTAATCTGAGGACCCATGCCATGAGTTGAATCAAAAGGTACATCAATTTATGCTCTGTATATTTACAAAGCAATAATAGAAGCACCACACTCTTGGTATTTTAATTAAATCCTGTGAATAAGTTGGGTGGCGGCTGCAAACTAGTTAAATTAATAACAAACAAGGCAAGCAAATACAATTAAGTGCCACTGTGCATATTGAACACTTCACATTATGTTTCGCCACACAACCCATTCAGATTCCTCTAACGCAGTACAACAGTTAAAGTCAATATTATTAATCGTATTTTACAAGCCCTGCAAAATGTGTTCAATTGTTCGACAGCTCAGGCGCCTTAGTAATCATAACATATGTTTAGTGGTTACGTTCCTAGGGTCGCGAGTTCGAACTTGGTCGGGGTCGATTGATTTTTAGGCTCAAAAATCCAAGGACAAGTCCTCCGACTCTGAAGATTTTTTACCTCGAGAAAGAAGTTCAAGTGTAAATAAAAAAGGCCTCTGTGCAAAATTTAACCGATCTTCTTTCATTCAAGTAGCCTAATACCTTATTTTCCTACTACGTATATGTCTCATTGAAGAGATGTGCTAACCACATGTTACTCGTTGACATATGTAGGTAAATAAACGTAACTAAATTATCTTGGTTAACAAACTCCCGCTAGGGAACACCGTGTCCCCATGCGAGACGTATGGGGTATATACCCATTCACAATAGTAAGAAAGCAAAACACAAATTAACTGCATACGTTTTCTCGTTTTAATATTTAATCGACAATTTTTTTTTCTTATTCTATAATTTTGCATTTGAGTTATTGGCTACTTAAAGTTAATAGACATAATCAACACATTAAATTAACACTTTTTTTCTTAAATTTTAACGTTTAAAGATTCTAATATAAAAATGGTAATTCATCAGCCAATTAGATATATGCCTGTTAAAAAGTTAACGGATTCCATAAAATATCGCCATAATACCGTAAATGAAATAGTATAGTGTACATTAGTGTTTTTTACTTACAAAGTATTATGAAATTTTACATAACTAACTCGATGGCACTACCAAACCTGGAGGTCCATGGTCGTGATGACATAAGCTTTCCATTCATCCATATCCTAAAATATATTTTTCAATCATTATCTCTCTCAAACCCTGGTTAATTCTCTCAACTTGGCGCCTTGCTTTTTGTTTTATAGAAACTTCCAAGCCCCTCATTCATTCCTTATTCGTGCCACATATTCTGTCCATAATAGACTATCGGTTGTTAAACCTAGTTACCCACAAATATCATATAGTTTAATTACCATAACTAATCTAGACATATTATTTCTTCATAATTTAGTAGCAACCGATTTTAAATTCCCTGCCTTATTACGTTATTAATCATTCTAAGTACGTAATCTAACGGTGTAATGATAATAAATTAGAAGTAAACTATTTTTATGAACACCATTAAATCCATTTAATACCATCAAATGAAATTAATAGTTGAATGCAGGCTTTCATGGCTGGTAATCATAATATTAAGAGATTCTGGCTATGGTCCAGGACTAGTGTTTCTTCCAGACTTTTCTCCCTCGGCAGTCGAGCCTCCGACCAGGGAACACTATCTCGAAGTACTCGTCACTTAAGATGCCCTCTACAGTCGAGAGAGAAACGTCTTGAAGAAACACTACTCATGGACCAATGCCACATAGCCCGGAATTCCTTATTAAAATGAAAGTAATGTTTTATTTGTGTAGGAGTATGTGTGTCCATTGTAAATATTTAGACAGTCAAGCAATAGTAGATAATTAGGTTAACTGTTAAATTACATTTCATTACTAATTCTAATATCCTTAATTACTGATTTCAAATCAAGATAAACCTATTGTATTGGTAATAAAAAAGGGTTTTTATATTGTAAATTACCTCGCAGTAATTAATGGACTAGCCTCATTATTATAGTTCCTTAGTTACTTAAACATAAGCCTTTTGTAGTAGTTCTTTACACGAGAAAGTAAATGTGATTATTTTGTACAACCGCATACTTCATTTTATATTATTTTGTGTAAGGGTGATAATACGAAACTTGACAATTTCAGTCCGTATGCATTATTTTTCTATAATGTTTCTATTTTTTTACGTAGATTGTTATTTATTATATTCCATCAAAAAGTTATTTGTATGCTTGAAATGCTAATGAATGCATTTTTAAGTTGGTAAATGCATTGTCTTGACATGTCCCAGAATCAGCTTTGAAAATTGTTGTATCATACAATTATTAAGTAGGCATACATGAATTTAACTTATACTTAAAATGGTAAGGATAAACCGTAAAACCCGGATTCTGATATAAGTGGGCATTTATAAGTACATTGTCGATATAATAAATTATTTATGTTTGTCACATGGTGCATAAACCATTTTCATGGCATATAGAATTTAATTCCACTGTGCGCTAATAGGTGGCATAAGATGTAATAGGTGGCATATAATTACCTGTGCATGAAAAGCAACAACAGAAGTTGTGAAAGCATAGCGAATGATAAAAGTTCATTATTTTTATTCGTGATGTTTCTTTCTACAGTTTCTAGAAGCTGTTGAATACATTTTTATGTTATCATCAACCTGGATAATATAATTCTCCAGTTATTGTAGATACTGTATTAAATGTTAATAACATGTAAAGAATGCATTCTTTTGGACCGTGAAAAAAATATTACCCTCAACATTTAACCTGGAAGTAATTGTACTAACTAAACTGATAACATTTAGATACCAGGATAATTACTGACTGTCAAGGTTCCGGCTTAAAACATCTTTATAGATAAAATTATAAGGAACTGGATGTATTTTGCTAATTATTTTTCCAAAATCTTCAGCACCTCGTCACCCCAGATTAAAATATGAAATACTAAATGCTTTTCAATGAAATGTCGCATGCAATATATGCCAAATATGTATATAGGACGCACACTATGAATAAACTTTTCTTTATTTTCTATTTACATTGCAGTAGTATGGCTAAAAGGAAATTAATGGAAGATAGATTAAGGGAAGAAAAAAAGAGTAAGAAAAAAATGTCAGGAAAGGATAAGGTATAGTGGAGGAGTTCCTCACTCAAGATAAATTAAAAATAAAATAAAATATCCACGACAGGAAAAGAAAGAATCGTTAAATCCGTGGCAAAAATTAATAAACAAAAAAAGAACGTAAACAAAGGAAAATAAACTCTAGGGAAAAAAACTACCGTATCATTCCAGATGATTCAGATGATTAAGTTGAGAATGAGCCTCATCACGATAATTAAGGTGAAAAATGTTCTGCAACATCAACTAATACTTCAACTAGCAGTCAGAAGAAAATATCAGGTAGGAAAAAGGTATGCAGATGTGGATCAAGTGCTTACAGATGATTAATTAAAGAAAATTGAGCTTATGTTGACGCAAAAGAAAATAAATTGTGGAAAGTACAAGAAAATATATTTTAGATTAGTGGCAGAAATAGGACAAAAACATCTATGCATTCCAAAAAACAACAGTGAGATTCTCCTTTAAGACCGACATGTGAAGCCTGAAGTTAAACGCAAACAAGAATGCTACGTAGCGAGGAGAGCCGCGATCATAGCACTCCACATGGCAAAACTATCGAAAACACACGAAGACCTACAAGAATACCAAAATACCAGGAGAGCCTATAAACAAACAGTGGAAAGGTATAAAGAAGCGTACCAGGCGGAAGAAGAGAAAAAAATAATAGAAAAGGCAGAGG
Source organism: Diploptera punctata (assembly GCA_030220185.1). Taxonomy (NCBI): domain Eukaryota; kingdom Metazoa; phylum Arthropoda; class Insecta; order Blattodea; family Blaberidae; genus Diploptera; species Diploptera punctata. The sequence goes on from JASPKZ010008888.1 coordinate 1,092,862, forward strand.
AAAAATGGTATAAAGTGACCTCACCAAAACAGTCATCCTTTCCAAGAGATATACCAATACATACGAAGGAGAAACACTTTAAAGAAGTACTGCAGGCCAAAGAAACACGCCCAGAAACCACACGAAGGAAAGAAGAAGTGGAGAAATCCTGTAAATAAAAGGACAAGGAAAATAAATCGATTAAGTAAGACGACACATTGCAAGTTAGAAAAACAGAAAAGCCTGCGGACCTGACGAAATTGCCTTCGAACACCTCAAAGAAGCAGAGCAAGGTCTCGCAGACACCTGGACAGAGCTTTTCAACGAATGCCTAAGGCAAGGCAGCATTCCGACAAGTGGAGAATAGCAACGCTGAAGGTGCTGTACAGAGCCAAACGAGACACGAAGGACCCAAACTCATACAGGGGAATAGCCCTAGAGTGCACAACACTAAAAATAATGACCAGCATACTCACAGAGAGATTAAGAGCGATGACAGCCCACGTCATACCGGAACAACAGTTCGGGTTCGTAAAAGGGAAATCGACGACACAAGCAATTAAATATCTACAAGAGAGCATCGAAATAGCCTTAGAACAACCGAGACGAAAACTACATGCCATCTTCATAGACTACAAGAAGGCTTTCGACCTCTTAAACAGGCAGCTGATAATAAGAAGAATAGAAGAAGCAGCAGGGAGAAACCAAATAACTAGATTAATTGAGAACATCCTCTCCAGAAACCAAGTGCAGGTAGACGATGGAGTTTCAAAAACGAGCAGATAGATCAGACAAACGGCGTACTCCAAGGTGACCCGTTGAGTCCCCTACTATTCATAATAGCAACAGCAAAAATACCCACAGAGATAGAAACAGAAAACGTCCAAATCTTGGCATACGCCGATGACATGGTGATTACATCCCAAGACATCGAAAAAGCTCAAACAGCGTTCGACAAACTCGTAGCATGGACCGAAAAGAACGACCTCGAAATAATAGAGAAGAAAACAGTAAAAACGACCTTCAGGAAAGGAGGAAGACTCGCAGCGAATGACTGCATTCGGTATAAGGGAGACCCACTGCAAAATGTAAACCAGTTCAAATATCTGGGGATCACACTGCAGAGCCGAGGTGACACCTCGATAAGCACATCAAAGAACGCGCCTTAGCGGCCAGAATAGCAACGAACAGCATTAAAAGTCTGAGTAAACTATCCCTGGAGACAGCAATGACCATCTTCCGCTTAAAAATAGCACCAATCATGACATATGGAATAGAAGTGATTTGGAAGAACCTAAATAAGGCAAACCTAGAGGAAATAGAGAAAGTCAAAGCACACTTTTTAAAGATAGCGCTAAGCGTATCAAAATACACGCCTTCACGTCTAACATACATACTGACAAAGGAACCATTCTTCATAGAAGAGCTCCACCTGGACCTTCTCGTGCCGGCAACAGATGCCTACAAAGAACTGCTGTGGGAACTCAACGAGAAGAGAGAACAGATATGGCCTGAGTTCTACGCAACGGATGCAATGATCTACAGGCAATGGACAGCAGCCAGATACGACCTCAGACAAACCGTGACGAGAGTCGCGGTCCATGGTTTCCACCACAGGATATGCACAACAGTGAAGCGCCATAACCCAGAAGAAAAGTGCAAGTGCAAACTATGTGGGTCGCACTGCGACCGATATCACCTATTACAGTGTAAAAACATAGGAACATCGATAACAGACTTTTGTAAGACATGAAAATAGTTCTTTATACATGGCCATTGGCTGCAATAATACCTATTATTATATTTGCAGAATCCATTGAATCCCAGTTGAAGCTCAAGAAAATCCATTAATTGCATTTCCTTAGCGATTCTTCTTGAGTACAAAACTGAAACAATAAAAACTGTTTTTAACGGCACAACATTTATTACGAGATGTAAAATATGTTAATTAGCATCATAGCGAATTGGGACATGGCAAGGAGGCTCTAAATGGGTAGGTGCAGCGATCAAGATAACTGCAGATCGCTATGTACCTAACACAAGGGAAAGATATAGAAGAATTAGATACTTTACTTCCCAGATGGCAATTACTGGTCCAATTATCATAACGATGATAGAAAATTGAAAACGCAACGAGGCTTTCTGCAAAATGTTATAGAGCTAAGAAATAAATATTGTGTACAAAATAATCCAGAAAAATTACCCCTATAAGATAACCCGCTAAATCCCTACATCTCTACGCATAGTCTAGATCTATTAGTTCAAGGAATGATAAAAGCAAACACCTAACCTGAAATACTAATTTATGTGCTTTGGAAATAATATACCCCTGTTCTAAATTGTTACACATATATATAGATGGCTCTAAGCTCAATCACAATGACACTATGGGAGCTGGAATCCATTGCTCACTCTTCTCTCCATACACTCAACTTGGACCAAATAACACTGCTTTTGATGGAGAAATAAAGGCAATTCATACTGCACTATCACAAAACATATGCCGTCTACAAATCAATGATCATATCGTCATTTTCTCTGGTTCCAAAGCTGCCATACAAGCAATAATATCATTCAAATCAGTTCAAAGCAAGGAATAGTAGATTGCAAGAAACTCCTCACTGACCTATATCAAAAACATAAGACAGTAGTATTACAACGGATACTATCTCACTACGGAATTAATGGAAATGAAGTAGTCGATATGTTGGCAAAATGAGGAGCAATCTACTTACAGCAACCTAATTCAAATACATCTTACCGCTCATGAATCGTCTATATCAAACGAACAGTAAAAAAAACATTCTCAACCAATCATCAGATCCGAATTCAAGAAAAAATGGAAAAACACTATCCATACTATATCAGATTCGTCTCGAAAGGAAGATCTAGCATATTTTCGATTAAACACAGGACATGATTGTCCTGCAGCTCATCTTCATTGACTTGGAATTTACAGAAGTTCCCACTGCTCACTGTGCTCCACAAACACGAACATGGACAGAAACCACCTGTACAGCGTCAGGCACTTCATTTTGCTACGATGAAGGATAGATATTGGGAAGCAAGAGCCAGCCTTTCTGTTTTGCTATGATGTTTTATTGTTTTAATTTATTGTTATCAGTTTTACTCATAATTAAGGACAATCCCTTCTGTCAAGTCCCCTGCATTTGTATAAATTAATAAATATTTGAAAGGCGGGGAAAAAAAATTTCCATAAAGTATTGGAATATGAAAAAAAAAATCAATGGCGTGAAAGTTGGCTAAGGCGGCAAAGTTTGAGATGTATTCGTGAGAATCGGGTTTAAATCCAGGTGCTGACTTATCTACTGATATTTTTCCCGGTTCACCTCAATCAAAAAGCAAATGCTGGGATGGAATTCCATTATGACAAACCATTTTATCATTTAGAAGATAAATTATAATCGTCATTTCATATACTGGTAATTAAAAATGTTAATTAGACTATTTAACTCACGCCCCAAATGAGAGTCAATGACCAATCACATTTCAATGAATTTTGATTTACAAACTATACAGTCGTTTCTCACCTCGATTTTATCTATTTAATTTTATCATATTAAAATCGAGCCCACCGCTGTGGTCTTGAGGTAGCGTGCTGCCTTGTCACGCAGAGGATCCGGATTCGATTCCTAGTCGGGACAGGCTCCTAGGTGAGGTCTTTTCGGTTTTCTTTCTCACCTGAAAGACAACAGTCAGGAAGCTTAGGGCCCAACAATCCTCGAAAATCATCCGGCCAACATCATCATCCTTCACCGGTGTGGAAAGCAACGAGAAGATACCACACCTATAATTCCCTAGTAAAGCTGCAAAGCATAGCATGAAAATGATAAGATTGCAGTGAAAGACCTGCCCTCGGGCAAAATTACTATGAATGGACGAATCTTAAAATCGAGCTCCTCCTTTTTAACATTCTGAATAGGTCAGATCATCATTTGTAGTGACTGACTCTCTAAGAAATACGTTGAATAAAACAATTTATATACAGCATTAATATGTAAGAATCCCAGAATGCAAGTGGCTCCTAGATTGTATATATAGTCACGAACATAAGCAGATACTGCTAGCGGGATATAATAGAAAAACATTTGTAGTAATTTATTATACCACAAAAAAATAAACCACTGTTTGCACTTTCTAAAACGTATTATTTCTCAGGTATTTTTACGTTCCATAGAAATATAAATGACATTTACATCATAGGACATCAGAAATTAATTAATAACCTACGAGTATAATGTTGGTTATAAACAGTTTGATGAGTTTCATTTTTTCTCCACAAGGATATATTCATTGGCATTAAATAATATGATCTCGTTGCAGTGATGAACAAATGAAACATAAACATTTCTCATTTGTTTTAAAACACCACCGTTTACATTAAATATATAAATATTTTAAAATGAATATATTCAAATAATGATTTGTGAGTAAACAGCTTAATTTTATTCGTTAAATAGTCCTAACAAATGCCAGTCATGATTTATAAATAATCTACATAAATTTACTCGTCACTTCGTGACATCGTCAATTTATCGATAATTTGGAAATCACTCGTGGCATTACTTATGATAAAATGACGATTATAATAGATCTTAAATTGTTATTTAATATATATTATATGAAATGACGATTATAATTGATCGTCTACACAAAAAGCATGACAAACATAATACAAATTCAAGCAAAGATTATAAACAAGATATATGTTCTTCTTCTTCTTCCTTTCATGTGATAGACCTAGTGGTCTGTTACGGTCTCAATTCAACGTTTGAAGGGTCTGCCCAAAGATCTCTTGCCTGGTGGCTGGTAATTTAAGATCTGACGTGGTATTCTTGTTCTGCTCATTCTTCGTACGTGAGATTTCTAGTTGTTTCTGTATTTTTGTACATATTCCATGACTGATTCTGTGTGTAATTCTTTGAGAATCTCAGAATTTCTTTTATGGTCTGTCCTTGAATAGCCCGCAATACGTCTCTTAAATTTCATTTCTGCCGCAGTTCGTCTTTGTTCATCTACACTGCGAATTGTCCAGGCCTCACTGCCGTAACATAATATGGGTCTGGCCAGTGTTTTATAAATTCTAGTTCGTGTGTGTTGCTGTACTGTGTTTGGCTTGAAAATATTATTTATAATTCCTGTTACTCTGTTAAATTTTATAATTTTTTGACTAAAATCTTTTTCTTCTTCGTATGTAACTTGGTATCCGAGATAAATGTGTTGGTTTGTTCTAATGTTTATCATTAATAATAATTTTACTGCGAACTGGGTCTTTTCCTAGGAAAGTCATGATTTTAGATTTTTCTGTTGAGATTTCCATGTTGTAGTTTAATGCAATTTGCTGAAAAGAGTGGACTGAACGTTGTAGGTCATCTTCTGAGTTCGCTATAAACACAATGTCATCTGCAAATAATAGAGTATCTAAATTATATAATCTATTAAGTGGTATACTGCCATGTGGTTATAGTCTCCATTCTTTAATAATTGAGTTCATGTATATTATGAAGAGCATTGGTGGAAGACACAGCTTTGTCTAACTCCCTGATTAATTGGTCTGCATTCCGAGATTTTATTTTCAATCTTAACTTGGATGTAATTATCCTTATAGATATCATATAGGCTATAGCTTTTATCAGTTTTGGTCTGGGATTCCATCATATTTGAGGATTTCTAATAATTTGTTTCTATTTACTTTATCAAATGCCTTCTTCAAGTCAATAAACGCCATGTGTGTTTCAATATTAAACTCTCTGTATTTTTCTATTAGAATTTTAATAGTGAAGTATCCATCTGTACAGGATCTTCCTTTTCGGAATCCATTTTGCGCTTCATCTAATACATTGTCATAATAATCAGCCAATTTTGATTTGAGCAACTTGGTGAAGATTTTGTAGCCTGAGTCCAAAAGGCTTATTCCTCTGAAGTTATCACAGTTATTTATATCTCCTTTTTTGTGTAGTGGGATTATAACAGCTTGTTGCCAGCTTTTTGGCGGAGGGCCCTCATTATAAATTCTATTTTAAAAAATTGAGAAATCTTTCATTAAAGGCAGAGCTGGCATACTTAAATAATTCCAGGTTAATACCATCTTCGCCTGGCGTTTTGTTATTTTTGCAGTGGACGAGTATTGTATTTAATTCATCTAAAGTAAAAGCATCTATGTAATTATTGTTCGAAGTTACGAGATTTACATTTTCGTTTTTTTTTTTTTTTTTGCAGCCACAACTTTTGAAAACATTCTATCCAATTTTCTAAAGGAATTGTGTTTAGTTTAACCCTTTCATGTAGCTCTCCTATTAATTGCCTTAGTATTTTATATGTTTTTGGATTTGGTATTGTAATGTCCGTTTCCAATTGGGTAACAAAATTATTCCAATAGACACTTTAACAAGATATATGTTAAAGTGTCTATATAAAGCTTAATAATTAACTTACAATTGAACAGAAAATCAGCAACTGGGATATTATAGCAATGTTGTTATGTATTAGATCTATTAACATTAAAAATAAGACTTTTATTGCGCTAAAATATTTTTAACGATCGAAAGATTCCAAAATGACAAACTTTAATATTGATAATGAAACAGAACTGAAAAATGTTTACTCTTTATTCTTACTAAAAAATAATCTAACATTATACAATGTTTGTATATTTAAAATCAATCAAATAAAGCGTTTTGTAATAATACATAATAGTTAACGAAAAAAAAACTAAAACAACACGCTTTATTAGAAAACCGAACTAAAAAAATTAAAAATAATTTTAATTTCCAATGCGCTTGGGATAAAATGAAAGTGGTCAACAAAAAAAAATCATCTCCAACACATCTAGAATAAAACTAGAGTTATCTACAAAAAAATAATTTTACCAACAAAAGCGTGGGGTGCTCTATATAAATTAATATAATTGATAATAAACAGATATTGGTAAAAGTAGTCTCTAAGAAGAAAACGTAAAAACCACAAAAAGCACCCCACGCTTTTCATGGTAATTTTTTTTTGTAGATACCTCTAGTTTTATTCTAGATGTGTTGGAGATGATCTTTTTGTTTACCACTTTAATTTTATCCCAAGCGTGTTGTAAATTAAAATTATATTTCATTTCTTAGTTCGGTTTTCTAATAAAGCGTATTGTTTTAATTTTTTAAACTATTATTTATTTTTATATTTTAGTTTTTTAGCTCTAATAAAGCGTGTTGTTTTAGTTTTTTAAACTATTATTTATTTTTTAATTTTTAGTTTAATTGATTGTCATAAACCGGAATCCCATGAAAATTTAATTGCTCAATACTCTTCTAAAAAAAATCCTCCGGGCCGGATTTGTACCAGCGACCTATGGATTACTGAAATTATATACCACTACAGTCCACCGCTCTAGCAACTGAGCTCTTACAACGATTGACTAAAAAGTCGACAAGTCCGCAATCTATTATACAGGTTTTCATTTTTTTTTATCTTCTGGTGATTCTGGCCAGGATTTTAGAAAAAATGAAATTATTGTATTTTCATGGGTCCTTTACAAGCATACAAAGTTTCAAGTCGATCCAATATTTTAAATGGGTGAAAATCGTATTCAAAGATTCCGTTACATAGATACAGGTCCGTTACATAGATAGACAGATAAGGTCAAGCTGATATAAAGCGTGTAAAAATGTTTTGTTTATTCTGGCAGAGTTAATGCAATAAGGTCTTCCGGTCATTTAACCATCGGAAACATAGGACTATATATCTACAAAACAAATTTATATATATATATATATATATATATATATATCCATAGTAATTCTGCCCGAGGGCAGGTCTTTCACTGCAATCATAGCATTTTTTCATGCTATGCTTGCAGCTTTACTAGGGGATTGTTGGTGTGGTAGCTTCCACACCGGTGAAGGATGATGATGATTATGATGATAATGATAAGGATGATGATGATGGCCATATGATTTCGGGGACCGTTTGGGTCTTAAAGTTCTCCTGACATTTGTCTTACAGGTGAGTAAAACCCCCGATAAAAAACCTCACACAGAAAAACTGTCCCGACCGGGGATCGAACCCGGGCCCGCTGCGTGGCAAGGCAGCACGCTACCTCGAGACCACAGCTGTGGATATATTATATATAATATATATATATATATATATATGACAGAAAACAAAAATAAATGCCTGAGTCTGGATTTGAACCTAAGTATCTAAACCTTGTATGTTTAGTGCTGTGACAATCTGAGCTACTCAGGAATCCTAACACAAACATTTATTTTTCTTATTTATATACATAGTATTCTCAAATTACACGAGAGGTAGCGGGATATCGTTCCAACTGCCATCTAGTGGCCTCTGTAACAAGCAAGCATATTTAAAAATAATATTTTCTTTATAGAAGTAACTCTTGTATATTTAGATGTTATAACTATATTTTTTTTACATTTAGCAATGAAGGCAAATATGACATGAAAAGAAAAATAAATTATATATATATATATATATATATATATATATATATATACACACACACATCCATAGTAATTCTGCCCGAGTTCTCACTGCAATCAATAGTATTTTCATGCTATGCTTTGCAGCTTTACTAGGGAATTATAGGTGTGGTAGCTTCCCGTTGCTTTCCACACCGGTAATGGATGATGATGATGATGATGACAAGGATGATTTAACGGGGACCGTTGGGCCCTAAGCTTCCTGACATTTATCTTACATGTGAGGAAAAACCCTCGCACAGGAGCCCGACCGGGAATCGAACACGGGCCCGCTGCGTGACAAGGCAGCACGCTACCTCGAGACCACAGCTGTTGAAAAGGGTCAACAAGTACGAACCTAATGCATTCTGCTGATAATGGGTCTAGTCCCGAAAGGCCTACAGAGTTTTAAAACAACTTAAGTTCAGGAGACGGACCTACAAGGTAACTATTTTATAGTTTTTAATCTACATTATATTAGGAGTTGAGTATCTCAACTCTCTTATAGCCTATGTCCATCCCAGGAATCTCCTGAATATTTTGCAAAAAGCCCCATCACAATCGGATCAACGGTATGGCCGCGCATAAAGTACAAACAAACAAACATTTGTTATATATTAGAGTAAGCAAATTAAGTAAAATTATATATTGAACGTAGTGTAATAACAGCAGTATTGTGTTACTTTCACTAAGTGTTGCGCACATCTGTCATATAATGCGAGTATAAGCTTCATCTTTTAATCCAGGATATCAAAATAACAAAGATGAAAACAGTAACCATGAAATCTCTTAAATTAAAACACGCCCCTAGCCTCCCTCTCAACACAGGAGGCGTGGTTAGTACATCATATGTAACGAATCTCTTAAAATGGCCATAATCTAGGTTTAATTTTTAAAAGTTAAGTAACTTACATTATTTATAGGCCTACGTTCATTTAAAAAATAGAGATGTAAACAGTGGCGGGCATTCTACTCCAGCTACCCCAGCACTGCTGTGGTAATTAGTATATTCACAATTTTTATCATCATCATCATCATTATCCAGGGATTAAGCCTGTTGGCTCGTTCCGGTTTCATGAAAGCTAGAATTGTTAAAATTGCTCAGACTATCTTCTGTGTGGGCAACCAACATTTCTCCTTCAGTGCGGTTTATAATTTAGCAATAATTTTGGAAATCTTCCTTCATAATTTTTAATTAAAACAAAATAATACATTTGCCAAATTTCATAAAAATCAATTACGCGTGAACATTAAAATTCAAATTTCCGCCGCGTCAGCAGAATCAATCGCATTCAGCTTGACGCAGCCTTCTGTATTCACATTACAGCTATTTTCCTCTGTGTTATCCCTCCCAACACCAGCTGCTACGTTAGAGATGAATACGCGCAAGCGTATAATTCATTTCAATGTGTGGCTGCGAATACCGCCGATAACCCACACTAGAGGAAGGTTGTGTCTAAAGCCATCGATTGTCTATCAGTTACCAGCTAGCTGTGCCTTACCCAAAGTCAGAACTCGAAGAAAAATGTGCAAACTGATCGATAACCATGAACATCAACCTTGTACATAAGGCTGAATCAAATTTTGACCTATCAGTTCATGGAGAATTCCTACGAGAAGAAAGTTTATAGGATAATTCGAGACGATAAACGTGTTTGGCTGATTTCGATTTTTTTTTTGCATTTATATTTGTAATTCATTACATAACATTTAATTTATGAAAGCGCCCAGTTGGTAGACCTAGAATGAAGTGGGAGAAAAACATTAACCATGATTTGAGGGAAGTAGATATACAGGGATGATTGGAAAACATTAGCTCAGCAGAGGAATATATGGAGGGATTATGTCCGTGCGGCCGTGAACCTATGGGTTCGATCGTGCCAGTGAATTAATTAATATTTCATTTTTGCGTTATATGTTTACAAAACAGGAAGAAATAATATGAAATCAAATTATGTAGTACGCTTTGCCAGCTATAGCAACCTATTAATTCAAAGGCAGTTATTTTTATTATTTAATCGAATAACTCGACAATATTATTTGTGGAAAGCAATTGAATGATTGTGGATGTGCATATTATTTTTGAAAATCAACAGTTGAAGTGATTTAATATCGGCGTATAGTTTGTTCAAATGCGCTATTAATTTGTTTTTACAAGTTTAGTAAAAGTATTACTGATAAATGTGATTTACCAAGTAATTGAAAATTAACATGAGTGAATGTGTTATGTATAATATAAACAAGAGACCATTAAATAATTCAAATATAAATAAAATTATCTCTAGGATACTTAACAGTGATAGGTATATATGCACCTGTAGAAGGAGATGAAGAAGAAAGTGAAAAATTTTATCATGACTTCCAGAAAGTTATCTGCACAATTAATAATAATGATATGATTATAATTTTGGGTGATTTAAATGCCAGAATTGGTAATACTAAATTTGATACATATATAGGACCATATGGAGAGCAAACCTGTAATAGAAATGGCTTACGGTTAATTGATTTTGTCATGTTTAATCAATTCACAATAATGAACTAAGTATTTAACCACAAGGATAGTCACAAATATACATGGGAAGCCAGGGGTCTTAAATCAATAATTGACTATGCTATATGTAATAAAAAATTAGCATCTAAAGTTCTTCATACAAGAGTTTACAGAGGACCTGAAATCGAATCAGACCATTACTTACTTGTTTGTCCAATTCGTATGCCACCGAGATGGAAAAATAAAAATAAAATTAATAATGTAAAATTTGAAAAAGTGGACTATACTTAAAAAGTAAGTCTTTTCCGAGATCCCACTATTACCTGGCTATACAAATGCAGATTAGATCGTCTAGTTCAAGAAACACCGGTTGGTGAAAATATTGAAGAAGAATGGCTTGCTCTACAAAGTATTTTGACACAAGCAGCAAATGAAAGCCTGGGTATCAAAACCAAATGGAATCGAAAAAAAGGACTACGGATATGGGATGAAAACATAAAAAAGTAATTGATGATAAACGTGAAGCATACAAAAAATTTCTGTCTACAAAAAAAGATGAAGCTAAAGTAGAGTATCATAGGAAGAGAGCCATAGCTAAAATTGAAGTTCGCAACAAAGCTGGGAACAATTTGTCTCATTTTTGGAAAATGATATCACTAGGCCTCAACCAAAAATATATAAAGTTTTAAAAAATTTAAATAATTATTCAAGAGAAAATGCACATTTAAATTCTATATCTAAAGAATCTTGGCTTACCTACTTTCATCATTTATGGACACAAAAGGATGATTTATTACAAATACCAATCTCTAATAACACTGCTTTGGAACAAATTTCTATAGATGAATTAACTGATGATGTTAAATCACTAAAAAGTAACAAAGCTCCCGGAGAAGACCACATTAATCAAGAATTATTTAAATTTTCAACTAAAAATTTTTTAGACAGATTTCTTATTCTCCTTAATATGATATGGGAAGGACAAGAACCACCACAAAGCTGGAACAAATCCATTGTAATACCAATCTTCAAAAAAGGAAGTCGCCAAATCAAAGATAACTATCGTGGAATTAGCTTGTTGAACTCTGGATATAAAATTTATGCTAATATAGTTAAGAATAAATTGAGGAAAATTTATGAAAATATAATTGGAGAAGAGCAGAATGGATTCAGAAAGGGTAGATCTTGTACAGATGGATTCTTTACTCTAAAACTACTACTAGAAAAGCACAAGGAATTCAATATAGAAACTCATATCGGCTTCGTTGACTTCATAAAGGCTTTTGACAAAGTAGACAGAAATATATTACTACAAATTTTAGCTGATGATAACGTTCCACAACAATATATTACTAATATCTTCAACATCTATAAAGATAATGAAATCTCTGTTAAACAAGATGGCAAATTATCTTCTTGGAGAAAGATCAACACTGGAGTAAGACAGGGATGTGGACTTTCACCGGTGCTTTTCATTATATACATGAATAAATTAATAAATGAATGGAGGAAAACACAACGAGGATATATACCCATCAATAAGAACCTCAAACTCGATGCTATTCTTTTTGCAGACGATTTAGCTCTTCTGGCACTTTCCGAAAATGATTTGCAACGATCAATTTATAATTTACAAAAAATAGGTGCCAAATTTAATATGGAAATATCAATTAACAAAACTAAAATTATGGCATTTCATGGGAAGGACCCCATACAAAGTAAAATCTGTCTCCAGAATAAAATTTTAGAGAGATCTAATCAATTTAAATATCTTGGATATTATCTCTCTATCTGGGATGAAAAGGATATCCCTGAAAACGTTACTAGTTATAATAAAAGTTTAGGAATTATTAATCAAGTTATGAAACCATCCCTTGTACAAAAAAACACCAGATTACGTTTATATAACACTTTGGCTAGACCAGTGTTGACCTATGGTAGTGAAGCATGGACACTAAAAAAACAACATGCAAGCAGAATAACGGCTTGTCAAATGAGATTCATGCGCAGAACAGCGGGTTACACCAGATGGGAACGGAAAAGGAACACCGATATCTTAAAAGAATTGAAGACTACGCCAATTTTGGAATATATTAAACAGTACCAACTAAATTGGAAACACCATCTTGAAAGAATGAGTTCAAATCGGATCCCCAAAGCTGTTTATAATTATATACCAAGAGGACGAAGATCACTGGGCCGTCCTATGAAACGCTGGAGGGAAAATTTTCTATAGGATCGTAACAGGCCTTGGCCTAATACTTGGAAGGAAGAAGAAGAAGAAGAAGAGACCCTTTTCGTGCTGACCTCTCCACGAGAATAAATACTTTGTACACAACGTAGGCCAACTCCATGTCTACCCCGATCTAACAGAAAAAAAAATACAAGACCTTTTACTAGTTCGTCGCATGAGAAATATTCATGGTTAGCTGGCAGTAACCAAATTTTTAATACATATTTTTTCTTTTTTTGAAAATGTATATTATTAGGCCAAGACAAAATTACTAGTTGGAAGAAAATTGTGCACGTTAATCTGGGAAGTTTAACAAAAGCAGCAGTTAACCACGATGAAACTATTGGCCATATTACGGAATAGAGAAACTTTTATTTAGGCTTCCTTTGGCAGTATTATTGAATCATAGGACCTATATTCATGAGTATGACATTTCTTAAAATGTAGCATATTTATTTGCCATACTCTTATGATATGTTTCTAGAAATGTATTTAGAATAATAAATGTTTTTTTTACTATTTATAAATTGAACATTTTGCAATAGGACCAGACCTGGCGGAAGAGTGGTTACCATGCTCGACTCTGGTTCCAAGGTTCGGGTTCAAACTCGGTCGAATTCGGCGAATGTTTCAAGGCATAAATATCTTAGTACGTGTTCCTATAGAATGGAAATGAAGCAATGGACCTTGTATCATAGATTTTTTCAAGTCTGAAAAAAGATACATCTGAGCAAAATTTGTTGGTCCTTTCACTCCTACAATCGAATTGCGATATTAATGAGCGTAATGGCCTTGGGATTTAAAGTGTGTTGTTAAATAAAATAGTAATATACCATTTTGACGTACGAGCTGTTATAAAGTGTAATAAGCGTTTTCATCGAACAGCTGGAGTAACTGATGTGACCACAAAAGGACAATGGATCTAACAATAGCATCACTTATGAGAGTTATCATAACTAATGCCACGAGTGATTTCCAATTTATCTGGAGGATTTGGAAATCAAGAGTGGTATTTGTTAGGACTATTTAACGAATAAAATTAAGCTGTTTACTCACAAATTATTATCTAAATGTAGTTATTTTAAAATATTTATATATTTAATGTGAACGGTGATGTTTAAAAACAAATGAGAAACGTTTGTTATGTTTCACTTGTTCATCACTGCAACCAGCTCACATAATTTATTGCCAAAGGATCGCAATATTGTGAGAATACACCCTAGTGGAGAAAAAATGAACCAACATTACAGGTTATTAATTAGTTTCTAATACCCTATGATGTAAATATCAATTATATATTTCTGGAACGTGAATTCCTGGGAAATAATACGTTTAAGAAAGTACAAACAGTGGTTTCTCTTTTTTGTGCTATAATCAATTGCTACAAATGTTTTTATATTATCTCCCCAAGTACATTCTGGTTACATTCGTTCACTATATAGTATACAATCTGGTAGCCACATTTGTTCTGTAATGCTTACATCTTATCATATAAACTGTCATATTCAACGTATTAATTATAGAGTCAGTCACTGTAAAATAATGGTCTGACCTATTCAGAATTTGAAAAGGAGGAGCTTGATTTTAAAGTGATGAAATTAAATTGATAAAATCGAGGTCAAAAAACGACTGTGATTGGTTGTAAATCAAAATTCATTGAAATGTGAATGGTCATTGACTCCCAAATGGGGCATGATTTAGTCCATATAAAGATATATAATTGAAATCAAATGTTCTGATGGCGCATGTAGGCAAACAGTTTACAGATACTTTTAAAATTCATAATATGTTAAAGCATGAAGATGCACTCTATCCTCTACTATTCGATTTTGAATTAGAACATAGCATCAAATCTTCAGAGGCTGAAGAAGGCATACAACTCAATGGAATTAATAAGTTGTTAGTTTATGTTGATCATGTAGCATAGGCGATAGCCAGGAGATACTAAGGGACAACACGTACACACTTATTGAGTAACACAAATAAATTGGGACTGGAAGTAAACATCAATAAAATTAACATCTGGCCATCGCATAGAAATACATTGTATAATGGAAATGGACGGTTAATGACAAATTAGAGAAATTTTGAAGGAATTCTCAGGAACAATTATTACAAACCAAAATAAGGTGCAGAAATAAATTAGATATAGGCTCAATTCCAGATATGCGTGCTATTAAATTGGAAATATAATATAAAACTGTTATTCTCCCAGTTATATTATATGGATGCAAAACATGGACTCTCACTTTAAGGGGGAACAAAAGTTTACGAGTGTTTGAGAATAAAGTTCTCAGGAAAAAATTTGGACCTACGAGATATGAACAGACAGGCGAATAATGGAAAGGACTACTTAAACAGTAAGTTAGGCTTACATGATATTTGTGGTAAACCAGATATAATAAGAGTTAAACTGCGATGGGAACGAGTGAGGAATAAAATAGAGTCATGGAAATTCCTTGTAGGAAAACCAGAGGGAAAGAGCCCAGTAGGCAGGCCAAGAATGATGTGGGAGAATAATATTAATCATGACTTGAGGATGACTGGAAGACTTTAACTCAGGATATGAATGTATGAAGAGCTTACGTTAGCGCAGACATGAACCTAGGGTTCGATAATGCCAGTGAATCAGTTAATTAAATGTTCTGAGCACAGATCCTTCTGAAGGAAAGTAAAGCCATGGGTTCCGTGTAAAATATTTAACGGCACGTAAAAAAAGTCGAACTACGAGTAAATGAGTAATCAGTATTTTTATGGCAATAAAGCAATAGGTGAAAATGCATATTATACAATATGTTATATTAAAAGCATACCTTACTTAAAGATCAACACTGCACTGTAGCAGACACGCAAATATTGCCCATACGTATAGAATAGCCTTTCGGCAAGACCAGTTTTTCGGGATTGAGGACAGAGTTTCCACACACTTAACAAAAATACCTGATAGAGTAATGTTTACCGTTTTCATGTCTGGTATTTTTGGCAAAACATGAAATCCTTATATTATTTCTCACGATATAGAATATGTAATAGGCCAATATTAACTAGTCAATATTTCCTTAAGATTAAAGCACCAACATAGAAAGCTGACGCTTTAGGTTCAAGTCTTAACTCAGGAATTACTTTTTTTAGCTACATAATTCGAACAATAATTTACTAAATTATTTGTTCACAATTTTATCGTCCAATGATGAATGTAAAGATTGGTAGTATAACGACTCTCTCTATTCCTAAGAGATCAAACAGTTCTAGACATGTTCAATGAACATCATCAAACATTAATTACACACCTTTAAAGGAATTTACAACAATGTTTAAGGAGTGAATACAAGACTAAAACTTGTGAAAGAAAGCGGATAAAAAAGGAAGAAAAAATCTGGAAAGAAGTCAATTGGAGTGTGAACTAAGTTCTTTTTTTTTTTTTCTTTTTTTGCCCTGGCACTGCTTGTTACGTCATTGGGTTGGCCTCGTTAACTTCACAAAACTCTCGCTTCGTCCCTGCCCCCCATTCAACTACTATCTAAAAAAATTATCAAACAAGTTTAGCTATAAATAATTTTGAACTATTCCACTTTTAGTGATAATTCGTGCCGTTCCACTATTTTTCTGTCATGATCTTTAATAAAGTTTTAATAGGAATAACAAACTCCAAAAGTAAAGGATTAACGTACAATGTTATTAGCTTATATCAGCGATATAATATGTAGCAAAATTAATTCTATATTTTTTATTCAATGCCACCAGCTTGTCATTTCGACATTTCTGGTACTCTCCCCTGGCACTGGATAATATAAAAGAATGTATTTATGGGAAACGAGCAACCTGACTTGTTTACCTCAGTCGTTAACATAAATGTGGGTTTGAAAATTGCATTACCCGAAATCTACTTCAACATAGTCTTCATTTCACATAGTATTACTGAAATTAGGCTAGTGAATTTCCGCCGGAAGGACATGATCAAAAGAACAATATATACAGCAAACCAGTTATATCAAAGATTAACATAACGATTCAAAATAACAAACAAAACATATTGCAAAAAGCTAGATTACGATACCTATAAGTTTTCAAGCAAAAAAATATAAGTATTGACATATATGTGCATATAATAAGTATCATTCAATGTATTTAAATGCCTTCCCATCTATTAAAACGAGCTTTTTCTACGCTGCAAAGTGAGGATAAGTAGGGATAAATAGTGAAATTGGAGCTTTCACTTATATTATGGTTACTGATAGTGTAATATTTTCTTTCAAGTCCTATTATATGAATAAATTTCTCGTAACAGACCAAGATATTGTAGGATTCATGAAAATTTTGAATCAATATAATTGTATATAATATATCAACGGCTTGGGAAAATAAGCAGCTAAACCAGAATATAGTATTTTCAAGAAAAGCTACCGTATTTGTAAGTTTATAAAACTTTAAAATCAAGATATTGTGAATGACTATACTAAATATATGTTAAGTACGTTAATTATTTTGCATTTGTAGTTTTCGCATAATACATATTGCATTAGAATTATTATTTATAAATAAAACCAACCAACAAAATGTAAAAAAAAAAAGGTGGGTTAGCTTCTTTCTTCCCCAAAGTTAAACACACTATACAGGTGAATAATTTATATTTAATTAAATAGTTGGTCAGTCAATGTTTTATTTTCTGACGTTATTTCACAACTCTGATTTTTCGCGACGTATTCAATCTGGAAGTGAAATCTATTATTTTTTTTTTTTTGCTTAGAAGTACCTTATTTGATGTTTCTGGTTTATTTTATATGACGAAAATCTACGACATGTGAATAAGAGCTTTGTTCTCTTCCAAAGGAAGACATACTAGGGACTTTTACGTTCTTAAAAAAATCCATCTACACCGGAAGGGTTTAACTCGTGAATCTCGGAATCAGAATTAAGCAAGTTTTAATTAAACATATTGTACTGAAAAAAGTTCTTTAAGCATTGATATAATCTTTGAACGAAGAACACTAATAACCATTATTGCACTTATAAGCCATTATAATTAAATGAAGATCCGATTGAGGGTCTTTCCACTTTTCAGCGGTTGCCCTTTTACCAGCCGGCTGCTGGCCCTTCACATCCACATGTGTCAATCACATAAATGAAGATACAATGTAATATTCTCACCTTAAAATATATTTTAATGCTCTAATCTGCAAGGAAGATACATCTTTTCTGAGGAAAAAATGTGTTTCACTGTACTGAATTATCTCTATAGTGTGAATCACTAATATACTGTCATATTAAAATCTCTTCTTTATTACTATAATATGTTGATTATCGCCCGCAATCTTTATGAGGGTTAACATTTTGTTTTTAAAAAATATAGCAACAAGTCTTTGTTCAAAAAAAAAAGTTTTCATTGTAGTAGTGCTATTTGTTATGATGCGATCACTATTATATTGGAGAATGATAGAGCTTACTTACTCACTGGTACCATCGAACAACTCAATGGTATAATCTCTAGAGGATGAGGAAGGCCTACAACTCAATGGTATTAATAAGTTGTTAGTTTATGCTGATGGTGTAGTACCTTTACAAAAAATGTGGGAAGCATTAAAAGAAATGGACATAAACGATACAATTACCAATGCAATAAAAAGTTTGTATAAAACGCAGTATCTAAAATTAAAATTGGAAAATGTATATCAGAAGAAATTTAAGTAACAAAAGGCCTTCGTCAAGGTTGTAGCATATCACCCATATTATTTAATATATTTATACATAAAGCACTGTCAAAACTGAAGCAAAAATGTGGAGAAATGGGAATACCAGTTAGAGATAGATCAACAGATTCAATATATACACTCTAATTTGCGGATAACCAGATCATAATTGCTCAAGAATATGAAGACATGGAGTTTTGGTTCAGGAAATTATTGGACGAATACGATAACTGGGGTTTGAAAATAAATTTAGAAAAAACTCCTTATATGGGATGTGGAACAGAAGCCGAAGATTTAATATTAGAAGATTAAAAGGGGTATATTAGGGGATGTGAAGAATTTGAATATCTGGGAGTAAACGTAGATAAAGAGGATAAACAAGAAAGTGATTTAAGAACAGAATAAATAAAGGTAAAGCAATAACAGCAATGATGAATGGAGTCTTATGGAACAGTCATATAATCAGAAAAAAAACTCCAAATATATAATTCAATAGTGAGAAATACTGTCACATATGGAGCTGAAGTTTGGAAATTTAACAAAAACATAAAAGAAAAACTTATGCCGATGGAAATGGATTTCATAAGGAGAGCAGCAAGATGTTCTAAATTATAAAAAGTAACAAATACTATCATACGAGAAAAAATTAATATTAGACATTCAATAGTAGATTATATAAGATATAAGCTATTAAATTGGTATGGGCATGTACGACGAATGCAAGAAGAAAGGTTACCAAAAAAAAAATTGGAATTGTGCCCATCTGGAAGAAGAATGAAAGGAAGGCCTCGAAACTCGTGGATGCAAGAAATAAGAACTGAAATGAGAACAAGAGGACTGCAGGGCATGGAGTGGATGGAGAGAGACGAGTGAAGAAGGAAATTAAAACTTTAGGCACAGAAAGATATGTAAACATTAAAAATCTGTGGCACGCCGTAGCGTAGTGGTTAAGGTACTGTGCTACAAGCTGGAAGGTCGAGGGTTCGAGTCCTGGTGGCCCAAACCTTCTGGCGGCACTATGGCCCTGGGGTCGGTTCAGCCTCTAACGGAAATGAGTACCTGCCGCTTGTTCCGGGGGTAAAGGCGGCCGTCACGCAGGGCCGACAATCCGGCTGACATCAAGTGTTGTTTGACCAGAAAAGTGGGAGCCCTAATCTCCTACTATCCCAAGGGCCTCCTGAGGCCTGTAGTGGGATTACTTTACTATATAGATAAATAGAAAGCGGCGGCGACGGCAGCGGCAGTATTAGTATTATACGATCATTATACTTAGAGAACAAATGCCAAATTAAGATGGAAAACAGACTTCAAGAAAAATACAGACATCAAAAGATATACTACAAGGAAGTTGCGTATCACCAACGTTGTATATAAATTGATAATTCTACAAAGAATTGGTCAATACACTGCACATATATAGGAATTCAAATAGCAAGAGGTATTAATGATTACCCTCCACCATTTACTATTCGTCCAGTATAATTCCCCCCAGTGGCTGACTGCTCAGGATCCAGATGATTCATCTTTCATGTTAATAAAATTAGTGATAGAATACAAAAAAATGGGGATTACATATAAATTATAATAAAAATAATATATTTCATTGGATACAACAAATGAACTAAAATGTAATTCAGGAAGAAGACGTAATGTTAAAAATGTTAATATTTAGGATCTATTTTACGTAAAAATGAGAATTCAACTACAGAAATTGAAAGAAGAATAATTGAATGAAGAAGAAGCATGTGAACGAGTGCTTTGGAATAGAAATATAATATACATAACGAAGAAAACTATATTTCAAGTTCTGTCACAAAACATTTTATTATATGGGTCCGAAACCTGGACATTAAGTAGAAAACAAGTCAACAAGCTCTTAGTCGTAGAAATGGATTTTTGGAGGCAATCGACAAGAATTTCAAGAAGGGATACAGTTAGAAACAGCACAATAAGGGGCATTATGCAAGTTGAAAAAACACATTAGAAAAAAATAGAAGAAAGACGTTAGAAATAGAATGGACACCTCATAAGAATGGAAGAAGATAAAATACCAAAGAAGATCCTTGATTGGAAAGCTAATGGAAAAAGTGGAAGAGGCAGACCTAGAGAACTTGGATAGATGGACTGAGGAGAAGTATGGAAGATAGATATTTGAGGGAATAGAAATGTAATATACAGAACGAAGAAAACTATATTTCAAGTTCTGTTACAAAGCATTTTATTATATGGGTCCGAAACCTGGACAGTAAGTAGAAAAAAGTCAACAAGCTCTTAGTAGTAAAAATGGATTTTTGGAGGCAATCGACAAGAATTTCAAGAAGGGATACAGTCAGAAACAGCACAATAAGGGACATTATGCAAGTTGAAAAAAACACACTAGAAAAAAATAGAAGAAAGAGGTTTGAAATAGTATGGACACCTTATAAGAATGGAAGAAGATAACATACCAAAGAAGATCCTTGATTGGAAAGCTAATGGAAAAAGTGGAAGAGGCAGACTTAGAAAACTTGGATAGATGGAGTGAGGAGAAGTATGGAAGATAGATATTTGAGGGAAGAAGATGCCTTAGACAGGAACCTCTGGCGACAAATCACTTTGGGCTGAAGGAGAAACACTGTACTGTGGAATATTCCTAATAAAAATATTATTGTTATTATTATTATTTTATCATCATCTCTACGGTACAAAAACGTTCGCTTCCCTAACAACATCCCTCTATAGTATTTTATCCTTAACTTTCAATTTCTTCCATCCCAAACTTGCAATATCTTTCTCAACGTCGTCCATCGAACTTTCTCTGGCCGTCCATTCCGTCTTGTTCCTTCCATTATTGCATCTAATATACATTTTGGAAGTATTTTATCTTGCATTCGAACATGTCACTGTTTTTTCTCCTAATAAACATAAATGTCCTTATTTTATTTTATAATTCAGTGACCATTTACATATAGTGGGCCATATATCAGCATGAACAATTTTCTTTCAAATATAGGAAGAATATCTTTGCTGTTTTCATTGTCCAGGATACTGATCGTTCTTTTTTTAAAACTGTAAATCACTCTTTTAAAACTTTTAATTACACGCTTTATATTAGCTTGACCTGTATCTATCTATCTATCTATGTAACAGAATCTTTCAACGCGATTTTCACCCACTTAAAATCATCGGATCGACTTGAAACTTTGTATACTTGTAGAGGACCCGTGACAATACAATAATTTCATATTTATTTTCTAAAATCCTGGCCATAATCATCAGAAAATAAAAAAAAAAGTGTTTTTGTATAAATGTAACGGAATCTTTCAACGCGATTTTCACCCACTTAGAAACATTGGATCGACTTGAAACTTTGTATACTTGTAGAGGACCCGTGACAATACAATAATTTCATATTTATTTTCTAAAATCCTGGCCATAATCATCAGAAAATTAAAAAAAAGTGTTTTTGTATCAATGTAACGGAATCTTTCAACGCGATTTTCACCCACTTAGAAACATTGGATCGACTTGAAACTTTGTATACGTGTAGAGGACCCGTGACAATACAATAATTTCATATTTTGTTTCAAAAATCCTGGCCAGAATCATCCGAAAATCAAAAAAAATGAAAACTGGTATAATAGGTTGCGGACTTGTCGAGTTTTTAGTCAATCGTTGTAAGAGCTCAGTTGGTAGAGCAGTGAACTCTTAGTGGTATATAATTTCAGTAATCCATACGTCGCTGGTTCAAATCCGGCTGGGAGGGTTTTTTTATAGAAGAGTATTACTTTTAGCTCATACTACAATAGTATCGAATTTAAAGATATTTACATTTTTTATCTTATTCTGTAAAATATTAAAACTAAAAAATAAAAAATAAATAATAGTTTTAAAAAACTAAAAGAACACGCTTTATTAGAAAACTAAAAAATGAAAAATAATTTTAATTTCCAGTACGCTTGGGATAAAATAAAGTGGTCAACAAAAAAATCATCTCCAACACATATAGAATAAAATTAGAGTTATCAACAAAAAGAAAATAATTTTACCATCAAAAGCGTGGGGTGATTTTTATGATTTTTACATTTTCTTCTTAGAGAGCTTACTTTTACCAATATCTGTTTATTATCAAATATATTAATTGATATTAGAGCACCCCACGCTTTTGATGGTATAATTATTTTCTTTTTGTTGATAACTCTAATTTTATTCTATATGTGTTGGAGATGATTTTTTGTTGACCAGTTTATTTTATCCCAAGCGTACTGCAAATTAAAATTATTTTTCATTTTTTTAGTTTTCTAATAAAGCGTGTTCTTTTAGTTTTTTAAAACTATTATTTATTAAAACTGTAAATCACTCTTTTAAAACTTTTAATATACCTGCGCTCCATGTTACACGAAAAACAAACTATGCTGCAGTAAACGACTGTTGCTGTGTTGATAACTAAAATTTCATATAGGCCCTAATAACATATGGACATTTTAAATTCACATGAGGTTATAGAAGCTCAATTAAGTATTTTACGTGATTTAAAATATTGGTATATGCCAGTCGGTGGTACTGATATCAGAAAATACAATTTATATTTTCTTAACATTTGAATGTTGGGAATCCGAGATGTGTTTACGAGATATGAACTGAGGCCTTATGTGACATCGCATATCAATCTGCATTTTCTTAAAAACTAATTCAAAGTCAATAATTATAAGATAAGCTGTAAAAATTAACTAAGAATATGTATGTCATTAATGGAGAGGCTAAAAATTCAAATTTTATTGAGTGTAAAAATTGGAGTTTCATCTATGAGTAAACTAAAACTGTACGCGAGCACTATCTGTAACAGTCTCTCACATAAATCCATGAAGCGAATGAACCCAATTTCGATTTCTGTGCAAACTCCATAATTTGTAATGTAGGGCTCGTTCACAGAGAACGTGATTTCAACAAGCTCAAACCGCTTACAATTCGGACGTTTTCTTAACGCTGGCAACATAAATTCCGATTATTTTTCTTCCAAATTAAATGTACTGCACCTTCTATTAACCTTTCTATTTCTAAAATTGAAAACACAGTTACACTGATCAAGGTCATACGCTGATCAACACCAAAATTAAACTTTTGTCACACTGAAATAATTTTATTAAAAATTGTACATTAATTTTACCTATCTGAAAGAAAACTGCATGTGTGTTCTAATGCTACCCAATGCACTTTACGTACTTGGGTTTCGCGCTGGGCGGATAGATTGTGTTAATGTCGTCTATTTTCAATTTACGCATCTCTTCGTCAGACCGTTTTACGTGAATTACGTATTCTTGTAATGTGTACAGAAAATAGTGTAGGATGAGCGTATTTTTAAACTCAATATACAAATTCAATATGGATTTATTTCTTGTTGTCATTAAATTAAACAAAGGTCCTATTGTTTCTCATCGTTAGTAGTAAAAACAATTTCATTAATAACTGGGCAACGAAGTGTACAAAGCCATTAAATAAATTAGAAACTAATGTCAGTCTTGATGATCTATGGATATCACATTCGTCCCAGAATCAGAGATTTGAGAGTTCAACTATAGCGGAACCAATTAATAGGAGATGAAAACTCAAGGAGGTGACTTCCTTCGAAAGATAAGTGGAAAAGTCATCGGTCCAGTGCATTGAGATGTGTGGCACGTCGAAGAATCCTGAGAATAAGAAAGGCCTAAAACTAGGTAAAATTCCCAGGTGAAGAATCTCAAACCCTGGCATCACTGTTAATCTTAAGGCATCATGTCATATCAAGTCAATGGTTTAAAGAAAGTATAACAATTTTGTTATTAATTAAATAAAAACAAAACGTAGTTTTATTTGATTTTCATATTTAATTATTATTATTTTATTATTACCCCGTTGAATGAAGGGGGGAAGCATGGCCTTTGCGGTTAAGGAAATACGCAACAAATGAAAGGATGAGCCGTGTTCACATTATATTTGCCACTTTTAATGTTATATCTATGGTTCACTCTGAGATAAGTTTAGTGTTCTGTGCCTATTGCTACTTTCTATTTCTAAGAGTGAGAGGTCACTCTTTACTTAAGTTACGTAACGGCGCAGAAGAGCGTGGAAAGTTTACATACCGAGTCGAAAGGCATTAACAGTTAACAGTGTTCAAGTTTATCTTCTTCAGTTTGGATGGCTTGGGACGCTAAGTCAGGTCAATTGTTATTTCTTTGAAGATGCACCTGTGAAAAGCAAGTTAATGTATGGTATGGAATGTAGGTGGTTATTATATTCTTTGTATTTGAATTTTGTTTTAATTAACTTGACTGTTTATATGATATATATACACACACACACATACACATTATTATATTTTCATTGTTAACATGATTCATAGTTCTTTTATTATTTATTTAATGTATTCATTATTTATTTTTCAAATTAAATACACATTCTTGTTTAGTCAACTTCATTTGTTTTTGTAATAATCATTAATCACAGAAACCTAAACCTAAGTTCATGAAACCGTATATGTTCCGTAAGTACCCGAACTTTAAGTCCATGATTGCGTAATACAGATAATTATTTCACTGTAGCTAATTATTTAAGTATCTGTAGAACGAAATATAAATATATAGCAGACAGAAATAAAGAAATCACATTAAGTTCATGTAATGGGCCCAGCCATTCACGTTGCCCGGTAAGTACAAGTGAAAAAAAACTAACTAGCGCAAATAAGGGGTTCAATATTGCTGATTCGATTTACGATGGGGTCAAGATTTTTAAAATG
The DNA here is from genome assembly GCA_030220185.1 of Diploptera punctata. NCBI lineage: Eukaryota > Metazoa > Arthropoda > Insecta > Blattodea > Blaberidae > Diploptera > Diploptera punctata. The sequence goes on from JASPKZ010008888.1 coordinate 1,118,492, forward strand.
ACCTAAACCTTCTGGCGGCACTTTGCCCTGTATTTGACTCAACCCCTAACGGAAATCAGTAGCATATTATTTTATGAGGGTAAAGACACGTCATGCTGGATATATATAAACAACAGAATCGAATGAACTGATCACGGTCACTGGCTATTAGAAAATTTATTTTAAGCCAATTTTAATTAGCTAATTTCAATAATCAGAGGACTTTTCCGTTTTTTAAAGACGTGATAATCTGCCGTTAGGTTATGCTTCGCTGAATCCTGTTAGGCTAATATATTTCAGGATACACGTTGAGGTTTTACACCCACCTACTTTGGAGGTGTCAGGCTTTATTTCACTCTGTCTTCAAATCTCCTATATGTAAACGCCATAGAAATTAACTGTTACAAGTTCTGCGCAAATTGGTGCGAGTCGGAATCAGTTGTACTTTTGACCTTGGGTATGTTAAGATCGTCTCTCTACCAGTTACATATCACACTGATTCAATAATGCCCAGTCGGGAGCCTCTTCGGGTGTGACTATACCAAATTCCAGATGTCTTCGGAGCAAAGCAGTAAGCCAGCCCTCCCCTTCATTTAAAATGCTGGCGCTTCATTGGTTGCAAGTGTCTGGTAGGAAATTCCACGTCAGCATTATTCACAATATTACGATGTAAGTCAGAGACTCTCGTCGTCCCAACTCCTTTCAAAAAAGCGTAAAAATGAAAATATACAAAACTACTATTCTACCAGTTACATTATATGGATGTGAAACATGGACTCTTACTTTAAGGGAAGAAAGGAGATTACGAGTATTTGAGAATAAAGTTCTTAGGAAAATTTTTGGACCAAAGAGAGATGAAAAGACAGTTGAATGGAGAACACTACATAACAGCGAACAACATGGTATTTATAGGAAGCCAGATATAATAAGAACAGTTAAGTATCGTAGACTGCGATGGGCAGGACATGTGACACGAATGGGGAATGAAAGAGGTATTATGGAAAACCCAGAGGGAAAACAGCCAGTTGGTAGACCAAGAATGAGGTGGGAGAATAATATTAACTATGATTTGATGGAAGTAGATTATACAGGGAATGATTGGAAAACATTAGCTCAGGATAGGGATGCATGGGGAGCTTATGTCCGCACGGCCATGATTCTACGGTTTCGATTGTGCCAGTGAGTTAGTTAGTTGTTACAACACAAGTTCTTGTTTTTTCCCTCAGTATCACTTATATGCTCAAGTATTCATGAAGCGTTATGTTCAGTAAAATAAATAAGTGTTGAGCCTACAGTAGTGACTGTGATATATTTAGCTGGTGTGTGCAAGTGTTTTTTTTAATAAGTGCAGTATCCCTTTCTGAAAAGATGTCCGATAATTCTATGCCAGGTCCGTCCGGAATGTCTCCTGTGAAGAAACATAAACAGAGGAAAGGATTTCGTTCGGGAGAAATACAGACAATTATAAACGTTTATAAAACGTTATTGAAGGAGAACCCTCACACGGCGATTAGAGATGATTATTATTGGTATTTATTATTAATATTAGTATTTATTTTTACTATATTGTTAGTATTATTATTGGTATTCATTATTTATTATTATTAGTAATAGTATTAGTATTAGTATTACTATTATATTATATTATTATTATTATTATTATTTTCATTAATTTCATTATTGTTGTCAGTATTGCATTTCATTGTTGTTAAACAAATATGTTATGAAACCGTAATTGCGTGTCGTAAGGTTTATCCGCTTGTGAAGCGCGCTTTTTCGCCGTTACAACCACTGTTTACATCTGCTCCGTAGGTATCTGGAACCGACTATAGTGTAATCAGCCTATTGAACGGCCCATCTGATTATGTCCCTACAACGGTCAAGTGAGAACTTGAAGTTTCCAGGTTCCATTTCTAACACGCAGAGCTACAGTTGGGTATTGCCCATCTACCACAACTATAACGCCAAGTTAATTTTTTGGAGAACTTCAAATGTCCAGGTTCCATTTCTAACACGCAGAGCTACAGTTGGGTATTGCCCGTCTACCACAACTATAACGCCAAGTTAATTTTTTGGAGGCTGGCGAGCAAAACATTATTTAAAAATCAAGGTTGTATTGGATCAGACATGTAAAATGGTTGAATTTCTTGTAAAACTATGGAAAGTAAAATCTTAAGGAAGAAAACATTAAATGGCTCATGTGCAATAAAAAAATCATGAAGTCAAATTAACGTAAGAGGAAAAACTGAACATATGCTATATTAAAGAAGAATTAGAGGACACTGTAAAATGGCTTGTAATTAGGGGACATACAGCATTGTGTGGGATAGCTGATTATGCATTTATTTTAAATATCTGTGAGCGCATTTTATTAATCACAATAAGATGATAAGGCATGAAATGTAACGGGGTTTCGAAGGTGCATGGAAAGATTTTGGTTGCTAGACAGAAATAATTCTTTAATATTCAAGTTTGCTCTTATTATATTAATATAAGGTCGACAAGACGCCATGAGAAACATAAATACCACGTTAAATTTACCAATAAATGATCGCATATGGAAGGGATAAAATTTTATTACACGGATGTATTGAAAATTGGTCCACAATCCTCTTACAAAGCGGTAATATTTAATGTACAACCAAGATTTTTATGGGTATGTTTGTGCTATAACGTCATAAACGACTACCGAAGTCTTGTCATGATATTTTTATGCACGAGACTAACAAGAGAATCACGAATTGGTGTGTATTCACCTATACAGTAAATCACAGCAATCAAATATACAGCGTGATCATTTTATTTCAAATAGAACACGTGTGTGTGTGTGTGTGTGTGTGTGTGTGTGTGTGTGTGTGTGTGTGTGTGTGTGAATTTCAGAATGGAATACTACAATTAGTTATGATAATGTAGCTAAATTGATAGCATTTACAACAACAACGTTTCCTTGTTCTATAAAAACAAAATAAAATAGGCTAGAATTTAAAATCCTTAATCGCCATCACGAATAGTTTTACATTTTCCTGTAACTAATATTCTATACTCTTATCCTTTTTCTCCAAAATCTCTCTACCTTCCTTTTCCCGGTTCTGCAGCAAAGTGATTTTTCATCTACCTCTACCTCCCCTTGCCGTTTCTAATCCGAAACTCTTCTCCGTAATCTTTCATCATATCTCGTTTTACACGTCCATGTCATTACAATTGTCTGTATTCTAAATCTTTGAATGCATTTTCTTTATTCATATGTTGTCTAATCACTTCATTTCTAATTCTGTTCAGTTTAGAAAGTATAGCTGATCTTCGCATATTTTAATTTACTTCACATATGTAGCCAGACTACAGACTAACATACATTTATTTTAGTTTCCTTAAAAAATATGCTTGCTCTATAATATTCCACTTAAAATTGATGTTAGCTGAACCTCCTATAAAATTATTTAAAATTAAGATATAAAATTATGGAATATTCACCTGAAAGGTCCGACTCCTCAACTTAATTAATTATTTAACTGTAGCGCTTTCGGGACTTCAAAAGAATCCTGCCGATGATGGGACAAGTCCCGAAAGCGCTACAGTTAAATAATTAATTGAGGAGACGGACCTTTCAGGTGAATGTTCCATAATTTTATATTTTAATTTTGAATAATACCTCAACGGAACACATCATGAATCTTATATAAAAAAATATTTAGGGAAATAGTTTTGCACGATATTAAAAATTACATTCATAAAAAATATATTTTTCCTTGTGATAATTGAGGCCTTATAGCTCCTTCGAGTGGTAATAAAGTTTATGAATTCAATCACACTTATCACATCATACAATAGACCGTACACTGCCGCTCAGAAACCATGAGCGCTTCAAATATTTAGTCTCACGTCTTCCGCACAGTGCATGCGACGCTTTGTTCACACGACTGTGTATATTTAAGTATATGACTTAAATTTGCTTATTTGGTTCAGTAATTTGAAATATGTTACAGATCAGACCGAATTAGTTTGCTGAGACTCTGAAGAATATGAATAAAACAGAGTTTAAAACTTGCGCGTAAACTGCATATGAATAAGAAGGTAAGAAATACGGGCTGAATTAACAAAGTTTCGATAGCGTAGATTGCTAACGCAAGAACTAAGATAGCCACTGAACTACATTGGTCTTCAATTGGAATCCCGTACAGTACTTTTTTAATAAACAAATTCCCATCATATATCTAAAAAAATATAAACATGTTTTCTTTCTGCTAAAGGGTATTCGTATATACATTATAATTAAAATAATATATTGAATATAAAGACGGTACATGTGAAAAAGGAAAAATTCACTAGTAGTCAATGGTCGGTTTGCCACCTATAGAGGAAAGGCACGGCCATTGGATTAACGTGAAAAATCGTATGTCTGGGAGTCGCTTTTAACATATTGGATTGAAATGAAAACAAGACATTGACTGCCCATCAAATGTATCGAATATAGTTTTGAAGCATTCGCCCGCTGCGCGATAATGGGTCTCCATTGCATCATTACGACTGATATTGATATACATCACCTCGGAGACGTCGAGGGCTCGCGGCCTCGATCACAAAGCACTCCATGTCAGCTTTACGACGCTCCCCAAACACACTTGCTCGCTCGGCACCCGACATTGGGGTACCTTTGCGTGGCCCATACATTCCTCTTTCCAACGATATGCGTAATCTACATTTTCGGCTGGCTCTTGCGCGCCCTGAGGCCGGCATATTGATTTTATATTGTTTTTAAAAATATTCAGTTTTTACATAGAAAATTTTCCAAAAATAGACTTAATAATCTATAGATCTCGACAGACACTATACACAAACATACGAAATATAAAGCTACCATGACTGAGGCGTGAGTTACACTGTATGGAAAGGAACGGGAGCGCTGGTTTTGGTCATCAGCGTTCGGCACCTTCCCTTCGTCCAGGATGCAAACCCAAGCCTTAGCTGGCCATATATGCTAAAAAAAGATACCTCACTTAAGTCTCTGAGACTAATAGTTAGGGAGTTATTAAAAGCAAGATAATACAAACATTTTCGTTACGGTACAAATTCCTGTTCTGGTATCCGTATGTTCCGGTGTGATTTTAAAGATATTTCACGTCAATAAAATAAAATATTTAAGTTACCTCGAAGAATTGATAAAGTATTATGTAAGGAGTATTCATAACGTGATAGTTGATTTTCATAAGTAATGCCACGAGTCATTTCCAATTTATCTAGAGGATTCGGAAATCAAGAGTGGCATTTGTTAGGACTATTTAACGAATAAAATTAACCTGTTTACTCACTAATCATAATTAAACATAGTTATTTTAAAATATGTATATATTTAATGTAAACAGCGCTGTTTGAAAACAAATGAGACATGTTTGGTTACTATTCTTTTGTTCATCCACTGCAATTAAATCATATCATTTATTGCCAAATAGGATCGCAATATTGTAAGAATGCACTCTAGTGGAGAAAAATGAAACACATCAAACTGTATATTATAAGAGCATTATAGGTTATTATTTTTTTTAGAAAACAACTCCGAAAAATTATTATTTAAAAACACAATTATTGAACACTCAATCATCAAATGTGTAGTTCGAAGGAAACTGTTCATTATTTGCTATATTCAACGTATTTGTTCGAGAGTCAGTCACTTCAAAAATAATGCTCTGACCTGTTCAGAATATTAAAAAGGAGGAGCTTTCTGCAATATGATAAACGGAAGTAGATAAATATCGAGCTGAAACACGACCGTGATTGACTGTAAAACAAAATTCATTGACTCCCATTTGTTGCATGAATTAAATACTCTCAACAAATTTAGTAGTAGTGCAATTGGTAATTGTTTTCAGCTCACTATTTATTCCGAGCAGTCTTCCATCTTAATTGTTGTGACACTCATGAGTTACGGAATCTAGATAATTATTTCCAGTCTACGTGCTTTAAAATGGGTCACTCAGGCTACAGGAAACAATAGTGGAGTTTCAATCTTCAGCTTTCATAACAATTTCGAATGGTTCAATAATGTTTTATCAACAAAAATGAACTCACCAAATAGGATTTATGTATTTTTTAAATGATATGTAGCCTAATTTGATGTTTTATAGAAAATTCTAACTATTATTAATTATATCTTCTTTAAAATAACCAAATACAGGTTTATATTAGAACAAAATTAAAAATGTCTGCTCTACAATGGGTATTTTCATTCTTCTTCTCCTTCTAAGTCCTTTTTTTCTCTCAACGAGACATAGGTGCTTTCCCCTTACAGGGAAGAAATTCAACCATACTAATTTAGTTACACTTCTATACATAAATAGATTCAAACAAACTTAATTTAGATAAACACAAATAGATTTACTATATTGGCTGCAGTACGATATTGTTTTCTAAAAAGCAGTGACAAACTAGGGTAATTTGCGGCTGACGCCATATTTTAATTATTAAATAAGATAGGGCGAATTATTTAAAGTTATACGTATTTACATTAAAGTGGTTAAAATAACCGTGTCCTAAAAATCCTACTTACATAATTATAATTGAGTTACGAGTGATAGTTATATTAATTAAACTCTCTAATATCTCAGATCTTCAGCGTCTTAATTCAAATAAAGATGTTAAAACAACCCGACAATCGTGCTCAGAGGCATCTTATTTCAGGTTTGAGGTTCTTTTAGAGCCATAAATATACCACACTGGACCCACGATATTTCTTCCCTTCCGGAGAAATCCATACGCAGCACTTTAAGGGCCTTAAAAATACATCGACTCCGGCCGTGTTGAACCCGCAAACCTTGAAACCAGAGGCGAGCAGAAATACTACTAGACAACCGGAACAGACTTATCCATGAGAACTACCTCTGTTGTTTATTAGATGCTACGTTATTGGTGATGAACAGTTATGGGGTCCCGTAAACCTCATACCAAACAAGATACTCGAACTATGTACGATGTAGGCATTTACATAATTCCGCCAGTCTTACTAACAAATCTCAGATGTAAACAACGATGCCTAAGCGCTGTGCCAGTATAGTTCGGTACTTAGGCAAAATGTTACAAAAAACATCTGCACTAAGTATTTGTGTAGCTGGCAGTAGTTGCAATTAAAATTGAATGCCGGTTACTAACCAGAGTGGTGTCCCCGGGCAATGGCGTCAAACAGTTATATATTTCGAAATTAATTAATTGCATTTCTCTTTAAAGATGCATTAAGTCCGATGTCTGGTGACCAGAAAAGACTAACTAATAACATCACCCTACCAAGTGTTCCAAATGGTCTGTTGTTAACCATCTTGTTTTCCGACCACCTATTTTTTTGTCTGCCAACAGATCTTATCTCTGTTCGTCGATATGTTAAAGCTGCTTTTGGAAATCTGCCGTTCATCTTCTGTTAACATTGTGTTCTTTTCTTTTTTTTTTGTACCGTTAAATGTATTCCATTACAGGTTCAAGTTTTAGTACTTTCATAATATCTACATTTCGTTTGCGGTGTAATTTTATGTATCTTGCAGTTCTTCCCATTCATCTCAACACATGCTATAATTCTACTAGGGGTTCGGAGATAAGATTCATAAACACTGCAGAGTACACAAGATCTAACCACACACGAAAAGAAAGGAATATGGCAGAACCCAGGGTTGAGCCTAAAAGGACATGTTTGGCAGTTTAAAGAAAACTGGAAAATCGTGTTAACAGAATGAGCAACATAACATTTTCAAAAGTAATCTTAACATATCGATCAAGAGGGAAAAGATCCGTTGGCAGATCACAGAAAAGATGGACAGTAAACGAGACAGGTTAGTCAGCGTAGTACTTCGCAGGATGATGCTACTGACTAGTCTGCTTTCATGACTCATAACGTAGCAACTAATAACATGGAGCATATTTATTTCATTTAACGAAATTGTATACTGAAACAATACATGTCTTCATAGTAAGCTTAATATTACAAGTTATTCGGTTTAAAAAAAACACGCAACCAAGTTTTTTTTATCTTACTGCAATGCTCCATTACAAATACATGCACTCTGTATCTCTATGTTCATGTATTTCTATTTAAAGAGTTGTATCTATCTATGTTCTATTGTAGAGTTCTGAGGTATATTTCTATTATGCATTCGGTAAATGATTTTAACTGATTTCTTAGGAGATCTCGTTAGCTGCTGGCCACATCCTTGTCGAACTCTGTCCTTGTCGAACTCTGTCCTTGTCGATCACGTCGAGACTGTAGATTTCTGCAGTCATATCAGGTGGTCGACTGCCTGTTTTTCTGCCCTGCAAGACGGGCTGAACTATCGGTTAGGGTAAATCTACAGATATAGGCTCTTGTGAACCCGTGTCCAGTCACTTTTTTCTCACCGAAGGAAGAAAGGACCAGCAAGCATCGTCTGTTGCAGATTTTGCCCACTGAATTTGCTATTTTAGAATTAATTTCTTGTTTCACTTGGGTAAGTAGTGTTTGTTTAGTTATTCAATCATAAAAAAATTCCTCATTTTAATTTTCCGCTGCTGCTTTGGCTAGTTTGTAAGTCTATATACATTTCCTACAATACCGGCATGAGCCTTGACCCAGAGAAAGTGATGACACATTTTTGCTTTTCAAGCTTCCTGATTTGGTGTATTATAGTATGTATAATTATTGTACAATTAAAGTTATTATTTATCAAATGAAGGTTATTTGGTCATCTGAATTTATGCCCACCCCCTTTCCAGCTTCGTCTTTTGACAAAATGTCCCATGCTTTCTATAGTGCTTTGAGGATCACTATTTGTCCAGCCTGATTGTTGAAGCAGTTGTTATCTAACTTGTATTTAGGTCTCAAAAGTGTAGTAGGCCCTATGATTACTATAGTCGCAGCACCCACTTTTCCATTGGTGTCGTTTCCATCCGAGTATATTTGTATAGAATATTCTGTCTCGTCTGCCTCTTGAATTATCATCATTGCGAAGAATGTGGCTATTTGCTTATATTTAGAGAAGAGTCATGGGTGAAACTATACATCTGATATTACTCATATATCTTTATTCCTATTGGAACAACCCCGGCTATCACGCATGATGCTTCAAAGCAGGGACTTCTATATGACTCCTACCCCTTAATATTGTAAAATACAGTATATTATATGGGATGAAATAATGGTTGCTAGGCGACCGTTATTTATTGTTCCGGTGACAAGTTTTATTAGATCCTCGCAGTTGAAATCCTGTTGATATAAAATAACAAAGTACTGGCTAAGTTTTATGTTTTTACAAATTCGATAAAAATTGCATTAATAAAAGTCTAACATGCTGCATTTTTATTCGAAATGTTGGGATTTTCATGGTTTTGTAACTATAATCTCATGATCAGATTTAGTAAAAAATGTGAAATACTCATCAGTGAGTGTATGGCTTTCGAGTTTCGTGGTCTTTAGGAACATTCCCGTAAGCACGAACGTAGATCTAAAAGTTGTCCTAGCAGTGGAATTCTGGCAGGCAATAAGATTTGTATGGTAATGGAAGCAAGTTTACATGCTATATAAAGGTTTAGCTTGTCCACATGCAACACTACAGGGTATCGAACAACATACTGTTACTATTATCCTACTTTAATATGGACGCAGCTATTACTATCTTATAGGCCGAGAAAAAATTCATTACATAGTTCATCCTATACGTAATTCATGTTATGTATTTTTAGCCAAACTGTACAGTTTTATTTTATAAAAACATTAACAAATCCATACTAGTTCCGGTAATTCATTAATTATAGAAATTATTTTTTGATAAAAACATTAAGACAATAATTATATTAAACACAAACAGATAAAGGCCAAATTATATTCGTTTTAAAATATTTATGAAGTATTAAAATAGTTTTTGTAGAATTACGAGTAAATAGGAACGTGAGAAAATTACCATTGCACTTTCTGTTTTACAAAATATTCCAGAATTTCCATGTTTCATAATTTGAAATCACAATGTTTAGGTTTGGAGTAATACAAATTAATCATTAACTATCTATTACATGCCATATTTTGAAATGTTATTAAAGCACTGATGTAATTAATTATTTTAAGACATCACAACTATTACAAGAGGACAACAATACTAGCTACAAATTCGGTAAGAGCTCTCCTCCTTTGTGCTACCTTCTTAAAATACCCTAATGATATTTACTAGTAGACTTGTAGAATATTGAAACTGTTTATGCTTTCCGAAGATTATGTATATTTATAGCACAAACACCACAAACCTTAATAAACGAATTTATAATTGAAATGCCCATCAATTGATCTGTCATAAATACTCACTGCAAAAATATGAAGGATATAATATTTTGTAGGTCTATAGCAAAATCTATTAAGTTTTCACGAAGTTGAAGTAGGTGAACTTTCCAACTCTCAAATTATGATAAGGTCAACGAGAAATTGATGATATTATGGAGAGATCCTTTACCTTCATCCCAGTGTTATTAAATCAAATGCTGATATTAATTACTCCCAGGAGAGAAGCGATAATTCCATCCTCAAACTCAAATACCATTATGAGTTCTTCCTGGTCAAGCACATTAAAAATGACGATTTATTTCATTCTCATTAATTTACTGATATCACATATTTTTTAAAATAAAAAAATAAATTCGCAAAGAATGAAAAATGGCAATTTGTATAGTTTTTAATAAGTACCTGCATTCCAGTTATTAAACAAATATATCTCCCGTTCTACACAAATTTAATCTTGTAAGTGAGTAAAGATAGGGACTCATATTCGAGAAGTCCCGGTATAAATGTTGTAGCCGATAATTTGCTTAGTTTTTTTTTTACTCAATAATCAATATACAAATTCTGTATTGTATTCTCATATCCAAAGTCATTTCAACTAATCATTATTTCATAATAAGACGAAATATAATCAATGGATTTTTATATATCATATGGTGAACACACTATACTGCATACAATATTAGTAGCTAATGAGCTTAGATATTAAAATGATTTAATATAATAATGAAATGAAAAGTAACCTCTCTAACCACATATGCCACACAGTAAAAAACGTTAAATGTTTGGATCATGGCGTTCTCAAAGTTACGATACAGTAACATCATAATCAACAATTACTTGAAAACCAAATTAGGCGGGCATAAAATAATACTGTTTGTTTGCACATTACTCCACATATCTTCAAGTTCTTTGTTTTGCAAATTAACGTTAATGGCGTCATTACACTAAGTGGAAGTATTCTGAGCTTAAACCACATATCTCTGTTCAGAGGTAATTTAATCTCAAATGTGTAAGAAATCCACTCTCCAAAACCAGGATGAATGGGTAATAATAATTCAACGGCCTGACAATGTTAAGAGCTTGCCTCAAAGTGGACGACCAGATGTGAGTCGTCAAACTATCAGCAATGTTAAAGTATCATTTCATCCTAACTCTTAAAAGCAAATTAGTCGTAGCTCAGAGGGATTTACAAATCTGAAGTCAACCATCTATAAGGTTCTATTTAAACGGCTACATATTCGTGCTTTTAAAGTGCAAATTACTCAAAGTCTGAAGTCAAATAATAGTTTTTTTTTTCTTGCGATTTCAATCCCCTAGTAAGGGTGATTCACAATGAGACGAGTTTTACATAACTGTACATGTTAATCGCCATTAACATACGAATATGGGATTCTGATAATTATCACGTCACTCCAAAAATGAATATCTGATGTGGTATGGTATGTATGCGACAGATTTATAAGTACATTTCGTTTTGTGCGAGGAGCATTTCAGAAGCAATTTACCTAGTCATACTTAAAGAGTAAATCTAATTACTACTGAGGGAGATTCAGAAACCCTTGATGTAACAAGAAGATGGAGCACTCCCACATTGATCTAAAGATGTTTGGAAAAATCTGGATTAACATTTCTCTGGAAGAAGGCTAAATTGTATGACAGGTAATTGTATACTCGTACTTGCAGTAAAGACTCAATTACGTTACAGGAAGCATTGTTTAAACTCTGTCACGATAAATATTATAGGTTTGTGTTCCTTTCAACTTAGAAGTATAATGAAATCAACTCCAGAGACTAAAATCCCCTGGGAAAGAGGAAGAATTACGAATTTTAAGAAAGGTGCACATACCAAGTTTAAACTTCTCCCATGTCCTCCTAAATGCATTATGTGGAGATATGACAATAAACATACCCATACGCTTGGTTAGGGCATAACTTAATTTAGACTATATATATATATATATATATATATATATATATATATATATATATATAATAATGATTTATTTTAGCTGGCAGAGTTAAGGCCAAAAGGCCTTCTCTTCCACTCAACCAGCGAATAGTAAAATTATACAAAAATTACATACATATTACAATTTTAAGATATTAAAATACAGACTAAACAAAATACAATGATGATGGATCTAATACTAGCTAATGCTAACAAAAACATAGAATATAATAAAATTAAAATGATATAAAATAAAGTAAGTAGCTTCCTACATGATTATTAATAGAATGCTCTATATAGTTGTTATGTAGTTAATGTTTTCATTGTGTCGAACTTAAGATATCAGTTAATTTGGATTTAAATAATGATAGCGATTGACAGTCCCTGACATGACTGGGAAGTGAGTTCCATGCTCTAGCCATAGATATTGTGTAAGATTCAGAGTACAGACAGGTCCTGTGTTGTGGTATCAAAAGTAAAGAAGAGTCTTGTGATCTTGTTCCTAAATTGTGATGAGCCGATAAATGTTGAAAACGTGTTGTTAAATAAGTTGGTAAATATGTGTGCAGAATTTGGAATAGTAAGGTATGTGAATGTAAAGTTCTTCTGTCATTTAGGCGTAGCCATGATAAGGCCTGAAATGAAGGAGACACGTGGTCATAACGACGGAGATTGAATATAAATCGAATGCACGCATTATGAGCACGCTGTAGTCTGTCAGATAGATCAGTTGTAAGATTAGTCAGTAATATGTCGCAGTAGTCGAAGTGTGGCATCATAAGAGTCTGTACAAGTATTTGTTTTAATTTTGTAGGAAGGAAGTTTTTAAAAATATTTAGGGAGTGAAGAATTGAGAACACTTTCTTGCAGGTATTATTCACTGGATTTTCCAGTCTAGGTGTTGGTCAATATAGATACCCAGATTTTTTACTACTGAGCTGTAGGGGATATTTTTGTCATTTAGGAGAATGGTAGGGATATTTTCGTAATTTATAATGCTTTGGATTCGCCGATGTCCTATAATTATGCACTGTGTCTGTCAGTATTTAGATTAAGTCCATGTTTCTCGACCATTGGGAAATTGAGTCTAGGTCACTATTTAATTTGTCTAGTGTGTCATGTACATCGTCAGGATGGGAGTGAATGTAAATTTACAAATCGTCAGCGTATAGGTGATATCGACATAGGTAAGTCTAGTGGATATATCGTTAACATAGATAGAGAACAGAAGTGGTCCTAACACTGAACCTTGTTGGACGCCACCCTTCAGTGATAGCCAGGATGAGGAAAGTTCTGCATTGGATACACATTGCTGGCGACCATGAAGATAGGATCCAAGCCAGTTAACAGCATTGTCCGAAAGATTCAGAGCGCGTAATTTTGCTATTAATATGTCGGTGTCAACAGTGTCGAAAGCTTTGCTGAAGTCCAAGAGTGTAAATATTGTCATGTGGCCACTGTCCATTGCTTCACGCGCATCTTCGGTAACTTTAAGAAGTGCGGTTGCCGTACTATGGCCTGTCCTAAAACCTGATTGGTATGGGTCGAGTATGTTATGAGTGTTAAGGTAATCAGTTAATTGTCCATGAACAATGCGCTCCAAGGCCTTAGATAGGACTGGGAGGATGCTGATTGGTCTAAAGTCGTTTGGTGTTACAGGTAATTTAATTTTAGGGATTGGTCTGAATATAGCTTTTTTCCAGAGTTCGGGGTAAGTTGAGGTCATAATTGAGGCATTAAATATATGGGTTACAGTTGGGAGTATGACATGGAGTATTTTCTTTAAAAAGTCGATACTTATATTGTCTATACCTTGTGTTTTAGTTCTAATGCGGTCCAGGGATAGTTTAACGTCGATTGGCATTATATAGGAAAAGAATAATTTTTCTCGGGAAGGAGTAGGTGTGGATAGGAGATCATCTATAGTTTGTTGTTTGGTCGTAGTGTTTATGTTAAGTGTGGCATATGATGTGAAATGTTGGTTTAGATCGTCCAGTGATATGTTAATGCTCTCTCCTTTGGTTGTCGGCTGCCGTAGACCCAATGATCTAATTATACGTTTCCACAAATCACTTGCATTTGTGTATGGATCAATGAGACTATGAGCATACCGCAACTTAGCGTTCCTAATGTTTTGATTCGTTTTGTTTCTTAATGTCTTATATTGTCTTAAGTTAGCGTCACTTTTGTCCCGTCTATATTTTCGAAAAGCAGCATCTCTCTCAGCCATCAGTAGTCGAATTTCGTGGGACATCCAGGGAGCTGGGGATTTAGTAATTCGTCTAGTCTTCAAGGGGGCATGTTTGTCGTAAAGTTCTAATATCATATTGTTAAATTTAAGCAATGTTTCGTCAATTGTGCATAGGGTCCAAATATCATGCCACGGCATGTCGATAGCGTCTGCAATTAGAGCTTGCTGGTTAATATTTTTTTAATTTCGATACGTTAATAATTTAGGACGAGTCCTAGGACACTGGAGAGAGTATTCGATATATATGATGTCATGGGCTGATATGCGGGGGGCAGATATTTGTCCGTAGTTTATAATTTTCTGTGAATTTGTCGTGGCTATGATGTCTATTAATGTATCAGTCGTCGATGTGTGATGAGTTGGTTGTAAAGGCAAGACATACATATTGCATGCGTGAAATAATGCCAGTAGTTCTGATGATGAAGATGAGGAAGAAAGTAAGTAAGAGTTAAAGTCGCCCATTACTATAACATGCTGATAATGCGACAGTAAACTTAATAAAGGTGTTTCTATGTCACTAAGATATTGCCTGATGAGAAAAATCTGACGATTTTGTGTCTTCATATTCTGCCCAAGCAGGACGTATAAATTTAATCAAAAACTCTATACTTTGTTCTACGAACTTTAAATTCATTTTCAACATCTACGAGACTTCGAGACGCCGACTTCTGCCAAAGAACTCTTAAATTACCAACACCAATCACATAATTACCCAGCAATAATAATACAGTGAGTTTACTGTGCGACTTGGCCGGCGCTAGCGCGTGCAGGCAAGGCCCATGTGACCTTCACTGCATTTCTCCTCTCATTCTCCTGTGACGCCCATATCCCACATATGTCTTCACTCGTGCGGCAGTCTGACTTGTGTTCTAGGCTAGTTCACACGTGAATAAAATTAAGAAGTGTTTAATTTTGCTTGAGTGTCTTCAAAATGCCTACGTATACATTACAACAAAGAATATTAATGTATGATTCGTATGTTACTACATCATCTTGTAGGGAAGCTGTAAGACGATTTCAAGCTAATTATCCAGGCGTGCGTGTTCCGAGTAGAGAGGCCGTTCGTTTGCATGTCAATCAATTTAGGGAGACGGGATCAATTCTTGATAAGAAAAAAAAACGTAAAACGGCGTGTGTTTACGGAGCAGAAACTAGAGGAAATCTCTTAGCGCCTTGCACAAGAAACTGACATTTCGAAAGCTTCAGCATGGAAAGCTACAAAACTTTTAAAGCCAAAACCATACAAGGTTACTGTTGTCCAGGAATTGCACGTAGTAACCAGAGTCGGGCAAGTTTCTATAAATGTATTTTAAGGAATGTTAATGCTGGAACTATCGATCCACGATTAATAATTTTCAGTGACGAAGCATGGTTTCATTTACATGGTCATGTATCATCATCACAGAACAACCGATATTATGGTACAGAAAAACCCAACGTCGTTCATGAAACGCCATTGCATGATCAAAAAATCGGAGTATGGTGCGCCATAAATGGTTACATAATTGGGCCTATTTTTTATGATGGTACCATAAATGCCGAAAGATACAGAAATAATATACTGGCACCATTTTTCGAACAGTTGACGGACACTGGATGTCGGTCTGGATATTTCCAGCCACCGCGCATACAGCTGATCAGTCATCAGATTTTATTGCGGAAATGTTTGAGAATAGAATAATCAATAGGGGGTTATGACCCGCTCGGTCTCCTGATCTTACGGCATGCGACTTTTATTTATGGGACAACTTGAAAAATAAAGTTTACCAAACTAACCCCCACACATTAGACGAATTAAAACAAAATATCAGGACAGAAATTAACGCTATTTCGGAAGCTGAACTATTGCGTGTGAATGCAAATTTCCTCAGACGATGCCGTAGATTTATTGATGCAGAAGGACAGCATATCCAACATCTCCTGTGATAAGGTACGTTTGTTTTTTATTCTAAAAATTTTATTCTAAAAAATTGTTAATCAGATTTGAGTTTGCTGGAATATACGCGATTCGCCGGGAGTAAGTGCTGACCTCGCCTGCCAAGTCGTACAGTAAACTCACTGTATATTACAGCATTATCAATCACCCAACCTTCACAACTGAATATCAAACCAATAACTATTATCCTTCTTAAACTAACCAAACGCTACCGACCCACACCTACATAACACAAATATTTGGCAGCTCCGTGAGAAAAGTAAAGGTACTAATTAACACTCCTGGTTGGTTAAATCTTCAAGCAACGATATGCTCTTCAACCTACATTTCAAATCTTGCCAATGTAGCTGCTTCTGAATCCCATAAACAGCTGAGCAACGATTCCGGAAGTCCTCGACTGAGATTCTCGGTGCTTCACAACGGAAATTTAGCTCTAGCTTCAGAAGATCTCGACAGAGATCTCTGGGTCTATAAGACGGGCACATGACTGAAGTATTCCGGTTGATGGTGGTCGCAAACCTAGGACTCCAGATCCTCCGATCGGCAGAGTTGTTGATTTCTTCATCAACAGGCGCCAACCGACGCGAACGTCAGTCTACTCCAAGACACGTGATCCAGGTATGTTGTAAAATCTGCGGAGTTAGGTTGCTGTAGTATTTTTCTATTATTTAACGCATTAACGACTTTGAATAGCTCGGCCATTAGTAATGGAGGACGTAATAAGGAACTCCAAGAATAAGTGCAGTAGTTACAAGGTAAACTAGAAGATAGGTCAATAGCATCAGTTTCGGAAATAGCTACATTATTTAGTCTGAGTTCGTTGGGTCGAAACCGAGTGTGTTAAATAATTTGATAGATATATTCACAATGAATATCAATTAATAACGGAACCTCAAAGAGCGTTACTTATAAAATGTGCTATTGCTAAATTACAGGGCATGCAAAAAGAATTCTTAATATAGCCAATATACAGAGCATGGGAATAACATGGGAGTACATAAAACATAAGTCAGAAAATCAGTATTCTATCAAAATAATGCTTTATTATTACGTTCGTAAATTAATTTTAATGTGGCAGAAAGAAAAAGAACCAATGGATAAATGGGTAAATCGTATGTAAAATATAATGGCGTATTTATAAAATTCGATGTGGTAAAATAAAGCTTCTCCCAACACTATAGTAGTAGATGCCCAAGATATTATGGTATAGATAGGTAAACAAAAGTTTGTGCAAAGAAATATCAGATGATATTAGACATTAGTATTAAAACCATTTATTGAACAGTTGGGCCCTGCTGGATTGATTGACCGAGCTATACAAGAAGACAGTGAAATACTTTCTATAAAAAGTTAAGTAGGTACCACTAGTAATCGTGTAGTTAGTTACACATGATATAACAAAGGTCAAGGTGACTTTGGCATTAAACAAGAGAAACATGTGAACGCCATCGTGTGTCACAAGTGTAATAAACGTATACATTACGCCAAAGAATGTCGCTCAGAGATAACGTGACGAAAGTAAAAAAAAAAAAAAAAAAAAAAAGATTATTATGACAGGGAATAAAGATCCAGAATTGAGGGGAAACGAACTGGGATCCCATACACACTAGGTGAAGTAAACAATGTACTGTATGTATGTATCATTGAAAGACATCGCACATAAGAATGTCGCTCGGAAATAAAAATGTACAGAATTTGAAGGAAAAAGACATAGTGAAACGGATCACGACTTCGAGGTTTGAAAAATAAACAAGAGGATCATTAACCATAAAGGAATCTAAACAATAATGTGTGCACGTGTAGATGACATTTGACAAGTGAATGTAGCTCGGTAATAAATTGCCAAGGAAAAATGCATAGTTAAAAGGACTACGAATGTAGGGTTCGAGGAAATGAACCGGAGATCTCTATCCATGAGGATCTAAGCAGTAAAGTGCACGCTATTACACAGATAACAAGCGAGGTAGGCCTACAGAGCCAGGGAATAATAAAGTAAACGCCGTTACAGAGACTATTTAACTCATGCCCCAAAATGGGAGTCAATGACCAATCACATTTCAATGATTTCTATTTTACAACCAATCAGAGTCGTGTTTCACCAAATATTTATCAGTGTTATAATTACCATATTAAAGAAAGCTCCTCCTTACAATATTGCGTTCCTTTGGCAATAAATAGTATGATCTGGTTGCAGTGATAAACAAAAGAAGCAGTAGAAGCGTACCTATAGTTTCTCATTTGTTTTCAAACATCGCCGTTTACATTAAATATATAAATATTTTAAAATAACTATAGTTAAATAATGATTTGTGAGTAAACAGCTTAATTTTATTCGTTAAATAGTCCTAACAAATGCCACTCTTGATTTCCAAATTCTCTAGATAAATTCACTCCTCACTTCGTGAGTCGTGAATTTATCGATAATTTGGAAATCACTCGTGGCATTACTTATGATAACAGGCGCGGGCCGACAGAGCCAAGATAACGAAATAGGGACTGCCACATTAAGGTGCATCGTATTGGTGCTGGTTCATACCAATTGTTGTTGATAAATATTTTGAGTAGAAAACATAGATTGCTCAGATTAAAGTATCTTTGCCCGGGCCCATAAAATACAAAGATTAATTCAACTTTCCTTAATGAATTATTAAACATGTAATTTATTATAACCTATACAGATCATAATCGTGAAGTTCTTAGGAAAGATGAACTCATTTACGCTTGAGAAAGGCTTTGGAATTTTATATTCATATATGATATTGACTAGCTACTAAATCAATAGGCAAAAGTATTTAAAATCAGATAACTAAAGTTTAATGCGAGTCAAAAAACAGTCAGATATAACAATGATATAAATAAAAGATAATTGTTTGACATTGAAAATAAGTTAACAAAGAAAATAATACTATCATCTACACAAAAACAATATTAACAAACCATACGTACGATATTACATTCACACTAGTCCAGCCAAGGGCTGGGGTACACGGTCCTTGTGGCCCCACCCTAGCCAAAAAGGACTAACAAACTAAACAAGCTCCTCTGAGCTATATTGACCTGACTCCTTCGGTAGATAAACAGATGATGATTTGATGTTAGAAAGCACAGCTCTATATGAGAGTTCACTAGGAGAGGGGAGTATGCACGATAGCACACGGCGCGTAATAGGAAAGGAGGGGGTAAGTAGGAGAGAATTTGGCACTGTTCACTAAGATCACAGAAGAAATGGAGACGCGATGACGTATTGGTTGCGCTGTATAACGTAATCCATGTATCGAAATCTTGATTTCGGTACAAAGGATTCTAAAACAATATATATATATATATATATATATATATATATCTAGTTTGATAACCAAAATAAAATGTTATATCTGTATGTGAGCAATTTGTACTGTAAGTGGATAAAGATGTCCAACGTTGGAAAAGTTAAATTCGAAGTAGAAGGAAAATAGATGTTACATCATGTAATGCTGGGGAGAGTACAAATATGTTGATTTATTGTTAGGAAGAGATTGGTTGCAAAAGCACGAAAATACGTTAAATATTCCATGGAGATAATAGGGACAATACCCTCCATGAGCAAAACTCTTTATAGCATTTCCAACGAAAAGAGATCCAGGCGATTAAAGAAAAGAGACAAGAAATAGGAAATCAAATATATTGTGCAGAAAGTTTAGTACATTATGACGGGGGAAAATGATAAATAACTTAAATAAGGAAGAGTACGATTAGATAAATTACCTGAATTAAGTCGATGGGTTCAAGGCTGAAACTGTAGAAAAATAAAATCCAACTAAAGAATTAATGGTTAAGAAAAAATTACGATAAGGTCGTACACCGCAGAAGGAAAATATTAAGTTTGGGAAATATATAAGGTATTTTCACAAGTATTTAGAATGCCAGAGGATGGGCTAACGTAAATAAAAACAATGAAACATGCGATCGATACCACCTACATATTCGGCGTATTTAAACAATTAATAAATTATTTAAATTACCAGAAAAAACAATATAAATATATATAAAATAAAATATTATACAAACAATTAGTAGATTCTTAAATATAGAAAAAATGCTTTAAAGTTTCAACAGAAATTATAAAATATTACATTCATTTTCGGCCATTAACATTTAAGTATAATTAAATATTCTGTAGAAACTAAACAACAGCATTCCATAAAGTACGGTATTTCTGTGCGTTTCCTCTAAATCTTGTAACTTCTCTCAAAAGTAATGGCATTTTTCAAATGTATTCTTCCCATGCATCTTGAGCGTTTTCTGGTTGTTTTTTTGAGTTCAGCCCAAAGACATCTTTGATTTGGTTCTGGTCTGAACTTAGGCAAGTAGTTTCGATAACTTTTGAGCAACTATGCAGGAGCTAGCTTGTCCGTCTAGAGGACTAGTGTTAACATGCTCGTCTCTAGTTACAAAATTCGCGGTTTGAAAACTGGCAACATCAATGTGTGTTTCAGGACGTAAAAATCCTGAGTAGGGTTCCTTGGGAAGGGACTAAAGTCATGGATCCAATGTCCTACATAAAATAAGTTCAATCCTGAAAAAGATGACTCTAATCTAAATCTGCCCGTTCCTTTACGCCAAGATTTGAATTACGACGCTTGTGGCCTTAGCTGTTAAAGAGCGACGTTAAATAAACTAAAAACAGGAGCTAGCGTCCGCCATTCTAAGTTTTACGCTTCGCATCACGATTCTGGAAAAAATATGAAGTACCGTAGCCTAATGCCTACTTTTCCTGCGATTTTATGAGCACTTTTTTTATGTGGATATAGTCTTCCATTTAACTTTTACATAAATGCGTGTCACCCCTCCCTTAGTCCATCTGCATAAATACAGTCCCAGATCATGATGCTCCCTCCACCATGTTTCACAGCGGGCTGCAAAACTCTTTAATTTTTACGTTATTTATTTACTTTTCGCAATACATTTATCTTGGCATCGGTGTACAAACCATTTATAATGATCTCGTTCCCAAAAATTATGTCATTCAACCAGTTAGGATATTCCTCTGCGAACTATAACTTTTTTTGTTCACCCCGTAGATATGGGGTTCTTTCTTTCCTATCCTGCAATTAAACTTGGGCCTATGTTATTGTAAATACTCTTCGCAGTTTCTGAATATAAGGCTCTTCGAACTATATTGTTATGTTAATTTGTAAGCACTTAATTTTTGATTTTATGCTTTCTCAAATTATTATCAAATGAAGGGTACAGGGGAAGAACCAAGAAATCACTTTTGTCAACATGGAGTTTGAAATGTTAGAAGATTCTCCATGAACAGCACCGTCATTTATATGTGTGAAATAGTAAAATATATAGTTTAATTATGGATTTATTTGCCTCAAAAATTTGGCTTACAGTTAAGGAAGTATCGATGTTATACAACTAAGAGTGCGTTTTCTAGGTTTCAAGAAAAAAGTGCCTTACTTACTCATTCCTGTACCGGAAAAGGAAAGGAAGAAGGAGGGAGAGAGAGAGAGAGGGAGGAGAGGAGAGGAGGGAGAGACGAGAGGGAGGGAGACCGCGAAGGGCGACGAGAGTAAGAGGGAGAGAGAAAGAGGGCGAGAGAAAGAGGGAGAGAGAAAGCAGGGAGAGAGAACGAGGGGAGAGAGGGAGAGGAGAGGAGAGAGAGGGGGGAGAGCAAAAGAGGGCGAGTAAGAGAGAGGAGGGGAGGGAGAGAGAGAAGGAGGGGAGGGAGAGAGAGCGAGATGGGGAGGAGGAGAGAGGGGAGAGGAGAGAGGGAGGGGAGAGAGAGAGGGGGGCGGGAGAGAGAGAGAGGGAGGGAGAGAGAAAGAGGAGGAGAGAGCGCAGAGGGAGGGATGAGAGTAGAGCTGTCTGGCAGAGGAGAGAGAGAGTGCGCAGCGAGGGAGATCGAGCTATCGAGAGAGCTAGCTCTAGGGAGAGAGAGAGCGCTTGCTTATCTCTCTCTCTTCTATCTCTCTCTTTCTATTCTCTCTCTTTCTTTCTCTCTCTTTCTTTCCTCTTCTTCTCCCTCTCTCTTTCTCTTCCTTTCTTCTCTTTCTCTCTGCGCCAGATTTTATATTCTCGTCTTTGAGGCATCAATTCCAATCATATTAATTTTTGTATCTCCTGATCACGTCCCCAATTGTGTTTCTCAAAGCATTTAATATTTAAATGATTTCTCTTCCCGATTTCGTCCTTGCACAATAAAATATATGTTACTTTTGTTCAAATTTTGTGTGTTTACTTTTTCGATCAATTTTCCTGACGGAACCATAAGCAGGAAGCACAGAGGAATTATATAAACTGTAAGCAACAAAAGCTTATAGACACGTATACAATGCAATAAACAGGTAACCAATAATTAAATGGCACCCCCATCCCATCTTCAATATAAATATATTTCTAATTCAATTGAATTAAAGTTATATATTGTGTACATTTTATACAACTGCATTTAAGCATCAACACATCATTGTTTATTTTATACTTATTTCAGATTTTGTTTATATATACACAATAAAATAAAGAAATATAGGTGAAATATTAATATTAAGAAGAGTCACAATATACATCGATATACAATAAAATAAAAGAAAGTAGGCCCAATATTAAGAAGAGACACAGTATTCACTTCTAGAGAGCAAACTTCCTGTCTTCGATATCTTATTATACAGAGGACTCCCCGCAAACGAAAACCTACAAATCACTAAGAAGAATCTTATGAAGCGGAAACACATTTTCCTGATGAATTATCTGTGCTGAGTCACCTTGATGTAGTACAAAGTCTAATCGTTTTCTGCCAAGCGGTAGAAAATTGAAGTTTTAAGAGTGTCGGTTAGTCGTTGGATTAGCGCCCCGCTGTTTATAAAAGTGGGTTGAGTGTTCATGACATGTCCCGCAGTGATTTTCTGCATCCTAGTTCCGTCAAGTCTTTCTCAAGTAAAGTGTACACTAAATTCATGTTTTGTTGTAATTAAAAACAGAAATTCGCTTTCTGCCCACGAGAATTCATCAAATTCATAATACGTTTCAATATACGTAAGGCTATTTTATTAATAGAGCTTAACCCCTGTACAGGGAGGCCTTTGCCCTAAAGGGACATATCAGGCTTTATTTATTATTTATTTATATTTTATTTTATTAAGACATTAAAATTCGTATCATACACGATATATCTACATTATTTGCAGACTGGTCAGAAATTTCCTCCTAAAATTAGTAGAGGAGACTGGATACATAACTTTTTTAATCTTTGTTCCGAAACGTGCCGTTCTCGTGCAAAGAGAACGTTTAAATCTCCCGCTTCTGCCCGGGGTTAACGATAGTATTTTTATTTAACGACGCTCTTTAACAACTCAAGACATTAGCATCACAATTTCAATTTAGACCTGAAAATACCGACAAATTTTACTAATACTACTGAAACGAGATTCTTTTGCGTTTTTCCTTTCGAAGGAAGCCATACTCAGAATTTTTACTAGCTTAAAAATAATTCGACCTAGGACGGTTTGAAATCCGCCAACCTTGGAAACAAAGGCGAACATAGTAACCAAGAGTCTACTCGAACTGATAATTATTACCTAAGACTCAGTTAATTCTATTTACACACACTAACATTCACCGAGTTCGCACCAATTCCCAATGTAAAGAAAAAAAATTATCTATTTAACAATAATCGTTTCTTTCCAAACAGTTCTTCTCTTATCTATTAATGTTTGATTAGCGGTTCGATTCAACTACTACTAAGCTAGTTGCGCACATTGTACCTGCGAATCATATTCGGGTACATTCGTTCAATTACACCTGGCGTATATTCTTCTTCTTCTTCTTCTTCCTTTCATGTGATAGACCTAGTGGTCTGTTACGGTCTCAATCCAACGTTTGAAGGGTCTGCCCAAATATCTCTTGCCTGGTGGCTGGTAATTTAAGATCTGACGTGGTATTCTTGTTCTGCTCATTCTTCGTACGTGAGATTTCCAGTTGTTTCTGTATTTTTGTACATATTCCATGACTGGTTCTGTGTGTAATTCTTTGAGAATCTCAGAATTCCTTTTATGGTCTGTCCTTGAATAGCCCGCAGTACGTCTCATGAATTTCATTTCTGCCGCAATTAGTCTTTGTTCATCTACACTGCGAATTGTCCAGGCCTCACTGCCGTAACATAATATGGGTCTGGCCAGTGTTTTACAAATTCTAGTTCGTGTGTGTTGCTGTACTTTATTTGGCGTATTTATAACATATTCTACAGCGATCAGAACTCATGTAAATGGATATTTCACAGTGTACACAGGATCTGGTAAAACAGACTTCATGCGGCCCCACAAAAAAAAAAACCCGTTGAGTGGAATTAAACCCAGCGACGTGCACCTGCAAAATGAGTGGAATCCAGGGCATGCATGTCACTGAAGATTTCGTTATCCCAAACATGGATATTTCTACAGTTTAAAACAATGAACCTAGAATCATAGGTGAAGAGTATCAGCTGTGGAAACTTGTACATTCATACAACGGTGGATGAACCACAGAAATTGATGGACCTAATGCATGAATTCTTTGGTAATGGTAAAGATTTAGTTGTTGCTTGTTCATAATATCCATACGATAGTACGAGTCATATGCATTCCATATGCAATGATTCGACACCTCCTTGGGGTATAGTGAACGCTGTTGCCGGAGCCGTTGAATAAGCGAGCAGGAATGGAAACAATGGAATCACAAAGCTGTAAATAACGTTCTTGATAAAGTCTTAAAATTATCTCCAGCTTCGCTACACTATCACCATGTCTATCGATAATTGTCTAATGTGTATTTCATCATGATGAGGCTGTACCATGATATCATGTGATATTAAGTGATCACTATACGGAAAATAACGCAACTATTTATAGTTAATCTTGCCAACAAAGTTGCATATTATACGTGCAAACTTTATAAATCCAGCAGAAGAGGGAGATTTAAACATTTCATTTCAACTTGTACTTATAGCACAAAGACGATACATTCTGGACAGGGATTCCCATTGATAGCTTTACCTAATCATTGCCCTCTACAATCCCTAGAAGTTTGTAATTGCATAATGGTATGTTCCTTGGACATATTCTCTTGGAGAATAAGTTTTAAAACACAACTTTATATATCGATCTTAAAAACAAAGTTCTGATACTTGACAAAATTCTCCACACTTCACATTCAAATTTATTAATTCTCTCAATTGACAAATAAAATCGCGTAATTCATCAATATTTTATTTAGTATAATATTAATGTTATTATTCATAATACATCTGCAACATGTAATACAGCCTGAATATTTTGTATTTATTCTAACTGCATGGAAATGTTATTTTTTATGTATTGATGGACTCCTGTTCGTCCAGCTCTGGACAACGATGCTTAATAGTAGGAAGTTTTTAATCAGACTAATTCAGTTACGCTTATTTCCCTATAGATGTCGGCGAGTGGCATAGTTAGCACATTACTTCGAAGAGATACCTAGTAGGAAATTAAGGTACTACTTAGTTGGAGGAAGATCAGTAAAATTTTGCTCACATGCCTTTTTATTCAGGCTTGAGGTTCTTTTATGAGCCCCAAATTTTCATACTCGGGACCCAAGGCTTAAAGTTCCTCCCAGAAGACTTATCCCTTGGATATTTCCATCCTAAAATTCCATCGACTCCGGCCGGGTATGAAACCCCGACCCTCGGGACTAGAGGTAAGAATCATAACACTAGATCACCACGGCCGACTTTTAGGGACATTGATTGTATTATATTCTATGAGGTTGTTAATTCAATTCATGCCCATCATAAGATTATTTCACCGAGCAAATTGATTCAGGTTATAGAATTTGAGATTCGTATTCAGGAGGTCCCAAGTTCAAATTTCAGTCTTGATCAACCTAGCTGTTTTTTTTTTCCTAGTTTCCCTCAATGCCAAGGCAGATTTAGTGTTGAAATATCATTATCGTAATACAATTTGATTACAATCACATCACAGCAAGCCCATCTTTAAAATTAAAATATATTAATTCTTCAGAAAAGCGCGCGATTAATATAACACAACCTACCTGAATATCGTATTCGAGGCAGGACCTTAGATCTTAAAGCGTCTGCAAATAATATTGCATTAAAACATATTTTCATAATTTGTGAAGTCCTACTTTTAAAATAAATATGATACATTACTCTAATATTCAAGTTAAATAGCTTCAAGTTATACCAAAATAAAATCAGGAGATCAATAAGTTCATTTTTTTAGATTTCTAATCTCAAGACCAAAAATTGACAACCCAGTTACATATGTTGTCGTTATTGATCAGGGATTTTCAACTAATCGAAATGGGTTTCGAAACTTTCTAAAATCATTAAATCTCGCGCTGAAATCATGGTGTAGTACAGTGAGCAGTTGTATGAAGGGTTGCAAGTTTATTTCTTCCTCTGAATATTCTTCAATAAGATGTTGGAAACATGGAAAACTAGTGAAATCAATATTACTAAGTTCTTCTGTATACATTTTTAATTTTTCTTCTAAAGAAAAAATTGCACTTATGAGCTGAGTAATAAGTTTATTTGTACCTTGCATTTTAATTTGGACATCATTCAGTATCCCTGTTATGTCAGCCAGGAAGCCAACTTTTAACCACCATGAAGAACAGTCTAGTTCAGGGTATTGTTTATCTCGTTCACTTAAGAAGAGTTTTATTTCATGGCGGAGATTAAAAAATCGTTCCAAAACTCTTCCTGTACTCAGCCACCTGACCTCACTGTGATAAATAACATCATCATACTGTGAATTAAACTCTTTGAGAAATTCTATGAATTGCCTATGATTTAGTTCACATCATCTAATGAAATTAACAATGTTAATTACTTTCTTCATCACAGATCTGAAAGTTTCGTCAAATTTAGCAGCAAGATTTTCTTGATGTAAAATGCAATTGTATGTTAATAAGTGGTCTCTATTTAAATGTTTTTTAACAGAGAAATGAATCCTGTATGACAACCAACCATTGAGGGACAACCGTCAGTGCACGTTGATAAAAGTTTGTTTAGGTCAATTTTGTATTTGTCAAAAAAATATTTAACTGCTTCAAAAAAATCTATTCCCCGTGTCTGACCTGTCATAGGTATTACAGTTAAAAATTCTTCCTTTATAATCCCTATCTTATTACGATATTTAACAAATAAAAGCAACTGAGAGGTGGAACTAATATCTACGGACGAATCCAGAGCAAGGCTGAAATAGTCACATTCACGAATTTCATCAAGAGTACAAAGGAGCATGTCTACAGACATTTCGTTAACTCTCCTAACACAAGTATAATTGGAAAGTTGTAACTTTTGAATGTCACTTTTTGTGTGTTTTGCATTTGGGAATTTAGAAAATAATGTGTCACAAACGACTCGAAAACACTCCTTAAAAATCTCCGCATCGGCAAACGGTTTCATTTTGCGTGCTAAAATTTCTGCTACTTCATATGATGCTTTTGTTATCAATTTATTTTCACTTACGGTATCCAACATCATTTTCCGTTCAGACACTATTGACATATTTAATGTTTTTAGTTTTTCTGCTCTCAATTTAGAATGTTTAGGATATTTGCACTCAAAATTTGAATGCATCGTTTTATAATTCATATTAAGATTAAATCGTTTATAACCTTGAACTACGTCTCGACATAATAAACACATCGCATTGTCTTCCTTTTTGGCAGGTATGAAGAAAAATTCATGCTCCCAAGTATCTTGAAAAACTCTTCCTTCATCTTCGAGTTTTCTCTTGTTCCCTT
Organism: Diploptera punctata; assembly: GCA_030220185.1. Taxonomy (NCBI): domain Eukaryota; kingdom Metazoa; phylum Arthropoda; class Insecta; order Blattodea; family Blaberidae; genus Diploptera; species Diploptera punctata. Next base: position 1,146,651 of record JASPKZ010008888.1, read on the forward strand.
TCGAAAAAACACCAGCCATTATTAAACACTGAAATTCACTTCACTTTCAACTGATTAGGTAACAAACAGTATCCAGTCGCTTGTTCATAGAAACTAAATTGTATAATATTTCATTGTCAAAGATTCGGTCGACAATGTAGAAGTTTAAACGGTTTTAAAAACAAACGTACACAAATATTCAAAACCAATAACACTAGCCAGGACATTGCATTGCATTGTTGAACACGTGCGGTACTGTACTGCTCGGAATGACATAATAATAATAATAATAATAATAATAATAATAATAATAATAATTAAAATATATATGCAGTCAATATGCCCATTTCACCAATTAATGTCATGACCATTTTAAAACATTAATTGGTGAAATGGGCATATTGACTGCATATATATTTTAATATTTTATCACCAAGAAGATCACTTGTGTATTAAATAATAATAATACTTTATTTATTCTGACACAGGGATATCCAAAGTTTTGTAGAATTTCAATAAAGATAATATTAGTTTATACTTAGAATTTAAAATTTATATGTAATGTAATGAAGGTAAAATTATTCCAAGAGCCTTAATAAATATCTTCAAGAGCCGCATAATGAGTACCGCTGAACTAGACCCTGAGAAATAGTTGCGCAGGCATTTTTAATGCCTCTATAATGACCGGGACCTATCCCAGACTCTGGAAAATGGCTCTAGTTCGTCCTACACCGAAATCAAACACTCCCACAACACTCGATGATTAGTATTCTTCCCTGTTTATCTAAAGCACTGGAACACATAATACACTCACAGTTAACAGACTACCTCACCACACACGACTTACTTGATGAACATCAGTCTGGTTTTAGAACAGGACATCACACAAGTACTGCACTACTTGACATTGTAGAGGACATAAGAGACTCAATGGACAAAAGCAAACTCACCGCAATAGTCCTACTCGACTACAGCAAAGCCTTTGACACAGTAGATATAGACTTAATGCTAGCGAGACTAAAGACACTACATCTGTCGGAAAACTGCCTTGATTGGTTTGCATCTTACCTCACTAATCGTCAGCAATCAGTTTCTGTTAATAATCGCATTTCTTCCTGGCGCTTGGTGAGGAAAGGGGTACCTCAAGGCGGCGTCCTCGCTCCTCTTCTCTTCTCGATTTATATTAATGACGTGACCAAGAAACTACAAAACTGCAAGCATCATCTTTACGCGCGACGACCCTACAGATTTACACACACTTTAGGCCTGACGAAATTAATGAATATATTGACAAAGTAAACACTGACCTCAGGCATATATCTTTATGGTCCAGACAATATGGGCTGAAACTAAATGTAAACAAAACGCAAGCAATAATTATCGGACATCCAAGGCTATTACACCTCATAAACAATGGCAATATGCCGGCTGTCATATTAGATAATGAACAAATTCCTTATACCGACGTCGTTAAAAACTTGGGATTTTACTTAGATTCTAATTTAAAATGGCATGAGCAAGTAAAACAAACATCTAAAGGATCTTCTCCATAATGCATTCCCTAAAGCGACTTAAACATTTTCTTCCTACAACTCTTAAAAGAATTTTAATCCAAACTTTAGTGATGCCGCATTTGACTACTGTGACGTTCTACTAACTGACATAAGTGACGGGTTGTCGGACAAACTGCAGCGTGTCCATAATATGTGTATCAGATTCATATTTAATGTTCGAAAATACGATCACATTTCTCCATTATTCCACGAATTGTCATGGCTACATCTAAAAGAGAGAAGAAAATCGCACTGTCTAATTCTCCTATTTAAGATCCTACATACCTCGATTCCCATTATTTATCATCCCGTTTCCAGTATCTATCCTCAAACCATAACTTAAACACAAGATCACAACATAGTCTCTTACTTAATATACCGCAACATAGGACATCACATCACTCCATGTCATATACCATCTCCACTTCTCGCAACTGGAATTCCCTACCACAAGAAATAAGGGGCTGCCGGACATTGACATCTTTTAAAAGAAATCTAAATTTATATTTGCTCTAAACTCGACTTCATTATTATCCAGTGTAAGATATATATATATTAATTGGTGTTTCCCGTATAATGTATCATATTTATATTATTATTATTATTATTATTACTATTATTATTATTATTATCGTATCATTATTGTTATTACCCTATGAAATGTTGTTTGTACATGACATTTACATTGCTACATTTATTGAATCTTTAACTGTTTATAATTAGTACAGTGTATATCTATATTTGTCGAATATTTATTTGTATTTGTGCTGGTTGAGTGGAAGAGAGGGCCTTATGGCCTTAACTCTGCCAGAATAAATAAAGTATTATTATTATTATTATTATTATTATTATTATTATTATTATTATTATTATTCAAGCTGATCGGTAGTACACCGTGTGCATTTCGAACCGAGTACCGGGCTGCCCAATCCTACTCTGTAGCTACCCTCCTAGCATTCGAGAAACGACTTATAGCGAAATTTCAGTTACTGCGAGTAAGTCTTGTGTACACATAGTACTTCTGAGCGTATCAAATACAATAATTAAACCATTAAATAAATATTATCACGGAAGAGGAATGTGCTTGGGTTATTGAAAACTTATTAAGTCATCCATTTTCCTGCCGAAGCTTTGTTGAAAAGAAAAAATAATTATAAACCAACTCCTAATTTTAATTGCATTATAAGTTAAAAATGAAATTGCGTCGTTTAAAGAAAGGCACGAAGGTTGGTATGAACATGACATGGCTACAGGAATTCATGTTCCCTTTACTGTTGGCCCTGCCTTATATTTTCAACGGAGAAAAATGTTTGAACAACAAAGGGGGTTTCTGGTGTAAATAGTGTTCTTGTGCTGAAAAAGTCATGAACTATCTGAAGTCCATGTTACGTGTGAAACGGCGCTAAATAAGTTTGCAAACACTAGAATCCTTAGTCCCTAATAGAAGACGAGGCTACCGATGTATTGAGCTCGCTTATAAGCTCTAGAAACCAGCTGCAAGTGGAGACGAATATATGTGTTTTAAAATCATGCATTTATATATTTAATTAATTATTAATATGTCAAATTACCCCCTTCCATTTCCTAAGAACTATATCTATATTAGTTTATTATATTTGATACTCCTAACATTGTATTCGTTCTTTTTAGAAGTTCATTTACTCATTAGAAATATATATTTTTTTTTCTTTCCAAATGCCCCAGTTTGTCATGTCGACATTGCTGGTGTTCTCTCCTGGCATGGCGTAATTGTAGCCCACTTCTGAGGTTGGGGCGCCTGGAAGGCGGGATTACGCTGCCCCGATGATATAAGACTTGATGATGATGGTAATGATGATCCAGAAGAGGCCTTAAATTAAACTTAAGCTAATTAGGTGAATATGATATTAATGATAATGATGGCCAGATGTTGTTCGGGGACCGTTTCGGCCATAATGTTTTCTGACATTTATCTTACAGGTGACGAAAAACCCCGAAAAAAACCTCACCCAGTAAACTTGTCCCGGCCGGGGACCAAACCCGGGCCCGCTGCGTGACAAGGCAGCACTGCTAAAAAGTAAAAATATGTTCTTTAATTTGCTTACTTGTTATAGTCAGCTACTAGGTGGCAGTGAAGACCGAGTTCTCGCGACATCTAGTAATAATGGAGAATATAATATATATATATATATATATATGTAAGAAAAATAAGTGTTTGAATTGGATTCGCCTGGTGGTGTAATGGATAACACGCTGGGGTACCGACCTAGAGTTCCGGGTTCGAATCCTGTCCAGGCATTTATTTTTCTTATCATGTCATATATATACACTGGTGTCCAAAATTAAAGCAACAAACTGAAATTTCACCTTCCTGTGTCCAATTTACAATAGAATAGTACCAAGTAGTAGTAAAACGTAAACAAATGTCTGCACAATCATATCATCTGCCTGGAAGACTCTCTAGATTGGAGGGCGATAGGGAGAATGGAAACTGGACAGTCTCAAGCTGATGTGGCCAGTTGGCTTAATGCGCATCGTTCTGTTGTTTCCCGAATGTGCCAACAGTTTTTAAAGGCAGAAAATGTAACCCGAAGATCAGGGCAAGGATGACCAAGAGTCACAACAAAAAGAGAGGACCTCTATTTAACAATAAGGGCAAGACGGAACTGTGTAGTACTGCACAACTGGCATCTGTTCTCACAGCATCCACTGGAACAGTTATATCGCGACAAACAGGTACAGAAGGCTTCAATAGAGATACTGTCGGAGAACCGTTGTATGTTTAACCCTAACACATGATATCTCGAGGATTGGAAGCTGCTCTGCAGGAGACTGATGACCTCATTCGCAGCATGCACCCTCGTTGTGAGGCCTGTAGTGCTAGCAGAGGTGATCAACTGATCACACATCATACTGAGCACCTGTAACCACATTTATCGATATTCAGTGTGAACTTAAGAACACTTTGGAAAAAAGAAACCTATATTTGTTTCTGTTATTTCATCAAAATGATGTTAGATTGTTTACTGAGGTTAGTCCTTTTGTTCCAGTATCTTCTTCTTTAGTAGGCGACTACTACCTCATTGAAGTTTTGGCCTCCTCAACAATTTTTCTCCACCTAGATCTATTCTGGATACTGACTGGCCAATTTCCAATTTTCCTTTCCAATATATATTTTATAACATCATCCTGCCATCTGTTTTTGTTCTAGTATCAGCCAGTAATATTTTGTGATAAAATTAACATAGAAAGTAAACATTTTAGTTTGTTTCTTTAATTTTAGACCCCAGTGTATATATATATATATATATATATATCATCATCATCATCATAGTACATTCACGAATTTAGGCCATTTGTTGACCTGTTTCGGCCTCAAGAGAAACACCATCCAGAAGTCTTTTGAGTGGACGTCCTGGTCTTCTTCTTCCTGCAGGTTGATATCTTAACATTAGTTTGGGTATTCTGTGATCTTCCATTCGATGAACATGTTGTATATATATATATATATATATATATATATATATATATATATATATGTATGTATGATTTCTATAATATAATTTAAGTAAACAACATATTTTACAGTTATAATTAAGATTCAATTTTCTATTTATTTGATATAAAGCTTTTATCGTAAATAAAATGAATTAAATAAATATAATTTTCATTTATTTATTTCAATTTTATTTTTAAATATCTGACTAACTTTGGTAATATCACATTTACGATATTTGGGTGTAAACCTATACTAAGAGTAGGCCTATGTCTAGTTTTAGGTCTAACTAACTCACTGGCACTGTCGAACTCGTAGGTTAATTGCCGCGCGGACATAAGCTATCCATACATCCCTATCCTGAGCTAATATTTTCCAATCATCCCCTGTACAATCTACTTTTCTTAAATCATGGTTAATTTTCTCCTACCTCATTCTTGGTCTACCAACTGGGCGTTTTCCCTCTGTTTTTCCAAGAAGAAACTTCAATGCACCTCTTTCATTCCCCATTCGTGCCATATGTCCTGCCATCGCAGTCTATGAGACTTAACTGTTCTATTATATCTGGCTTCCTATAATGATAACGTAGCTCATTGTTATATAGTCTTCTCCATTTACCTGTCTGTCCATCTCTCTTTGGTCTAAAAATCTACTTACCAATTTTTAGCAAGGTTCCAAATTTCATTCTACTTGTATCTCTTTGTGTGTATATATATATATATATATATATATATATATATATATATATAAAGAATTGGTTAATATTATTGTTGTGCATAAGTTATCTACATAGTTCGCTGTTTAATATTACTTATACAACATAATACTGTTTTATTAATTTTCCTCGCAAAAGGGACCAGCGGTCAAACGACCTAAATCAGGTAATTAAAAAAACAATGGAATGATATTATAATCAATTTGGGTAAGGGTGACTAAATCCATGATAGTTTTTTTTTTACATTTTTGTGAAAATGTAATATTTAGATAAAGGTGACAATATATGAATTTAGAAACATAATATAAATATTCATGAGATTATCTATCGAATTCACTACAAACCGATCTAAAGCTGTCCCCAAATCTCTCATTTTTTTCTCCAAGACAATGATTCCAAAAATCGTGATACGGCTCTTAAATCCGTAATAGTGGTATCCTAGTGCCGTGAGTGAGTTCCCAATTCTGTGATTTTGAAACAGAATCTTATAAATTAAAAATAAGACTGAATTCACAGTTTATTAAAGTTTATAATAAATGTTAAAGTTTATAATCAAAATTAATGTTTATAATCAATATTAAAGCTATATGAGGGCAAATACAAAAATTGCATACGTAATACTAAACGTTATATAATAGTTATGCCTATGCCCTTCTAAAAATATTCCTTACATTAAATAATAATATTAGTAATGCAAATGGTGATAAAAATGTATACAAACAAATATACCAGTCTTACTTTGTAGCAAAAATATTGTCCTCTATAAACATGAGCATAAAATGAATAACAGTAATAAAGTTTTAGAAAAATAACAAGGGAAATTGAAAATACATAAAAACTCAATAATTTAACGAATACTGAAGGAATTATCTTAGGAAATTAGTTTCAATAAAATGTCTACTTGGCCTAAAGGCCAAAATATGTAATTTTAATATAACTGATATCTGCAGCTAGTGCAGAAAGTATTGATACACTTAAATATATCAAAGAGAAATAAATTATTTAATTATTTCTTCACTATATAAAAAAACAAAATTATTCACCTTTACATTGCTCTCTATAAAGTTAAATAAACGCAGTTTCCTCTGTTTCAACATAACAATTAACGAGTAAAAAATAATTTATACACGAACAACAAAAATAACAAACAAAAAGTATCGATACAGTATCATATTTTGACTGTTTTGAGTCTTTACGTTTTTAGTTCAATGCTTGGTTGGGAGCTCCTTTGATTCCAAGATGGCTTGCGAACAACATAGCATCAATAGGACTACATTTGAAGTTACTGAAGAAGGTATATTTATCCCTATTAGGTTCGTCTTCCGGGCATATAGGCCGTGGTCCAGTCGTTCTTCTACTCGACGTTTCGTCTACTGCTGCGGTAGACATCTTCAGGAGATACTGCGTGCTCTCTGTGAACTCCTCAACAGTCGGCTGCAGACTGGCTGGTCGTTGGAAACTCCCTCCCTATTTATAGGCACGCCCTGGTGGAGAGGCGGTTTTCTGCGCGGTCCGTGTTGCGTGCTGTTTTGTCCAGGCTGTCGCTAGCAGAAGTCATAGGCTTCGTTGTCGTATTGTGCAATGCCGGGATCCAGATTTTGTTTATCTTCATGGTTTCTTCTTTTTTGTTAAAGGAATTTTTGTGTTTATATATTTCAATGGCTTCTCTGTACAGTCTGGTGTAATAATGTGATGTTTGGGACAATACCTGTGTTTCTTCGAATCTTATTATATGTTCTTGGTTGTTCATCCAGTGTTCCGCTACGGCTGATTTTTCCTTTTGTTTTAGTCTGCAATGCCTCTTGTGTTCTTGCAATCTTGTGGTAACCATTCTTTTTGTTGTGCCGATATAAACTTCTCCACAACTGCAAGGGATGCGATATATACCGGCAGTACTTAACGGATCTCTTGTATCTTTGGCTGGGCGCAGTATATTGCTGATTTTTTGTGTTGGCTTGTAGGTTGTAGATATGTTATATTTATTTAATATTCGACCAATTCTCTCCGTTATTGTCTTGATATATGGTAGGTACACCTTACCCTTAGCCTCCTCCTTGTTCCCGTTTTCGGATTTGTATTTATTGGGATTTATGGCTCGGCGAAAATCTGTTTTGCTGTATCCATTGGATTGAAACGCTGCTTGGAGATGATTAATTTCTTCTTGTAGATACTGTGGTTCCGAAATCCTTTTGGCTCGTTCCACCAGGGTTTTAATTATTCCGCGTTTTTGTCTGGGATGATGGTTGGACTGCTTATGTAGGTATCTGTCTGTGTGAGTCTTTTTCCTGTATACCTTGTGTCCAAGTGTCATGTCTTGGTTTCGAATTACTAAAACATCCAAAAACGGTAGACTGTTGTTCTCTTCTCTTTCCAGGGTGAATTGGATGCTGGGACAAATACCATTTAAATGTTGCCTGAAGTTATCAAGTTCTTCTTCACCATGCTCCCAAATGACGAATGTGTCGTCCACATATCTCAGCCAAACTGAAGGTCTTAATGTAGCATTCTCCAAGGCCTGTTTTTCAAATTGTTCCATGTAAAAATTGGCTATTACGGGACTTAATGGACTTCCCATGGCCACGCCATCTATTTGCTCGTAGAATATTCCTCCCCATTGGAAATACGTTTCTGTGAGGCATATGTTTATACAGCGCTACTATATCTGGGGGAAAGAGTTCTTGCAAGTATGTCATAGTGTCTGGGATAGGTATCTTAGTAAATAAAGAAACCACATCGAAGCTTATTATTTTATCGTTTGGCTTGAGTTTCAGAGTGTCTATTTTTTCTATGAAGTGCGTGGAGTTTTTTACAAACGTGTCAGTTTTTCCAATATACGGTTTCAATAGTGAGGCGAGAAACTTGGCGAGTTCATATGTAGGTGATCCAATGGCCGAAACAATAGGTCTGAGTGGTGTTCCTTCCTTGTGTATCTTTGGTAATCCATACAATCTTGGTGGCAGTGCTTCTGATTTGTACAATCCTCGTTTAGTGTCTTCATCAAGTGTGGAGCTCTTGATAAGTTTATTGGATTTACGTAGAACTCTTGCTGTAGGATCAGTTTTTAAGAATCTTGTATGTCTCTGGATCTAAAAGCTGTTGCATTTTCTGGTTGTATTGTTCTGTTTCCATGATGACGGTGGCATTTCCTTTATCTGCTGGAAGAACGATGATGTCTTTGTCTTCGTTTAGATTATGTAAAGCTACTTTTTCTTTTCGTGATAAATTACTCACCGGTGGTTTGGTTTTACGGAGAATGCGAGACACTTCGCCCCTTATTTCCTCACTCTGATGAATAGGCAGCTGCCTTATTCCGGCTTCTACATTGGCTATGATGTCTTCAATAGGTACTGTTTTAGGTGTTACAGCAAAATTTCCTCCTTTGGCAAGTACCGATATTTCTTCTTCGTTGAGTTGCCGGTCTGTCAAATTTACTACCGCTCTTGAGTTGGGTGGTTTATTTCTGTTTTCTTGATGATTTTTTATGTATTTTTGTTTCTGTCGTTCCGTGTTTTTCTCTATGGTTCGGCAAAAGCTGTGGTATGTGATGTTGTCCACCTTCTCCCAGTCTCTCTTACTGAGAATATTGCTAATCTTCAGATGTAAGTAAAAAAGTTCTTGATCATTCATTCCTTTAACAAAAAAAAAAAAAAAAAAAAAAAAAAAAAAAAAAAAAAAAAAAGAAACCATGAAGATAAACAAAATCTGGATCCCGGCATTGCACAATACGACAACGAAGCCTATGACTTCTGCTAGCGACAGCCTGGACAAAACAGCACGCAACACGGACCGCGCAGAAAACCACCTCTCCACCAGGGGCGTGCCTATAAATAGGGAGGGAGTTTCCAACGACCAGCCAGTCTGCAGCCGACTGTTGAGGAGTTCACAGAGAGCACGCAGTATCTCCTGAAGATGTCTACCGCAGCAGTAGACGAAACGTCGAGTAGAAGAACGACTGGACCACGGCCTATATGCCCGGAAGACGAACCTAATAGGGATCAAGACGCCGGCCGTGAAAGCCTACAGTTATACAAGGTATATTTATTTCTCCATTCTTGTTCCAAAGCGTTTCTCAGGACTTGCTTGTTGGAAACCTGCCTTCAACGAATGCTCCTTTTCACACGTTCCAATAAATTCTCAATTGGGTTTATGTCCGGAGCCTTGGGAGGCGTTTCCATGTACTTTGGTGTGTTATATAAAATCCATAAACGCGTATTGAAACCGATGTGTTTGGGGTCATTATCTAGCATAACTACAAAACCTTGTCTAATCCCCATTTCCTCTGCAGAGATATGCAGATTTGTCTTCAGTATGTTCATATACTGTTTGTGATCCATCACACTATCGATAAAATCCAAGTTCCCGACTCCAGAGGTACTCATGTATCCCCATACTAATAAAGAACCACCACTATGTTTCCAAGTGGGTTGGAGATTTTGTTTTTGTAGCTCTATATTTTAATTCCTCCATACTTTTCTTCTTCCATCTAATCGGGGAATGTTGATTTTAGGCTCGTCAGTATAAATTACTTCTTACAAAAATAATTGGGGCTGTTTATGTGTGTTTTAGCGAAGTTATAATTTTTCTTTCAGTTTTCTTCACTTCTAAGCATTTTCTACGGGCTATTTTTCCATGCAGTTCGTTAGCCCACAGACTCTTACGAACATTGGTAGTAGAAATACTAATATTCTTGATAATAGCTGCTAATTTAGGGTCACTACTTTTAGGTTTTTGCTTTACTTTTCTCATTAATGTTTTTTCAACATTAACGTACAGTTTTCTAGGACGTCCTGATCTGTGGTTATCTTCCAAACATTTTCGTTCGCCAACTCTGTCAATTATATGCTGAATGTTTGGTCTTTGCCTTCCAATTATTTCACTAATTCCATTTAGCGATTTACACTGATTATGCAAACCAATAATTAATTACCTTTCTTCTACTGTAATCTTTCTACCTTTGCTCCCCATTCCAGCTTAATCTGCAGCCAGAACACACACAACTACACGGCAAAGTGCTCAAGGCTACAGTGAATAACAACACTACCGGACCCACCCCCCACTCGACTTCATGTGAACATTATGTTGACCAAATCTTAGTACTGTATCAATACTTGTTGTTTGTAAATGTTTGTTATTCATGTACAAATTATTTTTTACTCGTTAATTGTCATATTAAAACAGAGGAAACTGCATGTATTTATCTTCATAGAGTTCAATTTAAAATGTGTAAATTTTGTTTTGTATATAGTGATGAAATAATGAACTTATTTATTTCTATCCCTGTTATTTTTAAGTGTATCAATACTTTCTGCACTAAATGTACGTAACGTACTTAATATGAAAGTTTATTAATATTGTTAAGAATTTTCTTCCCACTGTCTACATTCATACGGTTAAATATGACAGATAGAGCTATATCATAAGAAAAATTATTTTTAAAAGTCTAAAATGCGGAAGCTCCATTATTATCCTTTTATGTTTTTTAAGACTCGTGAATCGGTTGATATTAAAATACAGTATTAGAATGTAATATCACTATTAAATAGACCTTACCCAAGATATAGAAAACATTTCTTCAAGGACAGGTCACAAGAGACACAAAAATTACTTCTTTAACCACTTTCGACATCACGATGGGACTGTGTATTGTTTTTCAAAAGGCAAGTACAGCAATAATATGGAAAGAAGATTATGCCATGACTGGAGTAGCACAGAAACAACTTTCTAAAACATTTAATTCCGTGACATCGAATTGAAAATGTATCATGAAATTAGGGATATTGCAGAAACAGGCTTTACTCTTTAATTCATGTTTGTTCGTAAAACTAATTATCATTTCTAAACAGACGTAACACGAGAAAATACACGATTAATAATGTTGTTGATACTTAACTTCGTAAATTGAAATTCAATGTAATGTTTGCTTCTCATCTGAGTTATGATCTCATAGTGATATTGCACTACACGATTAGAAACTCTGATATCTCGTAAACCCGTACTAAAACATAATAAATGTTGGGTAAAGTTAAAATGTTGATATGAGAGAAAGGAAGGGAGGCTTTTCTCTGCGTTAATGTTTCGGTAATATGGTGACGAGCTGTAACATGCACAAACACACAACTCGGCTGGGAAGTTGTCCGTTCAGGCTAGCAATGGGGCGGAAGCTGTTAGATTCAATGGAATTAGCGATACGCTCGTGAAAGTAGACTACATATATAAATCTTCGTTTCATGGTTATTACGGCTCGTATTTCAGCGGCTGCACGTTGAGGAAGCATCTCATGATTATTCTCCCTTTCAAAAAGCACATTTATTTCTATAATCTAGTTCTTTTGCTCAATGTTGAAGCATTTAACATAAAATAGCAGCACTATCCCATGACCTAATTTACATAATTGAAAGGCAAAATAGCAAATTCTAATCCCTCAAGCATTAATATAAGAATCTGTAATCAAAATCTACTCATTTGGGGATTTAAAATTTAAACTGATCGGCTTTTGGTTTCCTAAATAAAATAAAAAAAAAGAACCGAATGGAATAGGATGATAATAGACCTTACAATAAGGTTTGAAACTCATAAAAAACGATCTAAGGAAGTACAACACGAAAAACAAAAACATATATATATATATATATATGCCTTCTACCCGTATTTTAAACAAAAATACAAACCAATATCGACGTCGCGGGATTTTATTTGACACGCTCTTCACGGCCACTTTCTTTAAAGGTTTGCGGGTAACCAATAACCTTCTACAAGATCTAGCCATCACAGTTGTTCCTGAATTTCTGAAAATCTTAAGGAATCATCTTCATGAAACATCTCATCGATACGTCTACAGCTGACTGTATATTATATTAATTATAATTGTTTTTTATTATGTTTGCATGTTATTTTGCCATTTACCTTTATTCTTGTTGTCTTCAGGCACCCTCCAATCAGGCGAAGTTTAATAAAAAATAATATAATGAATAACTGAACAGTGTCTGAGAAAGAATATTTGCTCATTTCCGTACTCCACAACTATATTTTAACAAGAAGATATAGTAATATAAATAAATACATTTTAGTCAGTTTGTTGAGACCAGATGTTCAGTAAGTTTTATTTTTTATTCTACTTGTACTGGTAAGTCGAAATTCGAGCAACAAAGATTGAAAAGTTATTAAAAAACTATTAGGTTTAAATGCACTAAAGGTCTCAAGAAATTATAACTAATGTTCATGTTATCGTTAAATTAATGTGAATGGCGTATTTCGTTATAGTGTTGTGTTGTCTCGGAGGAGGCGCTCATTCGGTAGACCCTTCATGTAGGCCTACTTGTGTGATCAAAAAAGTATGTGATTTATAGCTTAAATTACTCTACAGACAGTCTTACCACTGTAAGGCCCAGGTGACGTGTGGTATGTAAAAATTACTTATAAGATAAGAGTTAAACTGAATTAATATAACAGAAAAAATATACCTATGCTACCATGTAGGGATATACAGAAAACTCTCCTTAAGAAATGTCTCGATTTAATTAAATACTATTCTCAATTCTGGAAATGCGTGCTTATTATGCATTGCAGAGACTCTTGATGTCCCAACTCCTTTCAAAAACATTAAACTGAAAATATATAAAACTAGTATTCTACCAGTTATATTATATGGGTGCGAAACATGGACTCTTACTTTAAGGGAGGAAAGGAGATTACAAGTATTTGAGAATAAAGTACTTAGGAAAAAATTTTGGACCAATGAGAGATGAAGAGACAGGTGAATGGAGAAGACTTCATAACAATGAACTACATGGTCTTTATAGGAAGCCAGATATAATAAGTACAGTAAAGTCTCGTAGACTGCGATGGGCAGGACATGTTGCACGTATAGGGAATGAAAGACTTGCATGGACGTTTCTTGTAGGAAAGCCAGAGGGAAAACGCCCAGTTGGTAGACCAAGAATGAAGTGGAAGAATAACATTAACTATGATTTGAGGGAAGTAGATTATACAGGGAATGATTGGAAAACATTAGCTCAGGATAGGGATGTATGGAGAGCTTATGTCCGCTCGACCATGAACCTACGGGTTCGATAGTGCCAGTGAATAAATAAGTACTATTCAATGGTCTACAAGACCGAAACTAAGTTCTTCATTAACATTTTTGTTTATTTTGATGCTCAATTTAAAACTATACTTGAATGTCACGGTTTCAGATTAATATTTTCAGGTCATAATATTCTGAGCATTGCTTCCTTCCAAGCCTAAAATAAGAGTACTTGAGTAAAAAAGTTGTAACATTAACGTTCAAATATAAACTGTGACGCAATTTACCTTAACTGTTAAAAAGTGTCGTTAAAATAGACTACCTGATCCAAATATTATCCTCCCACCTACAGTTAGGACGTTCTACTGATATTTCACCATGCTATAACAATAAAAAATAGAAATCATCTATACTATCACTAATTTAAGGTAGCCTACATAAGATTCTCACATCAAACCCTCATACAATATTAGAAAAACTATATAGGCCTAAGTTATGACCTTTCTCATGATGAAGCTTCTTTCAGACTCCAATCCCATCCCTTAAAGAATTAAACATTCATCTAAGAATCATATTTACGAATACTTTTAGCTCATTTCTTCTCTCCATGTATGAAACCATGTTTTGCACTTACAGAGTACCACCGGTAAAGAAACAAAAAGCTAACTTGTGACGTGGCGCATAAATATCCTAAACGAAACTGTTTTTATAATCTGAACATAAATAAATGTAAAAGTAATAAAATATAAAAACGTTTTCATGTTATACATAACTAATTCGTTCAACTACCTTCCATTATCTGAACGAAATTTGTAATTCAATACATTCAAGAACACAGTCAAAGGAGGATCGATGGCAGATCTTGATAGTGAGGATGGGTTTTTATAAAATTACTATATAGTATATAGTTTGTGTGTTCATAGGCCTAGGCCTACATATTATAACGATGACATACATACACAAAGCCTATACGTAAAGTCGTTACCTAGGACATCGCGGATAGGACAAGTTATACTCGGATCAACGGATCAGTGACTCTAGAGCGCTGACATCGTTCTTAGAAAAATACACGTCTATACTCACACAATTTCACCGACTCCCCTTTCCCTATGTCAAACGGCAATCGAAGTGACTTATCGAGAAGGGATGTTGCCAAACTTCCCCCAGTGTCACGGCTCATGAATATTGAATAATGCAAGGTTGGAGTTGTGTTAACAACACTGGAGTGCAAGTGCAAGAGAGAGATAGAAAGGAGAGAGAGAGAGAGAGATAGGAATGCAGGGAGGGAAATGATTGCCGAGGCAGAAAAGGAAGTAGACTATAGTTAGCATATCTTACGGGGACACAGATCCGTTGGATAGGCAATACCTAAGTGAATTTTTCGGAGTTTTTCCTCATATGTGATATACATTTCAGGAAAGAAGTTCCAAAGAATTCCTGAATAAAATCTAGTTTTCACTATCACCCTTATCACAATATTCTTGTTCTGGATCAATGTATGAGTAAATGACATGTTTCTTTGCAATGTCCTGTTTTGAAGGTGTCCCAGCAATGAGATTATTACCCAATCCGGGAGGCCCTCCAGGTCTTCGTGCGATTAAAAAAGTGTAACTTTTCTCTATAGGTAGTGCCGCTGCACAATTTCAGGAGAAAAAAGAGACACGTAAAAATGCCCATAAAAGAAGATGACAAAAATTAATGGAAAAAGAGAAAATAAGATTACCGCTTTTTATTCTCAGTATACTAAAAGGGTTTGTGCACATAAATATATATTTTGTTCTTTCTTTATATAAATCTACCCTATAAGCTGGCGACACCGCCGCCTCTGCTATTTACTTAAAGACATCCTTAAAATAGAGATATATGAAATAGTAAAAATTTACCCGTAAATAATTTTCCGAATAAATCCTAAAATTAGTAAAATAGTACTTAGGTAGGCTTACACTAGCCTAAGATTACATCCATTGAGATGATTATAGTTGTACAAGTTGTTAAAACACAGCGCCTAAATTATGGATAATAAGAGTTCAGATCGTTTAACCATCTTTAGTAAAGACATTTTACTTGATATTACGGAATTGTTATTTAACATTTCTAATTCAAATTACAATAAACGTGTAAAAATTGAATGAATTAGCTCTGTTGGTAGTGTTTGGAAGTCGTATTCGAGAGGTCCGAGATTACATTTCCGTTCCACCTTCCCGAGTTCTCTTTCTCATTCTCTCTCTCTCTCTCTCTCTCAACCGTCATGACGAATGTTTTGTTGAAATTTCATTGTCAGGGACCATTCCATCATATTCACCATTTCGTAAAATCATTAAAATGTAATCATTTAACTTTATATAGGGCCTATATATATATATATATATATATATATATATATATATATATATATAACAAAGACAACAAACAGAAATAAAATCCGTAGTGGGTGCTCCTAAATATTCTAGATGATATATGACCTTAAATGTTAAAGCGTCTTTAAATAAGAATTTAATAAAATTATATAAATTATTCTAAAGTGTAATGAAAAGCTTTAGACAAGTTATAAGAAAAACACACAGACATAACTAAGTATAATTACAATTTTATCGCGTGTGATAGCCAAAATAATTAGGAATTTTCACGACATGGGTTTATGACGTCACTACATGAGGATTCGCGTGGGTCAAACTACTTTCATGTTCATCTCCTCGGAATTACTATAAGGCTTTACATCGTTAAGAACAGCTTCATCTACACTTAAGAGATAACACTCTGAGAGCCCTTTCACAGTTTTATGTTTATTTTCTTTTATACAGCTACATCATACAAGACTGGACTGAGTTAAAAATGACAGCATTATTATAATGTTATATTCACTTCTTTATAAGCATTTCATGCATATATTTCGAATTTTTTTCTGACCTAGTCCTTTTCATATTTATTCAATCTAGTTTCAGCGAATGTAGGTATACGTTCCAAATAACGCCCACGTAGGGTAAACCGTAGCTTGAACATTGCCTCAGTCATATCAACGTAAAAACGACATGATACGGGATGTTACATTGCAAGAAAAAGTTTATTAGTAGCACCAGTAGAACAATAAATTTACATCTAGAATGGATTAGTTATTGCTGTTATAAAAATACTCCAAATATCGTCCTCTGATTAAAAGTACATATACATTGGAACAAAAATCAACTGCAGAGGTAAAAACAAAAAAGTAAGTCGAAATACATACTGTTAATATTAATAGAATTGAGTTGAAATTTGAGGTGCGTACGTAAAATTTGAAAACATAATTGAAATTCAAAAATAATTTATTCACTTGCCGTAACATGTTATATAAAGGTAGGCTTTCCGTTTTTTTTCTCTCTCTATTTTGTCACTTTCAACACTTGTTACATGTCGTAACCTGGATTCTCTATGTCTGTCGTTTGAAATCATTCAGCGATATTATGGACGATATTGGGAAATCAGATATGAGGCGTTGCGGATATTAGGGACGAATTATCTTGGAGAAGCGCTAGTTTAAATAAGTCGAGTTCGCCCTTAATATCCGCAACGCCTCATATGGCTTTTTCCTTATTCAGTACAAACTTAACAAAACTATTTTATACGGGAGTATTGTCTGATGTTGTACTACTCGAGGCACATGATTTCAAAACTGAATCATTATACAAAATTGTAATATAATAACGTAAGCTTAAACTACTTCGTAACTTGAATATTGTTCCGACATCATCGAAGCTCATTCACGTGCCACAAGAACACTAACAGCTGAACATACATTAGTTAAATGTCCTGACTATTAATTCTGGAAGTATTTAGTACTGTTCATCAAAATGCAATAGTGCGCAATATTAGGAATATGGGCGATATATGGGCCTTATGCATAAATGTATGCCTCTTAATGCTCTAGCAACCGCTACTCTCGTTTCATTTTCGGAACAATTGCATATAGCAATCAATTAACAAAAGTTAGGTCGAGTTCGTTAACCAGCAAAATTATAAATTTAGAGAGGAGGTTCATTTGAAGCAAAAACTTAAAACTCACTGTAGAGGCAGCAATTGTTGTCGATTTTTACAACAAAACTCGGCACTTGCATACAATATATATAAAACTAGAAAGACGTTCTCCAAAAATCAGCGAAATCCAACTAATAGGAATGCGACTTCCGAAATTGGAAAATAGCACTACGGGCCGCCATGTTTGTTTTCTCGCAACTAAACTGGATATATACAATAATCCTCAACTCGTGTCCACCTCAGGTCGGCCGAGGACTTTATGTAAACTAGATACATGCGATTTAATTAAACCGTAAATCAGCAACATCGGAACAGGAAGTCTAGTTGCTGAGGAATTCGCTTAATTTACGCAGTTCCTGCATAGCGGACTTTGTAGAAGATTTGATTTATTATGGATACGAGTTGAAGAAGGCCTTTAATTCATCATCATCATCATCATCCGGTATCATGGCAGTGCCGCCGTCTTCCGGAAGCCAAACGCCGTTCCTCTCTATCCATCCATTAATTCAATGGTGTTAACAACTGCTAGCTTATACTGACGATGCAATATTATTAGACAATAGCGAAGAGATCTTAAGGACCAATATGCACGCTCTAATGAATAACACTAAGAAATCGAGACTGGACGTAAACATCAATAAATTGAAGTAAACCTCAATAAAACTATGTTCACACATAGAAATGCATTATTTAATGGAAGTTACAGTTAATGACAAATGAGGGACTTTTTTAAAATTTTTAGAATTCAAATACCTTGGAACAGTAGTTACAAATAGGAACGTGATGGATAAAGAAATTAAACATAGGTTCAGTTCTGAAAATGCATGTTTTTATGCATTGTCGTCTAAACTACTCTCAAAAGAAAATTGAAAATATATAAACTTATTCTCGGAGTTATATTATATGGATGGGAAACATGTACTCTTACTTTAAGGGAAGAGAAAAGATTACGAATATTTGAGAAAAAAGTTGAACATCACCATCCGTCACGAAGTAGGCCTTTGTAGTCCTATTTCGGCCTCATCCAGCAGTATTTTAAGAGGTCTTCCTGGTCGACGATGTCCTTTGGGCTCATATTGCAATATCATTTTTGGGATTCCTGAATTATCTTTTCTTTTTAGGTGGTATAGCCAGTTTAATTGAAATCTGTAGAGTTTTTCTTCTACTGATTCTAGTTCTAATTGTTCTAAAATGTCTTTATTCTTTTTTTCGATCAAAAAGAGTGTATCCTGTGTCCTTCTGAGAAATTTCATTTCCGTTGCTTTGATTCTACTCCTGTCTCTTTGTCTTAATGTCCAAATCTTACTTCCGTATAAAAGGGAGGGTAATGCCGAAATATTATATATATATATATATTTTTTTTTTCTTGTAGTCTTTCGAGTATTCAAAGTTTTCCCCATTATAGGTTACCAGCCTATAGTTGGGTAAGTCCAGTGGTGGGGTTGCCACCTCAATGCCTCTTGGACAGGCATGCTTTTCTGTAGGGGATGCTCCCTTAGCCTTTGAAGTTTCTCCTTCTCCGCAAGGCAGCGGTTCCTCTCTCTTTCCCTGAGTGAGGGTAGGGTGCCTCTTCCGCCAAATCTGCCGTATTAAGGGTATCCCTCTCCGCCTTCATTGCCGTTGAGGTCTTCACCGTTCCCTGTCAAGGGGCCCTCACATGGTACTATCAGCCGGGCCAGCTGAACCAAGGTTTTTTTACGAGGTGTTACTCCTCCCCCTCCTCCTTTCTCATCCGGGCTTGGGACCGGCAATGGCGGAGAAAAAAAATAACAACTTATTCCTGGATAAGTGACAGAATAGTAACATTAAGATTAAAGTTAGGAAGAGATAATTTAACAATAATAGGAATATATGCCCCATCTACTGGAAATAAAAAGGAAGCAGAGAAATTCTATAATGAATTACAAGATATAAAGGATAGAATAAATAAAAATGACCAGATAGTAATATTAGGAGACTTCAATGCCAGAATTGGAAATAAAACCATTAAAGATTTAATTGGCCCACATGGAGAAAATGAAGTAAATGATAAAGGGATAATTTTAAGAGATTTTTGTATGTATAACCAGCTACGAATTACAAATACATTTTTCAAACATAAAGAAATACATAAGTTTACTTGGATGAGTCGGGGATCCAGATCTATAATAGATTACATAATAGCAAACAGAAAATTTTGGACACAAATAATGGATACGAGAGTCTATAGGGGGACAGAAATAGATTCTGATCACTTTTAGTGGTTGGAAAATTAGAACGAACAAACCTTATTTTAGAAGGAAAGTAGAAAAGAAATCAGAAAACGAAAAATACAAAGTACAGCTGTTAGAACAAGATAGTATAAGACAGTTATATGAAAATCGAATAAAACAAAACTTGAAACCAAGAGTTGGAGATGTAGAAATAGATTGGATAAAATTAAAAGAATCAATAAAAAAGCAGCAAATGAATGTTTGGGAACCTCCAAAAATAAACCAAAAATCGATTGAAAGTTTGGAATGAAGAAATAAAAGAAGCAATCAGTAATAAGAAGATAGCTTATTTAAAATGGCTTAATTCTGGTACTATTAATGATAGAATAGATTACAAACACAAAAGAGCAATAGTCAGAAAATTATCTAGAAAATTAAAAAATGAAGGATGGGAAAGTTTTATAAAAAATATAGAAAGAGATGTCACAGGAGCAAAAAGATATGGTTTCAAAGTATTCCAGCGATTAAAAGAAGATTGTACGGATAAATTGGCTATAAATGGAATGACAGCAGAACAATGGACACAGCATTTCAGACAGTTATTATATGCAGAGGAAGAAGAAACAAATACACCTCCCTGTCCCACAGAAGAATATAATGCTATAACATTGGATGAAGTGATAGAAACTATCAAGAAAATGAAAAATAGAAAAGCTAGTGGAGTAGATGGTATACCAATGGAGCTTTGGAAATATGGTGGGAAACCACTCTATATTAGATTGGTACAAATTTTTAATGATATATGGGCACATGGAATAATACCTCAGGACTGGAAAACATCATTAGTAATACCCATCCATAAGAAAGGAGAAAAAAGTAACTGTTCAAATTATAGAGGTATATCATTGTTGACAACAGCATCTAAATATATACATCCATTTTAAAACGAAAACTCCAGAAAATTACAGAAGATAAAATTGGAGAGGAACAATGTGGATTCCGAAAAGGCCGATCGTGTATCGACGCTATATTTGTTATAAAACAACTAATTGAGAAGTGGAAAGAATTTAATATCCCCCTATATATATTATTTTTAGATTTTGAAAAGGCCTATGATAGAGTCAAACGGGACATAATGTGGAAAATATTGGAAAGCTACCAAGTCCCCAATAATCTAATAAATGCTATAAAAAGTTTATATGAAACCACATTTATAAAAGTAAAGTTAGATCATGGGAAAATAACAGATAAATTTGAAATTAACCAAGGTTTAAGACAGGGATGTGGACTATCTCCATTACTGTTTATTCTATATCTAAATAAAATTGTCCAGGAGTGGAAAAAACTAAACCCCCCAGGAGTAAAAATATGTAGAGGAAATCAAATACAAACAATAATCTTCGCAGATGATCAAGTACTTCTAGCGGAGAATGAAGATGATTTGCAGAGATCAGTGTTTAAATTGCAGAATACCCTAGAAAAATACAACATGAAAATATCTGAAATAAAACCAAATCCATGGCAATCACTGGAAAGGAACTTTCGAGAGTAAAAATAATAATAAATAATAAACCAATAGAACAAGTAACACACTTTAATTATTTAGGTAATAATATATCACAGTTTCATAATCAAAAAGATGTGGAAACAAATTTAGAAAAATATAACAGATTAAATGGTATAATTAGGAGAAATTTTGGAAAACAATGAGGAAAGAAATCCAATTGAGATTTCATAATGCCATAGCCAAACCTGCTCTACTATACGGAAGTGAATGCTGGACACTTCGAGCAAAAGATAAATCCCGCATTAATAGTTCACAAATGAGATTCCTCCGATCACTAACTGGAGTAACATTAAGGGATAGAATGAAAAGTGATGAGATAAGGATGCAGTGGAATAGTATGGAAATGGTTGAACATATACAAAATTATCAGATTAAATGGTTCCAACACGTCCAGAGAATGTCAAATTCCCGTTTACCAAAGATGATTTACCACCTCAACCCTAATGGCAAAAGAGACCTCGGAAGACCCTTCAACCGATGGAAGGATCAGTTTTTGTAGTCGCAGAACGGGCATCATCACCCAATACTGCATTCGGAAGAAGAAGAAGAAGAATATATTTTTTTTCTTTTTATTCTTGTGGATTTATGTACTAATTTAGCTTTCATGTATTATTTATTATTCCTAAGATTTGTATAAATCTGATAATTTAGAATCAAGTTCTTAGGAATATTTTTGGACTCAAGACACATGAACAGACAGACAAATGGAGAAGACTACATAACAGTGAGCTACATGATCTTTATAGGAGATACATTAGAACAGTTAACTCTCGTAAACTGATATGAGTTGGACATGTGGCACGAATGGAGGATCAAAGAGGGGCATTGAAGCTTCTTGTAGAAAAACAGAGAGAAAGCGACCAAGAATGAGGTGAGAGAATATTATTAACAATTAATTGAGGGACGTAGATTATACAGGGTATGATTGGAAAACATAACCCAGGATAGGGATGTATGGAGAGCTTATGTCCGCGCTGCCATGAACCTCCATAGGTTCGTTAGTGCCAGTTACTAATCAGTTGAATCTTGGAGGCTTGCTATAATACGTAGCTACGGATGATAATCAAGTTCTCTGTGTTGCGACCGACTTGAATCCCCTTAGTATTAGAGCGCGGGAATCATTATGTCAGTCTCACAGCGGTTTTGATCAGCGTGGTCGTGCTTCGAAGTGTTTCGTAGGAAATATTATTTCTGTTTAGTGCTTCAAGCGTTATTGTATTTGGTATTAAATGTGATTTCTATATTAATGCTGTGATATAGTTTACATAATACCTCGACATAATTACACATTACAACAAATATTTTTTACGTACAACAAAGAATTTTATGTATGTTTCATTTGTTAAATTCTTGCAGTGAAGTTGCAAAACGATTTTTAACTCAATATCGAGCTGTGCCTGCCCCACATAGACATTATGTGCAAATACTTGTCACTAAATTTAGAGAAACAGGGTCTATTATTGATAAGAAGAGAAGGGTAAACAAACGTGTGCTTACTGAGGAGAAACCAGACGAAGTGGGAGATAGATTAGAACATACTCCACAGAAATCCCTCCAACGGCTTCCATGAAGATCTCAGGATAGCGAGCTATCAAACTCTTACAACTGAAACCATACAAGCATACTGTTGTTCAGGAAACTACATGACAAGCATAGTGTGATCCATACAACTAACAAATTAACTAATTCACTGGCAATATCTAATCCCGAGCTTTCCTTATTTAATATCCTCAAGATTCTTTAAAAAGTAGAGAAAAAATGAAACAATTCTTATGAGTTGATTTTTCAGTTGTTTTTATTATTAAAAAATAGAATGAAATTAATGCATATTTCCAAGACCGCCGTGCAGCGGGGGTTTTTCCTTGGATTTGCTGGGAACTAGGCTATCACTGGCCGCCATGGGACAGGGCGATTCAACATATACATGTAGGCCTACTGTAGTATAAATGGAATAAGGCAGCTACTTCAAGTTATATATTAGCACCTACAATTAAAAATATGACATATTCAGGAAAATAACAGGAGTTAGTGATACATAAGAAAATAACTAAAAAAAATATTATCGGATGAAAATCAGGAGCAAGCAGCCCCGAAAGGAAATTAAAATACAATTTTGAAAAGTAATGGCAAAGCTTTACGGATATAATTTTAGATCCTGATCAAAAAAAGAAAGAAAAAATAGAGATTTAAAACAGCGGAAATGCGATTCTTCAGATTTGTGGTGGCTACACCTTACTAGATAACAAAATAAGTTAACATATAAGAGAGGTGGGACTAAACACCTTTAAATTTGTTGACAAAATTAAGTAGGTAATAAAGAAATAATTGGAATCGAGATATAAAAAGAATGAAAGTAGAATAGGCCTACATACCAGAACTTAGGATTAACCCCAAACTAAATGATAGAAGAAAAGTTGATATACCGAAGACAACATGGGAACAACAGAGTTAAAAGAATGAGACTAGAACAAGCCTCAAGAGGCATATTCTATGAAACTGATGATCAACATCTTAAGTTGTTTAATTATACCTTATATAAAACTGAGACGGCTTGAAATAACAATAATACAAATAGGTCTATATTGAAAAGATACATTATACATTCAGATTCTTCAATTGAGGGATGAGTAATTTCACCTCAATTCTGCTAAGACACTTCACATACATGTATTGCATTATATTTTTTGGAAAGTGTAGCATTTTTTTTTGACGATTGGTATTAATAAAAATTGTATGTAGGAATAATTAAATTAAAATGTTTTGTTCACTCCTTTACTAATAATGACCTAATTGTTATTATGTTTTTAGGGAAGCAAGTTGAATTTACCAGAGAGGCATATAATAGCTCAACTTACTTCCCTATGGAAGAAAAGTAATTACTTAATTATTCGTAATAATGTAAAAATGTTACCTAATTAAAATTTTACTGAGTAATACAATACAATTTTATTGTATCGCACTTATTTCTCACTTTGATGATTCAAATTATTGTGATTGAACACTTGTTACAATTATTAACATTAGCCACAATCTTGCAGATCTTCCCATAAAATACGCCAAGAAAGTTGTATCAGAGGTAGGCCTACTACTGTTTTTTTTTAATTTACATCAGTCCTTAATTATTCTGTATACTTTTTTCATATATATTTTTCGACTTTCTGGCAATAGAAAGTGAACCGCATCATTCGCCGCTTCATCTACATCACAATCATATCGGCAATTAATATACAGTCTCAAACTGTTATTTAAAATATCTGCCACTAATTCAGACAACTTGTCTGAAAGTCGTAACAATTTGATTTACCGCACAAGTTAGGAAATGTTATTTTCAGTATTGCGTTTTCTTTTGTTTGCATAGCAACCAGGAAATTCGGTATTGCACTTTATTTTGTTTACATAGCAAACGAGTTAGCAGTGAGAATATGAACCTTCGATTAATGACAACACGCTTATATTAATTCCCAGGTAAGTTCCAGTTGTAATGTAAACAAACCAGAACTATGACTGTATTTTCTTTGGTCGAATGGCGGTTTTACCTTATTAGTGCAATAAAGTGTAATTCGCTATCCAATACTTGAAATAAAAAGAATAAACATATGTATTATCTATAATATATGTATATCTATATTATAATTTTAATATACTGTATAAGCACTGTTTTATTATTATGCATATGGGATACAGAATACGATGGAATTTCTGGTGTTTCAAAATGACCGCTTCTATAGAAATTTCTGACGTATCGGAAAGAAAAGCAGTTGAAAAGCGAAAAAAAAAAATTGTTTTGAATATGTTCAAACAGTTTAGTGAAAAATATCCCACATTAGCTATTGATTTAGAATAGAATTTAGAATAGATTTATTTAGCCTGGTGGAGTTAAGGCCATGTGGCCTTCTCTTCCACTCACCAGAACAAACATATGTTACATATGAATACACAAAAAAAATTACAATAATAGTCATATTATACAGGACAAACATATGTTACATATGAATACAAATATGTTACATATGAATACAAATGCTATTGAGCATGTTGTAAAAATAACAGCGGCATTTACTGATGAGTGAGCATGGAGCATAAATTCTGCTCGTAATGAAATGTACCGGTAAATAACAAATATCTATCAACATCATGGAAAAAAGTGTTAACGTCGAATCAGTAGCCCATATATTTTTTATCATAAGTAAATAAGAATTATTGGTATCATCTTATCTTTGTATTCAGACTTATTTCCCAGAACAACGTTTCTATAATTTGACAATTACGTACAGCCTTTGAAACAGTTGATGGCGCACAGATAATTTTCAAGTCTCAGAACGAAGCCACTGCGCATGATCATAGATCAGATATTTGGTTCACAGGTATTCAACTAATTGAGAAACAAAATCCGTTCTATTTCGTTGTATGTCGTGCAATGGAAAACAATCTCGTGTAAATAAGTTGTGCGGAAAACACTGAAAATAAAACAAATCAAACAAAAGAAAGAAAATTAATCGAATTTAGAAAGAGAAAGAGAAAAAGAGAGAGAGCGAGAGGGGGAGGGGGAGAGGGAGAGAGGCAGAGAGAGAGAGAGAGAGAGAGAGAGGCAGAGAGAGAGAGAGAGAGAGAGAGAGAGAGAGAGAGAGAGAGAGAGAGAGAGAGAGAGAGAGAGGCGAGAGAGGCAGAGAGAGGCAGAGAGAGAGAGAGAGAGAAGAGAGAGGCAGAGGCAGAGAGAGAGGCAGAGGCAGAGAGAGAGAGAGAGGCAGAGGCAGAGGCAGAGAGAGAGAGAGGCAGAGGCAGAGGCAGAGAGAGAGAGAGAGAGACAGAGGCAGAGAGAGAGAGAGAGAGAGGCAGAGGCAGAGAGAGAGAGGCAGAGGCAGAGAGAGAGAGAGAGAGAAAGAGAGAGAGAGAGAAAGAGAGAGAGAGAAAAAAGAGAGAGAGAGAGAAAAAGAGAGAGAAAGAGAGAACTGTTTCCTTTAATTAATTTATTTCCATATATTCCAGTCCATAGTAATTCAGCCCGAGGGCAGGTCAATCATAGCATTTCCATGTTATGATTTGCAGCTTTACTAGGGAACTGTAAGTGTGGTAGCTTCCCGTTTCTTTCCACAGCGGTGAAGAATGACGATAATGATAAGGATGATGATGATGGTTGCCGGGCGATTTTCTGGGACCGTTGGGCCCTAAATTTCCTGACATTTATCTTACAGGTGAGGAAAATCCCGATAAAAATCTAACCCAGGAGCCTGTCCCGACCAGGAATATTTTCATATATATATACATACACACAAATTTATTTATATAAAGAAGCCTGGTAACATGTAGGCATTATGAAAATTAACGCCGTTATTTAATAATAAATAAATATATATACCTGACCAGATTCGAACGTGGGCCCGCGTCGTCGAAAAAAGAGCATCTTGCTGACTGCTCCACTGAAGCGAACGATACGAATGCTGCATAAAAGACTTACGCCGTCCACTTTATACTCGAACGAGTTAAAACATATAACAACGTACTGGTGTGAATCGTTCTTCAAAACTCTAACTTTCCATCATCAAGAGTTGCGCCATTATTTTTTTTCAAAAGCTGTACACAGTTTAGTCATATGACGGTTAAAAGACGGAGTCGGCGGAGTAGTGCCTTATGCAAGTTCGTTTACAGTACAACCTGAAATTGGAACTTATTTCGGAATTAGTATAGTAAGTACAACATACTAGTAAAATCGTAAAAAAAAACTATATTAATACTGTAATATATAACTGATATTGATTAAATTAACATCGGGAACGTTAAACATTGTTCTCTCAGTTAAGGAGCCACCGATTTACATCCTAGTGAAAGTGAAAAGCGATCATGGATTTCACACAAGAGAATTCATTCAGATTCAGTTCCCGGTTGTTAACAAATATATATTTTTTTCTAAATAGTAATGTCCGCATTCCACTAAGGTTATGGTGAGTTTGAATTCGTGTTTAGCGTTGAATTGTTAAAATACAAAGTAAACAACAGGAAATATATATAAAATTAAAAGATACCATACATGTAAAAAAAAAGTGCAATTTATGAAACCTATGTTTCTTTAAATAAAAAAAAGTGTATTTTCACATGACAAATCCTAAAAAATCTAATAGTTAATATTGAAAAAAAAAAATTACGAAGGCTTTCTCTTTACCTACACTCCCGGAGGTTTAATAGATACAATAATCGTTCTAGATAAATCCTTGCTGAAATATATTCTCGGTTGCTCTATAGAATACATTCTACATGCAATTATGTAGTTACCTTCTTTAATTAGATCGAAAAAATATACTGACTTAATTTTGAGGGTCTATGACAATAAAAAATCTTTAAATTCCATAAGGTTAGACAGATATTAAAGAATATTTTTAATTGTGTAATGCGAGGAAATAATGTTCAGTTTGTTTCATTTTCTTTATGTAAATGTTCATCTAGTAATTTTGAGCACGAAGCAAGATTCTTGCAGAAATCTTACACTGCCTGGCATTAAAACTGCATCACTAGAGCCACTACGTGAGCCTCAACCCTTTTTAATATTTAAGTGTGCGGTTCCCAGCATAGGTTAATTCTCGGTCAATTTTTACACGTTTCTCATTTGCGTGTATGGTAATGAAGCAGATCTGGATGACGCAGAGGTTCTGTTTAATACTCAATGTTAACGAGTTTTTGTATCCAGAATATTAAAAACTATTGCCTCTGAAAAAAAATTAGAACAACAAGCTGGATAAAAATTATAATGTTTACATAACCCAATCCAATGCTTCTCTTCTGTGATAAAATTAGTAATAACTAAATATTACAATGATCTTTTAATTTTCTAGACGTACTGGAATCTGGGCTACTATTTTTGTTATATTAAAAATACATTACCGGCATTAACATTAATAATACATTAAGTTAACAGAAAATAAATGTAATTAAAACACTACAAGTAAATACCTCTTCTGGTTAAATAATAATATTGATATTTGTTTTTAATTAGGAATATTCCACAATACAGTGCTTCTCCTTCAACCCAAAGTGATTTGTTGCCAGAGGTTCCTGTCTAGCACATCTTCTTCCCTCAGATCTCTAGCTTCCATACTTCTCCTCACTTCATCCATCCATCCAACGTTCTCTAGGTCTGCCTCTTCCACTTCTTCCAATAATAATAATAATAATAATAATAATAATAATAATAATAATAATAATAATAACAACATTAATAATAATAATAATAATAATATTAATAATAATAATAATAATAATAATAATAACAATAACAATAATAATAATAACAATAATGGCCTGCTCAAAAAATATATAAAAAATCTTAAGTAATAAATAGGATTATTATTTCTCGCGTAATATTTTTTGGAAACGCTGCAGGATATTACAGCATGCGAGCCATGATGAAAGAGAGATGAAAATAATGAAATAATGCAGTCGTTCTACTGACATGATCAGAAATGACGTGATTATCTCATTAGGGCTTTTTAATTTCTCCATACATCCCTATCCTGAACAAATGTTTTCCAATCATTCCCTGTATAATCTCCTTCCCTCAAATCATGATTAATGTTATTCTCCCACCCCATTCTTGGTCTACCAACTGGGCGTTTTCCCTCTGGTTTTCCTACAAGAAGCTTCCATGCATTCCCCATCCGTGCCACATGTCCTGGCCATCGCAGTCTACAAGATGTAACTGTTCTTATTATATCTGGGTTCCTATGAAGACCATGTAGTTCACTGTTAAGTAGTCTTCTCCATTTACCTGTCTGTTCATCTCCCTTTAGTCCAAAATTATCCTAAGAACTTTATTCTCAAATAAAGTTATAATAAATAAATAAATTACTAATGATTTATCCCCAGCAGACGCTGGAGATTTAAACCTTTAGTGCAAACATGTTATACCTGCAGCTCGAAAACGGTATATTTCCGGACAAAGGCTCCTATTCAGAACGTTATATACTCTGTCCGCTCTACAGGCCATATAATTCTGTAATGGGAATTTTCGAAACAATCTGTATACGGAGGGTTGTTTCTGATCTAAGATAACAAATGATTTTTAAGTTTTACCTTAAGAAAAGCCGTGCCTTCACCATCGAGCAAGCTCTATTTGATGGCTCTTCACCCGAGCTATGGCTCGACATCGGAGTTTCCACTGCAGAAGACTCTTACACAGTACAGCCATGTCTAGAAGTTCCTCTTTACATGCTTTCCAGAGACCGTCTATTGTTCGAGGACGCCTGCTTCCCAGTGCCCTTTTGAAGGGTCCAAATACACAAAGTTCATCGGTGATGCATCAGGAGACTTCACTGGGATGTTGCTGAATGGAATAGCATGTATTCCAGTTTCCTGCTCCATTTCTCCAGGAATGTCGGGGTTGAACCCGAAGTGTGACTGGAGGCTTTGTCTTGGTGCACCCAGACTTGGTTTTGTCTGTACCATAGAGAGCTGGGATTTCAGTCTGGTAAATTGTGGTGAGAACTTCTTCCTGTTAGTATTGGGAGTTGATTTTGGCTCTTTTAGCTACTCTGCGAATGCTCAGTTTTCCATTGTAGCAATATCCCGCGATGACCATAAATCCCTTGGAGAAACTTTCTCTGCATTCGGCATACCACTTTTGAACATTTTTGTTTTCACTCATTTCTCTATAGTAAATTGCCCGGGGTTTGTTGCAGTCTCCTAGATAAACATATGCTTCATCAAGTGTGACCAAATATTTCCATTTTTTCTCCTGCCAGGTGCTTTTCATAGTTCCCTGCTGTTGGTGCGGCATTCGGCAATGTGACGTGGCAACAATTTATGAACCCTGCTTTTGTGGCGCTTCTCTATGTTTAAATCTTTGTTTATTATGGTGTTTACAGTTTTAAGGGATATTCCCAATCTGTTCGCAATCACCCTTTGTGTGGCAGGGTTACCACCAGAGATAAGGCCCTTGACCTTTATGATTACATCTGGGGTGCGGGTAGTAGCAGGTCGTGGATTTGCCCTTTTTTTTCCTTTTGGAATTATTTCCAAGCAACCCTTTCCCTTTTTATTAAGCACTGAGCTAATTCCACACTTTGACACCACAAAATTACGTTTTTGCAAGCCTCAATAATCGCGGAATAACTTTAATTATCGTCTGAAAAAGCAGTAATATACCCTTTCCAAAACGGGTCTACCTGCTGAGGCATTATGCGCGCAACACGCGTGCGAGTGTAACAGAAGCAGCACACTGACTGGTTTCATCACATCGCACGCTCATGTCCTAATGATTCACACTCCAACATCACAATCTACTTGGCAAATCGTTCTCAGAGATCGGAAACAACCCTCCGTATTCCAGCATAACTTACAATGTGCAAATATACTACGAGGAGACAATAGACCCCTAGTACCCCTAGAAATGGGTGAAAGAGGGCGATAGATATAAATTATAAAAAAAAGTGCCAATGTTAGTGTCGAATTCATAGTACGGAGTCAGCAAGCTTACTGGTCACAATTAGAGATTACATTTAAGCGAAAGTTTGACCTCTAGCACGCCTGGGAGGGTAAGAAGGAATGAAAAATAAAATGTGTAAAATTTAATTAGTCTGAATTCCACAGTTTTCATGGTCATTAAGATCACTGGTGACAGTCCAGATGACATCTAAGATCATATTTAATCTCTAGTGCCCCTAAGGAGGCTAGTGACGAGAGGGAAATCCGTAGTTTTCGGGGTCGCTAATCTGATTGGTTACAGTCGCCATGACTCATAAACCCGTGCTTTGATCTCTAGCACCTCCAAAAGTTTCAGAGGCTATTGGTAACCATGTTAAAATTATCTAACATGGCCAGTATTAGTTAAAATCCATAGTTTTCGGGGTTGATGAGACGAATAGTGACGCTCCCGTATAAGCCCAAATTCAGCCATCGGCATGAGCCGAGGGGGGGGGGGTAAGGATGAAGAATAAATTGTCGAAAATGATAGATTAGTGCTAAATTTAAAGCTTTCGGGGTTACTAACATGATTGGTGGTAGAACTGGGATAAATCCAGCAAAACCAGGTAATCATCCAGCAATAAATTACAATTCATTATAATTATTATGTTAATAATACTAATTGGAATATTGTTAATAATACGAGAAGTTCATTAGTCTTATATTATTTTGTGTTGGGTAAATATAGGTAAGTTCGTGACATCGTGATATATTATTAAAACTAAACATACTAATACTTTGCACTATAATTTATTTGGCATCTTCAAGAAAAAGTAATGGTGTGCCTTACATCTGCATTAGAAGTAAACGCATGTAGCCCTAACCAACAGCCATTCCTTAAGGGAAATTAAAATTGTTACATGATATTTATGGAAAACCAGAATTAATAAGAACAGTTAAGTCTCCTAAAATGTGATAGGCAGGACATGTGGCACAAATAGAGAATGAAAGAGTGCATTTAAACTTCTTGTCGGAAAATGAGGGATATAGCCCAGTAGACAGGGCAAGAACGATGTGGGAGAATAACTCTAACCATGATTTGAGGGAAATAAATTACAGACGATGATTAGCTTATAATAGGGATATATTATGTTTGCGCATCCATGAACCTCAGAGTTCGATAGTGCCAGTGAATTAGTCAGTTAATTGGCACTAAACTAAAACTATCACAACACTTCACATTTTCCCTTATATTAATTTATTTCACTTATAAACAAAGTAACAGCCACTCTTCATGATTAGTCCCACTACCATTAATGCAAATAATGAGGTTATAAAGTTAAATGTTTCACTCTGTACAGCTCTGGCAAAGACTATAGCAAAATGACCGGAAATCATACAATTAATTGCTTAAAACAAACTTATGTTATTATTATTGAATCTCCAAATATTTTAAACCTCTATTTCGCCACAAAGGCTTGTAAGGATATAGCAATATTATACTCTACATTGTAAAACAAAAATATTATCTTATGGTTTTCAATGAGAATTACGAATTACGTAAATCGTCTATAAGTGTCTTAGAAAAATACTACATATTGTTATGAATGTGTGTTATGAATTTCATAAAATGTTTATAATAATTTTGGTTCTTAAAAATCACTTCACACATTGAAGCAGAAGCCTCATCTTCATTTAAAAGTAAGTTTAACCAGAATCGTTGTCTTTCGAATATACGACAATCAAATAAACATGTTTTTTTTGCGCGATAGTGCGTTTTGTCGTACTTACAGCAATGGCGACCACGATTGAGAGTTGAACTTCCTACATTTCGGGATTGCCAACCTAAATAACTATACTGTAATATTACATTTACATCCACGTGCGGGAAGTAAAACCACTGCCCTCTATGTATACTACATATAATGTATATATAAAAATATCCAAAAGGTAGTGTTAATAAACATTATACGAAAAAGTCACTGCATTTTAAATGAACCGAACTTTATTTGAAACAATATAAAACAATAAATACACACTTGCGGCCATTTTATCAATAATGGTCTGACAGTATCATGTACCTTCAACTATTAAACACTGCCCTCACTGTTAACGTTACTCAATTGTTTATAATGAACGCAAATATTTCCAAAGATATTATTTTACTACTATTTATTATTTTGAAAACACCATCGCGCAAACAATGTACAACGCACGTTTGTGAGGTATTTTACAGAATCCCTGAAATTAAAAACCTCGCTATCGCTCAGTTTTTAAACATTTTCCTCGATTCTGTAAATACCACTTCCCAGCCTTGGATCGTAATATACTATTACAGATAGTATTGATTCTTGACATTTACAATTATGATCACTGTCTGGGTTAATTTTAAATCTCCTAAAATATCGTCCAAATTTTCCAATGGGCAGTCATAAATTGTGTTAAAATGAAATTTGGAATACAAACAAACTTATGTTACTTCAATCAATAGATTACTGTTAAGAAAAAAAAGGCCATTTATTTTATGGTTGAAAGTTTTTTTATAGTTACCTTACGGATATGACTGAATTTGCCAATTAAAAAGATTTTAACTTTCAGAAATTGTAGGCCTATATAATTCTCATTACCTTCTATGTGCTAATCAGGATGCCTGTATAAAGCAACCACTCACATGACACTTGCAGTCTATTTACACGAATATTGTTGCGTGTATTGTACCAGTAATTGATATTGTTCTCTGTTTATATTCAGCACCACATTCTCATTCTAAAAGCTAACAGCATGATATACTCCTAACATTTTTGCATTTCCCCACCTTCTCCACGTCGGAATGAGAATAACAGTGGCCCCTAGCCATGGATTAAAAGCAGCACGAATTATTGCATGGTTTAAATCTAGGCAGTCTGGGATGCCATGTTTGGGATCCATATAACACCAAGCGCCGAAGCCAGCGGGTCAGTCGCACGCCAAGGCGAAATTCAGCCATAAAAAACGTAATATTCGGTCGCCTTAATGCAATAATGGTGTATGTATCTCATTTTAAGTTTATAACAAGAGCCTGAGCTGGAGATCACGCGAAGTTCTCGAGGGCCTGGGATTCAAACTTGCCATTCAGTTTCACTCTCAACTCTAAGTAAACAAGTCATATAAACATATTTTTACGTATAACAAGTTGCCTTCATATTTCCTTTCACATTTGTATGTAATCTAACCCCACGCAATATTCAACTTATTCCTGGTTAGATTACGTTTCTTTTCATTTTTATTTGGAAGCATAAACAACATTCAAAGACCGAAGTTCCTTTTGGTGACGATGGTCAAATAATAATTTCCAATACTTAATTTTTTTAACCTTTTTCTGCGCAATAGTGCGTTTTGTCGTACTTACAGCAATGGCGACCATGACAAAGTTCAACTTCATACATTTCGGGGTTGCCAACCTAAATATCCATACTGTAATAAAATAACTATACTGTACTATTACATATTACAAACAGCGTGTGGGAAGTAAAACCTCTATTCTCTGTGTATATTAGCCTACATAATTATAATGTATATACAAAAAATCCAAAAGGTACTGTTAATATACATTATACGAAGCAAATAATTGCATATTAAATGAACTGAACTTTATTTGAAACAATATAAAACAATAAATACATACTTGCGGTCATTTTATCAATAATAATGTTCTCACGGCCTCCGGTACTTTCAACTAATAAACACTGCCCACACTGTTAACGTAAGTCAGTTGTTTATAATGAACGCAAATATTTCAAACAAATATGTTATTATTTATTATTTTGAAAACACCATCGCGCAAAAAATAATGTATAACGCATGCTTGTGAAGTGTTTTACAGAATCTCGGATATTAAAAACATCGCTATCGTTCGGTTTTTAAACATTTCCCTCTTCTTCTTCTTAAACATAATTTGTAGGATTTTCATCCTGTTTCTTTCCAAAATCACTCCTTGGAGGAAGACGTACTGGATGTGCATTCACTGTCGATCCATCTCTTGGCTGGTCTACCTCTTATTCTTCTCCCGTCCATTGGTCTATATTCTTTAGCTCTTTTTGCAAGTCGGTTTTCTTCCATTCTTTCTATTTGACCTTTCCCATAGTTTGGTCTATATATAATACAATTGGCTATGTCTTGAATATGACATTTGTCCCTAATTTCTGTGTTGTGTATTTTATCAAATAATGTTTTCCCCTGAATAGTTCTTAAGATTTTCATTTCTCATGTGCTTATTATTTGTTTAGTTTTTGTTGTATCAACCCTAGTTTCTGCTCCAAATACGATAACTGGTCGAACTATCGTTTTGTATATGCGGGTTTCATTCTATAAAAAAAAACTTCCCAACCTCGCATCTTAATATACTATTGTTGTCAATAATTATTTAAATATAAACTAGCCAAACTTCTCTAGTGAAATTTACATTGTGGTTAGTACTTATCCACTACAACAGCGGTTCGATGTGGCGACCATCAAGTTCGTTGCACACATTGTATTATAGCCTCAGTATGATGGTTGTACAGCGGCTCGCTTTCCATCCCTACAGCTGTTATATATAATTAAATACAAAGATGCCGACTACCGCCACTATAATTCCGCATTTTAATCATTGTCACGCATTGTCGCGGCATCCGCTTTTATATAAACAGACAACCATCATTGTGAGGCGATAATACCTCCGAATCATGTTCTGCTACACTCACTCCATTTTATTTTTACGGTGCAAAAGTCAAGTTTATTTATTTTTCCCTTGACATTGGATATTATCAGGAAATCATGTTGGGTTGTGTAAATGTAATTGAGTCATAAATAATTAAATTAGTATCGATTTATCCCCGGCAGACTCGAGACATTTAAACACTTAATGCGAACTTGTTATATTACTGCCTCTCTAATCGCATTCACGGTCATAATTAAAGAAGTCGCCGCCCGATTGATGGCCCATCGGACTCAATTGGTTATATCTTCTGAGATGAACTTTCAACAATATCACAAACATTATTAGCAGAGAAAAAAGTAAGTTGCCCGTCAATGCGATCATTGAGGGTATAATACCGGCAGCACGAAAACGACACGATTCCGGACAAAAGTTCCTATTCAAAACGTTATCAACTCAATTCCCTCTACAACCCCTACAAGTTTGTATTGGAATTTTACAACATCCTGTATTTAATGTTTCATAGGTTTTATGCTGGTTATCAATGCATTCCGAAATCAAACAACAGCTTTTGTGAAATGAGCGAAGTAGAACTGAAAATGACATTAAGTAGGATGGCTATGTTTATGATATGATGTGACAAGTAATGGAATAACGATTATAAGTAACTTGGAGGAGAAGAAGAATTAAGATTTTTGTAAACAATCTGAAGACAATGCATATTTCTACACACAACTAATCTATACTAGCTTAAAGATCTAAGGAAATGGGTAATGTGGTCAAAACTTCGGAATTAAAGCGAATATACACATTAAGGGCATTACATGCAGTCAAATTCGTAAGCAAGAGCGGCTCAAAGGGAGTGCGGCCACGAGAGTCTCATGTACCGGTAAAAGAGCGCGAGAATAAGAATTCCCGGGATTCTGGCAATGAGTACGAAGTATAAAGGCATGCAGTGTATGTGCCACATAAGATAAGTTTACTGATTATTATTATATTAATATTATCATCATTAGATCCAAGAAATGATAGAAGTATTAAAGAAATGTAAAAAATAATAAAGCATGCGGAATAGACAATATAAACATAGAACTGATAAAAAATGTCCCAAAGAATTTTAAAGAAAGATTATTAAAATTCTATAACAAGTGCTGGAAACAAAATACAATACCAGAAGAATGGAAAATTGGAAAAATAATCTCAATATTTAAAAAAGGCGATAAAACAAAGCCCGAAAACTATAGAGGCATAAGCTTACTATGTGCAGCATACAAAATATATGCAAAAATGATCAACCAAAGATTAACAACCATAGTAGATGCAATAATATCAAAAGAGCAGACAGGATTTAGGAAAGGAAGAAGCTGCGCAGACAACGTATTCACTTTAAAACAAATAATAGAGAAGCGAAGAGAATTCAACTTAGAGACGCACATCCTCTTTATAGATTATAAGAAGGCCTTTGATAAAGTGTCTAGACCAGTGGTACTCATTACGCGGCCCGCGGGCCGCATGCGGCTCTTGAAGATATTTATTAAGGCTCTTGGAATAATTTTACCTTCATTACATTATATTTAAATTTTAAATTCTAAGTATAAAATATCATTATTGAAATTCTACAAAACTTTGGATATCCCTGTGTCATTCTGAGCAGTACAGTACCGCACGTGTTCAACAATGCAATGCAATGTCCTGGCTAGTGTTATTGGTTTTGAATATATGTACGTTTGTTTTTAAAACCGTTTAAACTTATACATTGTCGTCCGAATCTTTCACAATGAAATATTATACAATTTAGTTTCTATGAACAAGCGACTGGATGCTGTGTGTTACCTAATCAGTTGAAGTGAAGTGAAGTGAATTTCAGTGTTTAATAATGGCTGGTGTTATTTCGAAAGGGAAAAAGAGAAAACTCGAAGATGAAGGAAGAGTTTTTCAAGATACTTGGGAGCATGAATTTTTCTTCATACCTGCTAAAAAGGAAGGTAGTAGGATGTGTTTATTATGTCGAGACGTAGTTCAAGGTTATAAACGATTGAATCTTAATAGGCATTATACAACGGTGCATTCAAAATTTTGAGTGCAAATATCCTAAAGATTCTAAATTGAGAGCAGAAAAACTAAAAATGTCAATAGTGTCTGAAAGGAAAATAATGTTGGATACCATAAGTGAAAATAAATTGATAACAAAAGCATGATATGAAGTAGCAGAAATTTTAGCACGCAAAATGAAACCGTTTGCCGATGCAGAGATTTTTAAGGAGTGTTTTCTAGTCGTTTGTGACACATTATTTTCTAAATTCCCAAATGCAAAAGATAAAAAGTGACATACAAAAGTTACAACTTTCCGATTCTACTTGTGTTAGGAGAGTTAACGAAATGTCTGTAGACATGCTCCTTTGTACTCTCGATGAAATTCGTGAATGTGACTATTTCAGCCTTGCTCTGGATTCGTCCACAGATATTAGTTCCACCTCTCAGTTGCTTTTATTTGTTAAATATCGTAATAAGATAGGGATTATAAAGGAAGAATTTTTAACTGTAATACCTATGACAGGTCAGACACGGGGAATAGATTTTTTTGAAGCAGTTAAATTTTTTTGACAAATACAAAATTGACCTAAACAAATTTTTATCAGTGTGCACTGACGGTTGTCCCTCAATGGTAGGTTGTCATACAGGATTCATTTCTCTGTTAAAAAACATTTAAATAGAGACCACTTATTAACATACCATTGCATTTTACATCAAGAAAATCTTGCTGCTAAATTTGACGAAACATTCAGATCTGTGATGAAGAAAGTAATTAACATTGTTAATTTCATTAGATCACGTGAACTAAATCATAGGCAATTCATAGAATTTCTCCGATTCCGATTGAGGGTCTTTCCACTTTTCAGCGGTTGCCCTTTTACCAGCCGGCTGCTGGCTCTTCACATCCATATGTGTCAATCATAGAGGTAGATGATCAACAGCCAGTGTAGGGGTGACATGTGGTTAGCATGTCGAGTCCCCCATCCGTTATAGCTGGTTCCTCAACTTGGAGCCGCTACTTATTGTAGCTACCCAATTGCCTCACGATGCTGGGTGGGCACCGGTCCCATACTGGCCGAAATACCATGAGAAAATTTCTTCCCCCATGGAGACTCGAACCAGCGCAAGTCCCGTAGCTCTGCGCCAAGGCTTCCTACCTTAACCGCTCGGCTACGGCGCGGGATATAGAATTTCTCAAAGAGCTTAATTCACAGTATGATGATGTTATTTATCACAGTGAGGTCAGGTGGCTGAGTAAAGGAAGAGTTTTGGAACGATT
The DNA here is from genome assembly GCA_030220185.1 of Diploptera punctata. Classification (NCBI taxonomy): domain Eukaryota; kingdom Metazoa; phylum Arthropoda; class Insecta; order Blattodea; family Blaberidae; genus Diploptera; species Diploptera punctata. The sequence continues at coordinate 1,185,544 of JASPKZ010008888.1, forward strand.
TTTTAATCTTCGCCATGAAATAAAACTCTTTTTAAGTGAACGAGATAAAGAATACCCTGAACTAGACTCTTCTTCATGGTGGTTAAAAGTTGGCTTCCTGGCTGACATAACAGGAATACTGACTGATGTCCAAATTATAATGCAAGGTACAAATAAACTTATTACTCAGCTCACAAGAGCAATATTTTCTTTAGAAAAAAAAATTAAAAATGTATACAGAAGAACTTAGTAATAATGATTTCACTAGTTTCCCATGTTTCCAACATCTTATTGTAGAATATTCAGAGGAAGAAATAAACTTGCAACCCTTCATAGAATTGCTCACTGTACTACACCATGATTTCAGCGCGAGATTTAATGATTTTAGAAAATTTCGATTAATTGAAAATCCCTGGTCAATAACGACAACAGATGTAACTTAATTGTCAATTTTTGGTCCTGAGATTAGAAATCTAAAATATGAACTTATTGATCTCCAGCGGGATTCAGAACTGGAAGGTATTTTTCAAGAGAAACGAATTCAATTTTAGAGTTTTGGAATACAGTTCCAGAAAAACAGTTCGAGAACTTGGTGTCGTGTGCATATAAAATTCTGTGTCTGTTTGGATCAACGTATGTTTGTGAAATGACTTTCAGTAAGATAAAGTTCATCAAGGGTAAACATAGATCTCGTCTCACCAATGTGAACTTGACAAAATTGTGCAGGAGAGTAGCAGAGTTTGACCAACTTCACGGCAGTAATCTACACAACTGTAAGTTGCCTTAAAATTATGAACAGTACCGTAATAATAATAATAATACAATAATAAACAGTTAATTTATAACAAAAATTAAATGACAGTAATCAGTAATTGTGTTTTGTCCATAAATGTAAAAAAAAGCTGCGTGTTACCAAGACTGAGAACTGTGAAATTTGGTGCGGCTCTCGAATAGATACGGTTTCTTATATTTGGCTCTCTTGTAATTTCTAGTGAGTACCACTGGTCTAGACCTACATTATGGAACATATTAAGTGAAAAAGGAATCGCACTACACTTGATAGCAGTAATTAAGAAAATGTATGAGAAAACAAAAATAAAAATAAATCAAAGGGAACCAGCACATATAACAGAAGGAGTTAGACAAGGTTGTCCACTATCAACCACGCTTTTTAGCATTTATTTCGACGACATCATAAGATCATGGAAGCAAATGACGACTGGGGGAATTAACTTTGGAAATATAGTAATAAAAACAGTAGCCTTTGCAGATGACCAGGTTCTAATAGCAAAAACAGAAGACGAACTACAAAGAATGCTATATAAACTAAATGAAATATCAAAAAAATACAACATGGAAATATCCTCACAAAAATAAAAAACAATGGCCTTCAAGGGTGCTCATTCAGTTGGGACAAAGATAATATTATAAAATAAACCGATAGAAGAAGTAGTAAGATATAACTTCCTAGGTTGCGAAATATCATACACAGCAGAAACAGATATAAATAACAAAATAAATAAGTTTAATTATATAACAGGTACACTAAAAAGAACTTTGAAAAATAAAGCCAGGAAAGACTCTATAATGAAATTATACAAGACAATGGCAGTGCCTATTATTACTTATGGATCCGAAACATGGACAGTGACAACACAACAATCTGCCAGGATACAAGCTACTGAAATGAGATTCCTCAGACCAATAGCAGGATATCAAAGAACAGACAAAAAACATAACACAGAAATAAGACAACTAAAAATAGAAGAATTAAACTCAACAATAGAGAAATACAGAACAAACTGGAAAGAACACTTGGCAAGGATGACTGAGAATAGAATACCAAAAGCAGCATACAACTATTCACCACGAGGAAGAAGAAGCTTGGGATGACCAAGGAAAAGATGGAAAGAGCAGCAATTTGGAGCCGGAACAGGCTAATAAATAAGCCTAAACCGTGAAGAAGAAGAAGTATTATTATTATCATTAATAATAATAATAATAATAACAATAATACTGAAACATAAACCTATAAAGCATTTAAGAGTAATTCTATATGAAATCGAAATATATACAGGGTATTCAGAAAGAAGGAACAGACTTCAAACATTAATTTCGGCTCAATTGCACTTCTACTTACGCTTGATTGTTCAGTTTATTATTGTAAAATATATCTCTTCTTATGTATTTAATAACATTATTTAATATTTTAAACTTTTTCAAACAATTTTTATAACATTATTAGATAATTTTGAAGTATTTATTTAAATACGCAAATCACAATATTATGACAGTGTTAGACAATACTGTGATGCTAACTGCTATTTTCTCCACACAGTAGGCCTATATTATTTAGTCTATGATTTTTCTATCGCTGTTTTGGGTTATCGCTGGTTGAATCGGCGTTAGGTAGTGATAAGTAAGTGTACACCCATTTTTAATAAACGTTTGGTAATTTTAATATTATCAATCTATTCATTTAACATAGATTTGGGGATTTATTGCAAAGATTTGTCATTTAAATTTCATAGAGACATGCTGCCATCTAGCACAAGATTTTTTAACTTTAGTACGATATCGATAGTAATCGAGGATGATATTCGTGATACGTGGTTCGACTGTGGGTTATCGCTGGCTCTATTAACTCTGGCGCTTGCTGCACTGTTGTTCTATAGGACTCTAAAAATATTTCACGGAAATTTAAGTGCTGTTTTTCCTTAATTTCTTCCGAACTACAAAAATGTAAACAATTCCAACGTTCCTGGAAAAAGAAAACTTCAAATTTCACTATTTTATGCATTCAATATGAGCACCATGTGCTACGCGACAAATATCAGAACGGTGGCTCATTTCTTGCCACACACGAATCAGCTAGTTTCTAGTTATCGAAATCACAGCTTCAACAATTCGATGTCGCAGATTTTCAAGAGTGTCAGACATAGGGAGAGGGGATTTAAAAACACGATCTTTTACGTAACCCCACAGATAAAAATCACACGGGGTTAGGATGGGTGACCTGGGAGGCCACCAGTAATGAAGTTAATCTTCTACTCCTCCTCTTCCAATCCAATGTCCTGTTGTGTCGCCATTTTAAAACTTACAATCAACATGACAAGCAAAGCGCCAATGCGGCCGTGATCAGAACTTCCAACTTTACTCTTTCCAGGAATGTTGGAATTGTGTTTCTACTTTTTGTAGCTTGGAAGAAATAACTATTTGAAGTCTGTTCCTTCTTTCTGAAGAGCTATATATAAACTAAATTCGCATCTTCAAAAGTCGTTTTAAAATGAAACGTTATGGTGGGCTTAACATTTACATTGATTTTCAGGTCTGAGTTTTATATACAGTAATTAAAGAATGATAGAACTGTCAATTTATCGTATTTTTATAAAGAAACCTTCTATATGAAATATATTTCCCAAAGTCGAAGTACTCTAACTTGAAAAGATAACCACATTATATATAAGTTTATACACTATCGCTTGAAAATGACTACCAGAATATTTACATTTCTCTGAACAACGTAGTCAATTAAAGTATAATTGACCATTTTAGCAATTTCATGTGAATAAATAATAAGTTATTCCATATTGACCTATAACTAACAGGGCGTGTGATCTATATCGGATCTATTTTCTTTATTAAAGCCCAACTTTGCCGTTCGTGGAAATCTAATAATTATATAATTACAATACTTAAATTCCACGGGCAAATACAATATCTTCTCAGATATATGATTATACCCTTTATCTAACATTCAACTTCTATTATCAAAAACATAAGCTAACTTAAGATCGTGATAAACAATACATGAGAACCGAGAATAAATACAGAACATGCTATTGTAGCAGAGAGTCTATTCGTTGGGCCCGATTTTACGTAGACGTGTTTGATTCCCTTATTAAGCATCCGCTAATGTTAACATTCGAATACATACGAGAAGAAATACTGATATGAACTATCAACGATATAGCTATTCTAATTCTAATCATGAGTAAGGTTCTGGGGAACTAATCTATGCACATACGCTAAACTCATATTCAAAGGGGCTTTTGCATGTTATGAAAGGATTACAGTTAACTAAAATGAATATGTATTTCATTATTGAAGAAGTCATATAAATTTACATAAACCAATTAACAATAAAGATGGCTGTAGCCAAATAGGCTATAAAGAATAAAGAAAATTAAACATACTTTAAATCGGTCTTCCTCAAATTTTACAAACAATAATATATATATAACAAACTCTATCATACCATGTTCCATTCGCTCGTTAACAAAATAGGATGCTTCTTTACAGGCAAACGAAATGTAAACCAAGGTATATCTGCAAGTAGCCGAGGGATCCGTACTTCTAATCCCTCGCCAAACGAAGGCTTCAATTTTCTGAAGAAGACTGAATGAAGGTTTTGTGTCACAGAGACGGACATAACCTGTCGAGCAGGACAGGCGCGCATACAGACGGTAGGAGAAAAGGGTACGTTCAGAAGGAAACAAGGGTAAGGAAAGACAGATTAAACAACAACATAGCAATTTCACGGCAACATGGAGAAAGCCACACTTGCACGGTTCAGACCAACTAGCTATTGTCTGATATGTTTGTTTACTGGTAGATGAAAGAATACCTTATAATGTATAGGCTACTTATCATAACAATTTCACGTATAAATATATATATATATAAATTCTAAATACATATTAGTGTTGTAGGAGTACTTTTATTCACAGTAATAAGTACATATTTATTTTTTTTAATTCACATGTAACGTACGGGTTTACATTCAAAGTCTTTTAGAATGTGGTTAACATATTTAATATATTCTCTTTAGCTTTCGCAGTCGTGTTTGAATTATTTTACTTCTGAAGATTGTTCACTGCTCTCAGGAAATCTGATCCAATGCTACTCCCAGTCGCTTATTGGCATTATCCTCCCATTCCCCTTAACACTCCTAGTGCCTCCGTAGAAGCAACGACACCTGGAAATTCGGGTATCGAAATTCGAGCGAGAGTGAAAATGTGCTTGACGGCTCTAATGGCCAAGTTGTAATTGCCTTGTCTGTTCATTGCTTATTTCTGTCAGTGACATATTCGCATAGTCGACAACTAGCGACTGCATGTGAATTTTACTAACTACAGTTGGAAGGAAAATACATAGTAAGGTGCGGATAACAAGAAAACATCCTTGCATGTATTTGTAACTGTTCAATCCAATTTAAAAGTTTATCCATATTTTTTCACTGAATATTTAACTCTTGCCCCAAATGGGAGTCAATGGCCAATCACATTTCAATGAATTTTGATTTACAACCAATCACAGTCTTTTTCGCCTCGATTTTATCTATTTTATTTTATCAGATTAAAATCAAGCTCCTCCTGTTTAACATTCTGAATAGATCAGAGCATTATTTTTCAGTGACTGACTCTCTAAGAAATACGTTGAATATAACAATTTATATATTAAAATGTAATATTCCTATAATGCAAGTGGCTCCCAGATTGTATATATATAGTGCACGAATGTAACCAGATTCAGCTTGCGGGATATAATCCAAAAACATTTATAGCAATTAATTATACCGCAAAAAAAAACACTGTCTGCACTTTCTTAAACATATTATTTTCCCCAGGCATTTACGTTCCAGAAAAATATAATTGACATATTTATATCAAAGGACATCAAAAATTAATTAATAACCTATAATTTCGGATATATACACTTTGATGTGTTTATTTTTTTTCCACTAGGGTGCATTCTTAAATATTGCGATCATTTGGCAATAAATAATATGATCTAGTTGCAGTGATGAACAAATGAAATATAATAAACGTTTCTCATGTTTTCAAACATCGCCGTTTACATTAAATATATAAATATTTTAAAATAACTATATCTAAATAATGATTTGTGAGTAAACAGCTTAATTTTATTCGTTAAATATTCCTAACGAATGCCACTCTTGATTTCCAAATTATCTAGATAAATTCACTCGTCACTTCGTGAATTTATCGATAATTTGGAAATCACTCGTGGCATTACTTATGATAATCTCAGTGGAATTTCTAAATTGTTAATTTTTAACACTGACTATTTAACTCATGCCCCAAATGGGAGTCAATGACCAATCACATTTCAATGAATTTTGATTTACAACCAATCACAATATTTTTCAGCTCGATTTTATAAATTTAATTTTATCATATTAAAGTCAAGCTCCTCCTTTTAACATTATAAATAGGCCAGAGTATTATTTTGCAGTGACTGGCTAAGAAATACGTTGAATATAGCAATTTATATATTAAGATGTAAGAATCCTAGAATGCAAGTGGCTGCTGGATTGTATATATAGTGCACGAATGAAATCAGATACTGCTTGCGGGATATAATAGAAAATTCTAGCAATTAATTATACCACAAAAAAAACCAGTGTTTGCACTTTCTTAAACGTACTATTTCACAGATATTTACGTTCCAGAAAAATAAAATTGATATATTTACATCATAGGATATCAGAAATTAAATAATAACCTATAATATTGGTTATGTAGTTTGATGCGTATCATTTGTTTCTCCACTAAGGTGCATTCTTACAATATTGCGATCCTTTGGCAATAAATAATAAGATCTGGTTGCTGTGATGAATAAATGAAACATAATAAATGTTTTTCATTTGTTTTCAAACATCGCCGTTTACATTAAATATATAAATATTTTTAAATAACTATATTTAAATAATGATTTGTGAGTAAACAGCTTAATTTTATTCGTTAAATAGTCCTAACAAATGCCACTTTTGATTTACAAATTCTCTAGAAAAATTGGAAATCACTCGTAGCATTACTTATGATAAAATGTTTAATAAAATTCCGTCGAGGAAAATAGTCACAAATTAAAATATTAAAATAAGTACTTGGCACGTGCCGTCGTCGTCACCTAGGTTATTAAAACGTTAAGAACTGTATGCGTTTCGGAAACCGGCTTCCATCTTCAGTAGAAATATACAGATATTAACAGTAAGAAACAGTTGCTACCGACGACGCTAGAAGATCGCTGATGCGAGAAGCATCGGAAAACAGTAAAAACAACAGTAAGTGGGTCTATCCTTCTGCTGAACATAAAAGCCAGTTCTTAAAAGTTTAGAAGTTTTTTTTATCTAGTTGAGGGCGACGACATCTGCCAAGTACGTAGTTTAATATTTTACTTTGTGTTAATTTTTATATGATTTACGCGATATTAGTTAATATATTCAATAGTTACGTCCCACAATGGTCACTTGAGTCTTATGTGGAAATATGTATCGGTTGTACTCATTTTAGCATTCGGTTATAAAGAGTTTATAAATTGGCCCAATTATTGAATCGGAGAGTATGGATGTGTAACATTGTAAAGTGGTATCAGAAGTTTTTAATAACAGTGCAAGTATTTTAATGTACGTAAATGGTGAACAACAGCGGCAACAATAGTGACCAAAGTTATATCACAAAGAAGAAGGTTACTTTGAAATAATGCTTTGTTGTCTCCCACTTAAGTAAGAATTGAACCAGGTTTCAGGGACTCAGAGAAGTGAAACGTTTTAAGTTTATGAAAATGTAAGTCTATAGAAACACCGTCAAATGGTTTTGGGAAGTCTAATGAGTCGATAAGAATCGCTTTGCCAATGGCAATTATCCACGAGCATCATGTCACATTTAAAATATCTGTTCAAGTGTTATGATTGGGCGTCAAACCTAATTGATATGAGTCTTTATAGCTCTAATAAAGATAAAAATATGTTTAAAAAACATTCTTTTTGGAAACTACTAAAGCATTATTATCATATGCGTCAAACTCACTTGAATATAGGTATTCAATATTCACCTCAGAGCTTTTCGTACATTACCAAACTCTCGGAGACTTTATATCAGTTATAGATATTTCCATTGCCAGCCAAAGCAATGTTTTAATTGAGTTCTTGTTGGATACTGATTATTTACAACTTGCATTATTGCATTAACAACTGAATCCTCAAAGCGCCACATGCAGGCGGTCACACTGATCCCTAAGTTCATAGATGACAAGAATGTTGCATCATGATCTCAGAAATAACAAATAAATAAATAATTTAAATTATCCAAGTGAAAACTTTTTAAGTTTATTAAAATGTTTAAGTCTATGGTTGCAGAGCCAAATGGTTAAGAGAAGTCCGATTCCGATTGAGGGTCTTTCCACTTTTCAGCGGTTGCCCTTTTACCAGCCGGCTGCTGGCCCTTCACATCCACATGTGTCAATCACAGAGGTAGATGATCAACAGCCAGTGTAGGGGTGACATGTGGTTAGCATGTCGAGTCCCCCAGCCGTTATAGCTGGTTCCTCAACCTGGAGCCGCTACTTATTGTAGCTACCCAATTGCCTCACGATGCTGGGTGGGCACCGGTCCCATACTGGCCGAAATACCATGAGAGAATTTCTTCCCCCATGGAGACTCGAACCAGCGCACGTCCCGTAGCTCTGCGCCAAGGCTTCCTACCTTAACCGCTCGGCTACGGCGCGGGACCAGAAGTCCAGAAGTCGAATAAAGTCGGTAAGATAGCTTTATCACTTTTTAAAACAAAAACCCCTCCCAAAATAACATTTCAAGTTTCGTTTAAAAGAGATGTACAAATGTTATGAATGGTTGTGAAACCTAATTGATGTAGGCCCATATCTACACAGCTCTAATAAAGATTTAAAATTAAAAAAAAAAAAAAAAAAAGGCTTTCTGGAAACTAACAAAGCATTGTTTACAGTATATGCGTCAAATTCATTTGAACTAAATTTAAAAATAAGTAAAAAATATATATTGAACACTTACTTACTCACTTACTTACTGCCACTATCGAACCCATAGGTTCATGGCCGCGCGGACATAAGCTCTCCATACATCCCTATCCTGAGCTAATGCTTTCCAATCATTCCTGTATAATCTACTTCCCTCAAATCATAGTTAATGTTATTCTCCCACCCCATTCTTGGTCCAGATCCATAAATCCATAGAAAGCTCACGTTTCAGAAAAAAAAGTAATAATTGCAAGAAAATTCAGCCAAATATCCGGTGAGAATAAACATGTGTCCTAGGAAGCAACCGTATTAACGTTGATGAAGTGAACGTCCTAGGCACTTCTCCATTAATTACGCAAATACTGCGTGGACAGCACAAGCACCTATAAGCTTATTACGACCATTAACAAAGTGCATGTCAAAGCAACCGATGTGACACAAATTTCACACCTCCTAATTCCGTGCCCGTGTTGTAAATACACAATTGTACACATTGTTCCATAAAGCCTATCTCGGAATGCAAGTCACTTATTCAAATCTGGTTGAACGTTTTTTTTTTTTACATTTAACATCACACAAGCAAAATTCAACGGAGAGACAAACTGATTTATTTTTTAAAATATATATAAATGTACCACCGTAGCAGGTTTCCGATGCAAGTCAATAAAAAATAAATACAATTAATGCCTTGACTGGATTTAGTTTCTTTGTTTTTGAAACAATGTCTGATTGCTACAAAGTGCAAGTTGTTTGTTAGTTTACAAATGCATTCTTATATTTATCAATTCAAAATGTCCGTGTAGTTATCACAAAATATTAAATATGCATTCTATAATGATCAGTATTGGTGGGAGATATTTTCTATATGCTCTAGAAATAATATAAAAGCCGGATTCAAAATACTAAGAGACTGTCATAACTGACAGGGGCTTAGTACAGATTTAGGACAGGTTCATCGAGTTTAGAGCCGAGGAATGGAGGTCAAGTTTCAAGTAAAGTTTGCCATCTAAACGGCTTGCTGTCACGAAACATTGCTCTTTCAATTCTTGGTATAATTATACAATTACATTTCTCTTGGATGCAATATAAAATAATTTAAATTTCGCCAATTTCAGATGCCGATAATTAGAATTGCATCAAATTTTGTCAACGACGAAGTTTCAGTATTTTACACCAATATAATATATTTTCATATAACAAATAAATATCAATACTTTTCATATTTCTGTAATTGAAGGTTTTTTTCTGATATAGTATCGTACAGGATCCATAGACAAATTTCAAAAAAAAAAAAAAAAAAACTTTAATACGATACGGTGATAAGAAACTCATAGACTGCTGGCCTGTATATAATTTCAAGTCAGACATGAATCCACAAAATGGGACTGGGAAATATTCCAATGGTGGATTACAGAATTCATTACTTTTTAACACACTCGCCATAAAGGCAAACTTGAAAAACTGCATACTTCCGATATCCTCAGGAATAAGTATACATTAAGCGTTAAGAATAATAACGCTGAAGGGAAAATTTTCTATAGGATCGTAACAGGTATTGACCTAATACTTGGAACGAAGAAAATGAAGAAGAAGAAGAAGAATTGACTTAGACTCTTTCGACCTATGTTGAAATGGAATATAATTAACTTACCGTACATAAATCGTATGGACATTTTGGTTCTCCACTTCTTCAACATTCCATCACCCAATGTGGATGCTCAGAAGAGTGGCACCTCGCCAGATTTTAGTTCACAATATATACTATACATTTATTATGTTTTAATAAAAAAAACTGGACGTTGCTTTAAATTAGAAATTTTAATTGCAAATTTGAAATTTGCGTTAAACACTTACCGCACATAGATAACATCACTTTTTAGGAAAAATCATTAAATAATTATTGAAATAAAGTTTGAATAAGTTTTAAGCATAAGTTCCATGTTTTGAAAATCTAGGTTACAGTACTTTGAGTAAAAATATTTAAAATCTGCTAAAATGATTCAATAATAAATTAGTACCATTAACAAAATTTATTCAAGCAAATTATATAAAATATAAATATAAATAAATATATACATATATATTACATAATATATAATAAAAATAAAACTCCCAAAACATCGACGAGACGAATTCACGTGAATTGAAGTGAAAACTGAATATTATGTAAATATGACCAATCATTCACTGCCAATGAAATGAAAATGTTTAAGAATTGCGAGAAACGACAAATTGGATGAAAATAATACATATATTTTAGAGGCATTAAATATTGATCCAATTTTGGATAGAATTCGGGACTAGAGAAAGATAAATGTAGGTTCCATGTACTTAGGTTACCTGTTGATCGAATAACACACGAAATTGTTATCCTCTAAGAAAAAGAATAGCCGTTCTGTGAATGAAAGAAATGAGAATCTAAGAGATACTAAAAAAAAAGAGAGAGAGAGAGAGAGAGAGAGAGAGAGAGAGAGAGAGAGAGAGAACTTAATTGCTATGCATGATATAGGATGATGCGATATCTCATGCAGCAAGGTGACTGACTATGGGCTTAGACAGCTTGGGTTATATCTCAGGGCAGAGAGGAATGAAGATTTCTGGATAATAATTTGTGTCCACTCAGCCTCATATAAAATGAGGTCTGGGAACTCAGCTGGGGGCAAAGGCGGCTGGAATACAAGGTCACCGATCCTACCACCTCCATCATGCCTTTGGCTAAAATGGCAGATCCCTGAATTTACGTCACCAAGGACCTTCATGGTCTGCATACGGTAACTTTGTCTTTTTTATGTACAGAAGTAGACATTTAAAATTATCACTCTATATGAAGTTGAGTTAGTGATTCATGGCAGTTTTCAAGGCTAAAATGGGTCGATGTCGAATTATTGTACAACATTGGCTTCTTCACAGAGAGTTATGAGAAAGAGAGTGACATTGACAAAGAACGAACGTCAACACAACTGCGTAGATTGCAAAATAAGGAACGAGGGAATTGAGAAATTCTCAAGTTAAACAAGATTTTCTGAAGAGAAGGACAGAAAAAATACAGAAAGTTTGATGGCCATGGACAATGTTCCTGTTCGGTCCTATGGGCTGGTGGCAATAGAATCAAATTCACCCCGTCCATTTCCCCGCTCTTCTCTTTCCTACCATCCTTATGCTAAAGCTACTTTGAAACAAAAAAATCTTATACAAGATTCTTTCAAGTTAATTTTACACTACTGAGAAGAAAATGTATATAACTAGCTAATTCCCGGCCTAAATAAACGATAATGTGTTTTTATGTTTAGTTGAATAAGTAAAAGGAAAAATAATTATAAATGTATAGTTATTATTTTTAGATACCCCGCGCTGATTACCCGGTATTGCCCGGGAATCTACTATCCCGATGTATTTGGCATAAATGAGCTGAAAGACAAAATTCGTTATCTCGAGTTATCCGTGCTGCTGCTCTACTTGCCCGGAAATCTACTTACCCCGATCTTTTTGGCATCAATGAAAGGCAAAAATGGTTATTGTGAGTTATCCAAAAAAGATAAACATGCTGTCGCGAGCGTTTTTGTAAAGTTTTTTGAGATATTCAATTCTGTGTACTTTATTTGGTGTATTCGTTATCGATAGCAGCGTAAGTCATTTATGCGTACAAAAAGCCACTTTTGTTTTACTTTTTTCACTACAAAGGGCGATTTTTAAGGGTGAAGGGATTGGGAATTAAAACTCTCTTGCAGACTATAACCTTCCTGTGAAAATCCTGAACATTTTGCAAAAAAGGCCCATCGTAATCGGAAGTGCACGCTTATCCGGGAATCTACTTTATCTCGATCTTCTTGGTATCAATGAAAGACAAAAATGGCTACTGTGAGTTATTCGTAAAAGATAAACATATGCTGTTGCGGACTTTTTTGTAGGTTTTTTTTTAGATATTCAATTCTGTGTGAATTAATTTTGTATGTTTGTTATGCTTAAGGCAGCGTAAGCCATTTAAGCGTCAAAAAATGATTATTTTTCACTACAAACGGTGATTTTTAAGGGTGTAGGAGTTGAGCATTACAACCCTCTTATAGCCTATGTTCATCCCGGGAATCTCCTGAAGATTTTGCTAAAAATCTCATCACAATCGGATCAACGGTATGGCCGCGCATAAGTACAATGAAACACAAACAAACAAACATTATTTTTTATTGACCACATTCATTTTATCCCAAGCGTGTTTGAAATTAAAATTATTTTCTTTTTTTTTACTTCGGTTTTCTAATAAAGCGTGTTGTTTTAGTTTTTTTAAACTATTATTTTTTATATATAAGAATATAAAATACTGGAGCGAGTTGATTCGGATGATGGAAATGTCAAAATTAGAATACAGAATGGCTCGTGTTCAAATCTCGGGGAAACCTAAATGACAAGGAGTCTCTTTTCTTCTTCATCTTCAAGGGAAATTCTGATTTGAATGTATAGCCAATTATTGGGTATAATTTTATCTACAGGCATAATTTCATAATTAATTAAAACTTAAATATAGTAAACAGCCGTTAAAAGACAATAGTATATTTTGCAATAGCATAATTAATGATCTATGCCTCAATGTTTTGGGGACTCCATATGACCTGAGATGTTAAAGTCTATCTAGACATATTTGTTTTTAAATATATGGTGTAATCAATAAACTCCTTAAAATTCTACATTTCCAACCCTCACTTCATTTGCAATGATTAATTTCATATGTTAGAACTCAGGAAAATTATTATTTACCCAATATTAATAACTGATAATATTCAATTCCATTAACTGTGTAACATCTCACCTTATAGGCACTTTTCACATGCCACACGCCAGGCGGGCCTTACAGTGGTACGACCTGTCGGGAGAGGGATTTTAAACTATGGATCACACACACACTTTTTTGACCACATGAGGGCATTTAAGGCCTTACTGAACGAGTGATAAGCTCAATGTCTTCGCCTCCTCCGAGACAACATAACATGAAGACGAAAGACACTATTCATGCATACATTCATACTAAACATGGCAAATATGATGATTATAATGGCCACATGATGTTCCGGGACTGTTTGGGCTTTAAAGTTTTCTGAAATTTGGCTTACAGATGAGAAACCCTCGGAAAAATCCAGGAAATTTGTCCCGATCGGGGATCGAACCCGGGTCCGCTGCGTACGAGGTGGCGACGATACTCCGAAACAACTCTGATGGATAATAATTGCATTGTACTGTAAGCCTATGTGTTCTCTTTACAGAGATTTAGGCGCTCTCCCCTTACAGGGAAGAATTTGAACCATACTAATTTAGTTACACTTGTTTTCGTATAGATGTCATTTTGAGTGGTCCGTGGTCAGCGTTCCGCCTCATACTGACATCTAGGAAACCAAGGTAGTACTAGGACGGGAACATTCGGTAAATTTTGCTTAGAGGCCTTTTCATTCAGGCTTAAGGATTTTTACGAGCCTGAAAATCTTCAGACTCGGGACCCACGGCTTAAGGTCTCTCCCGGAGGACTTGCTCCTTGGATTTTTGCGTCCTAAAAAATCCATCGACCCGGCCGGGTTTGAACCTCTGACCCTCGGGACCAGAGGCAAGGAGCATAACCACTAGTCCACCGCGGCCGATATGGATAATAATAATAATAATTATTATTATTATTATATTATTATTATTATTATTATTATTATTATTTATTATATTACAGTGAAATTTCAGACAACCATTCCTTTAAACTCATCACTCTTGTCCCCGATAGATTTTATCAGGCACGGAATATTATTTCCATTAGACTTGTATTTTTTCCCTCCATTCGACAATTACCTCTTTTCCCATCAAGTACCATGCTTTTGACCTATTTATAGGTGCTTCAATCCATATAACTCAACCATTTGCTCATTTATATATTAACCTAAATGAAGGCCATAAGGGTAGTATAGGTGCCAAAGGGGAATGACTTCCAGAGTGTACATCTTACTGATGGATGTGTACCACTTAAAAACTCGAGAAATGATAATTATTTAATCATACCAAGTTCTACACATGCATCTCCATTCATGATCCTTGGATAACGCTGAATCATGTGAGACGCCATACTTGAGACTAAGAGCTAGGGGAGAAACCCCGAACAGAAAATCATCGTCCTACAGGATCGCTGGAAGTTTAGGCGTAGGGCTGTTACTCTACTCTGTTTAAAAAAAAAAAAAAACTTATCAGACAAAACCGGACGGATCAATTGTTGGCAACACTTGGCAAGTAGAATGTAAACGATTTACGGATTAGCAAATGGAACATCCTAATACAATACAAGCAGGAGCACGAAAAATTCTGATAGAAAAACTGAAAAAATGTAATGCAAATATAACAGAAATAAACTGTCTAGGTGAAGGAGTTATCGAGAAGTAAGAATATGGAATGTAAATTTAATGGAAAAGGAAATGTGGGACGATCGAGACCGCGTTGGATATATGGAATTTTGGAGGATCTGAGGAAGCTGAGATCGTAGCTTGTTACCAGAGACATAGATGCCTGGAAGAAGATTCTGAGAGAAGCTGAGATTCGAATCTGGCTGTAATGCTGCTGCTGATAAATGCTTTATTCTTGCCCTGGTTGCCAAAGGAAGAGAAAAACCGTTACTTAAGTGATATAGCCCATCATAATATACTTACTTACTTACTCACTGGCAATATCGAACCCGTAGGTTCATGGCAGCGCGGACATAAGCTCTCCATACATCCCTATCCTGAGCTAAATGCTTTCCAATCATTCCCCTGTAATATCTACTTCCCTCTACTTCCCTCAATCATAGTTAATTTTATTCTCCCACCTCACTCTTGGTCTACCAACTGGGCGTTTTCCCTCTGGCTTTCCTACAAGAAGCTTCCACGCAAGTCTTTCATTCCCCATACGTGCAACATGTCCTGCCCATCGCAGTCTATGAGACTTAACTGTTCTTATTATATCTGGCTTCCTATAAAGACCATGTAGTTCATTGTTATGTAGCCTTCTCCATTCACCTGTCTGTTCATCTCTCTTTGGTCCAAAAATTTTCCTAAGTACTTTATTCTCAAATACCCGTAATCTCCTTTCCTCCCTTAAAGTAAGAGTCCATATTTGAAGAGAAAAATTATACGCTCAGACCGGGACTTGAACCCGGGACCCTTGGTTCTCTAGACCAAGTGCTCTACCAACTGAGCTACCTGAGCAAGTACCGATCTAAACGCAAATCTTTCTCTATATACATTGTAATTCCCATCCACCAAATGCTGCATTTGGTGGATGAGAATTACAATGTATATAGAGAAAGATTTGCGTTTAGATCGGTACTTGCTCAGGTAGCTCAGTTGGTAGAGCACTTGGTCTAGAGAACCAAGGGTCCCGGGTTCAAGTCCCGGTCTGAGCGTATAATTTTTCTCTTCAAATATGATTTATCCATCATTGAGATGTACGAAATCAATAATAAAAACTAAGAGTCCATGTTTCGCACCCATATAATATAACTGGTAGAATAATAGTATTATATATATCCAGTTTAACGTTTTTTGAAAGGAGTTGGGACATCAAGAGTCTATGCAATGCATAATAGCACGCATTTCCAGAATTGAGCATTCGTTTAATTGCTTTGTGCATCTCATTCCTATTTGTGATTATTGTTCCTAGGTATTTGAATTCAGCCACTTCCTCAAAATATCCCTCATTTTTCATTAGCTGTCCATTTCCATTATATATTGTATTTCTACGTGTGACCATATATTTAGTTTTATTGATATTTACTTCCAGTCCTAATTTCTTAGTGTTACTCAATAGTGTGTGCGTGTTTTCCTTTAGTATCTCCTCGGTATCGGCCAACAATACTACATCGTCAACATAAACTAACAGCTTATTAACACCATTGAGTTGTAAGCCTTCCTCATTCTCTAAAGATTTAATGGCATGCTCTAATACAAAGCTAAATAGTAGAGGAGATAGTGCATCTCCTTGCTTCAACTCATTCTGGATTTCAAAAGTGTCCGAAAACTGTCTACACGCACCCTAATCTTTGTGCCATTTAAACACATACGTATAAGTCTAACTAACTTTTTAGGAATTCCGAACTCCAGCAGGATACTATATAACTTCTCCCTCTTAATTGAATCATATGCTTTTTTGAAGTCTACATGTAGTTGATGTACAGTACCATTATATTCCCATTTCTTTTCTAAAATCTGTCTTATACTAAAAATCTGATGTTGTAGATCTGTTTCTTCTAAATGCACATTGATGATCTCCTAGAATGTCATCAATATAGGGAGTAAGTCTGCTTACTAATATATTTGTTAGAATTTTGTACGATGTTGAAAGTAATGAGATGCCCCTGTAGTTGTTGCAATCAGTTTTATCTCCTTTCTTATAAATTGGTACGATGATTGACTCCTTCCATTCTTCTGGAAGAGCTTCTTTTTCCCAAATCATACTAAGCAACCAGCGTATCTTGTCCATCAATTTTTCTCCCCCTGATTTCATCAATTCTGCTGGGATCTCATCTGAACCTGATGCTTTATACATCTTCAATTTTTCAATCGCCATTTCAACCTCTAATGCACTTGGTTCTGCGACTAGCATTTCTGCTGTGGGTAAATTATCCTCCTCAATGTCATGTTCTATATGTACATTTAATAGCTGACTAAAGTAACTTTTCCATCTATTTAATATACTCCTGGAATCTGCTATCATATCCCCATTTTCATTCCGAATTATGTTTGTTCTAGCCTGAAACCCTATTTTCTCTATACTAATTCACTGATATAATTCTCTAATGTTCCTATTTTTTGCATTCATTTCAAGATCATTAATCTTCTCTCTCAAATATTCCCTCTTTTTTCTCTTTAGTAACTTGGTGGTTTCCCGTCTAACACTACCCAATTGCTCCAAATTTACCTCATTTGGCTCATGTAACCATTTCATTTTTGCTAGTTTTCTTTTCTTTACAATGTCGGCACATTCCTCTTCAAGCCATTTCTTGTTTTGCCTCTTTTTAAAACAACCAATGCTTTCTGATGCTGACAATTTAATAGTATCTGTTTATAGCCTCCCATTCTTTATTTATATCAGTTTCTTCTTCGTTTGCCACATTGTCATCTGAAGATTCCAGTACTTCAAATCTATTAGCAACTTTGATTTGGTATTCTTGCCACATTTCATAATTTTTCAAGTTTTTTAATTCAAATTTTACAGAATCATCTTTAGCGTTTGTTCCTCTCATAAGCGATAGCCGTTATCTGATTTTTACTCTGACCAGATGATGATCCGATTTGCAGTCTGTCCCTCTAACTGATCTAACATCGATGATGCTACTGTGCCAGCGTTTATCCAGTAATACATGATCTATCTGGTTCCGAGTTTCTCCATCTGGGGACGTCCAGGTATATTTATGATTATCCTTATGCTGAAATGTTGGGCTCTTAACAATGAGATTCTTTGATGTGGCAAAGGTGACTAATCTAACCCCATTGTCGTTACTATCTTCATGAAGACTGAATTTGCCTATTGTTGGTTTGAATATATCTTCCCGCCCCACTTTTGCATTAAAATCTCCTAAGACAATTTTCATATGATATCGGGAAAGGCTATCAAATAAGCATTCTAATTCTTCATAGAATTCATCCTTGATCTTGTCATCTTTATCTTCTGTGGGGGCATGTACATTTACAATTATAAATTCATGTCGTTTACCCTTTAGAATTATGTATGATATCCTATCACTAACAAACTTAACATCTCGGATAGCGGATAGGATCCGCCTTCTGACTAAAATACCCGTTCCAAATGCAGGTCTTTCTGCACCCCCGTAGTATAATGCAAAGCTTCCAGATTCCTGACTACCTTCTCCTGGCCACCTATCTTCCTGTAAAGCGACTATATCCAAGGGCGATTTATCTAATTCCCGCGATAATATCTCTAGTGCCCCGCTATTGTATAAAGTCCTAACATTCCATGTTCCTATGAACATGTCCCTGTGTTTGAGCTTTTGGCATGGGTTCCCTGAAGTAGTCCCCGCCCGGAGAACCGAATGGGGTACTATTTGACCTCCGGAAAATTTTACCCCTGTTGAACCCATGTCCGCATTTCTTGACAGTTGTATTTTTACGGTGAAAGATCGTCACTCTTTCGACCAAGGTACTTTTTTCGTCTGGCTTATCACCTTTGACCAGTCCGGCATGGGTAACCCTATCGGCAGCAATGCTACTGCCGGCATAGCTCTAAGGATCATTTAAGCACGCAAGCTACTCCACCACGACAAGGTAAAGATACCAAGGAGGGCCATTATAATATAATATTGCACAATTCCTATTCATGTGAATTGTGTGCCGGAAACTGTGACCGTTACCATGTAAGGATCTGCGAGTGACGATCAGTTCTCTGACCTAATTGTGCTATAAAGACTAATATTGTAAATCCAAATTGTATTCTATACTCAATGCACATTGTGCGCTTTCCTACTTATTACTGTTATTATTATTATTAACATAATGTTTCAGCAGTCACAAATACATTTGTTCTCCTATTTAAATATCATCATCACCATCATCATCATCATCCATGCAAGTATTAGGCCGTGTGGCCTGTTACGGTCTCAAAGAGGAATTTTCCATCCAGCGCTTTTTTGGACGTCCCAGCGATCTTTTGCCTTCGGGGCAGTAGCGAAGTATGGCTTTTGGAATTCTATGGGACGGCATTCGTTGAAGATGGGCTTTCCAGTTGATCTGGTAATTTTGTATATGGTGAAGAATGAGTTCTACATCCAACTCTTCCATAATTTCCTCATTTCTTTTATGGTCCCACTTTGTGTAGTCTGCTGTACGGCGCATAAATCGCATCTCACTTGCTGTTATTCGGCTTTCATCTCTTCTTCGTATTGTCCATGCTTCACTACCATATCTTAATACTGGTCTTGCGAGAACCTCATAAAGCCGTAATCTTTTGTTCTACTGTACTAAAGATGGTTTCATTATACTGTTACTTACCTATTTAAATATGTAGCATTAATTTGTTTTTTAATTCAAAATTATTCAACAATATTTAATTATTGTATAATCAACTATTGTTGATTCATATGCAATCACCATTAATTTTATGATACAATACAATACTTTTAACGTCATTGCATAACATCGTTGAAATTGCGACAAAAAAAAAAAAGCAATAGCATTTACCTAAGATCTTAGTCGTCCTCAACTAATTACAATTTCAACCTCATGGGCAAGTGGTTATTGCTTCTGACCGCACTTCATTGGGTTCCGGGTTCGATTCTCGAGCAGACCATAATAGTTTTTAATTAAAGGGAATTATTCCTGTGGTCATCGATATTCTAGATTAAGGTTAACTTTAGAGTTAATGACTCTCCTGATGCTTCATTATCATTCATCACCCATCTTACCATTAGGATAACGTAACTCCGCCTTCCAGACACCCCAACTTAATAAAAAGTGTTTTACAAATGTCATAAAGATCTTATTATTCTTGTAAGCCCATGTTTCACTTAACAGAGATTTAGACGCTCTCCCCCTACAGGGAAGAATTTGAACCATACTAATTTAGTTACACTTGTTTTCGTATAGATGTCATTTTAGTGGTCCGTGGTCAGTGTTCCGCCTCATACTGACATCTAGGAAATCAATGTAGTACTAGGACGGGAAAAGTCGGTAAATTTTGCTTAGAGGCCTTTTCATTCAGGCTTAAGGATCTTTTACGAGTCTGAAAATCTTCAGACTCGAGACCCACGGCTTGAAGTCCCTCCCGGAGGACTTGCTCCCTGGATTTTTCCATCCTAAAAAAAATCCATCGACCCCGGCGGGGTTTGAACCCGCGACCCTCGGGACCAGAGGCAAGGAGCATAACCACTAGTCCACCGCGGCCGATATGTCATAAAGATAACTGGGTGATATTAAAAAATACTTAGGTTAAAAAGTGTTAATGAAATTGTAATTATTTGAAGATGACTGAGATCACAAGCACGCACGCACACACGCAGAGTACAAGAGCTTCGTCAGCATTTTGGGGAAAACGTTCCATATCTAAATAATGGAAATGTTATATGGATATAGTTTGAGAAATGCTTTTATAATCTTGCAAGAACTATTTTTCCATGCAGACCGTCTTCCTGTCTGCATTGTAGTAGGTTGTGATATAATTTCAAATTCTGCAAAATTAACGCACCCAAAAAACGGTAAAACGCAAATCCACGCCAACGAAAAACTTGAGAATTTCTTACAAGGCCAATTAAGACTATCCTTTGTCAAACTATCATATTTTTGTCGATGTAGTTTTTAGTGTGTTTTAATATTTGACAAATAGATCTGTTATTATTAAAGGGAGCAAAAAATTGTGTGTTTTCTTTACGTTGAATGTCAACGGATTCTCCTATTTGTAATGGTTCACGTAAACAGTAGCAAGGGAATACAGTCTACCTCTCCGGGCGCGGTAGTCTAGTGGCTATTGTTCCTTGTTGCGGGTTCAAACTCGGCCGGGGCTCGATGAAGTTTTTTGGATGGAAAAATACAAACAAAACCTGCAGGAAGACTTTAAGCCCTGGGTCCCGAATCTGAAGACTTTCCGGCTCGTAAAAGAATCTTAAGCCTTAAAAAAAGAGGTATCTAAGCAAAATTTAGCGACCTTCATCACCCAAGCAATATCTTAATTGTCTACCAGATGTCTTATTGGATTGGCATGCTGACCATATACTATTTATGACATCTGTAGGGAATTAGCTTTGTCTAGAAATCCGAAATAAATGAGAAACTGTGGTTAGACTCAGAGGCCCGTAATGCCAATAATTATGTAATGAGAACATAATAACTCCAATCTCTAAAGTCATTTAATACATAAAAATGAATGTTTGTTTGTTTGTTCGTACTTTATGCGTGGCCATACCGTTGATGCGATTGTGATGGGGCTTTTAGTAAAATGTTCAGGAGATCCCCGGGATGAACATAGGCTATAAGAGAGTTGTGATACCAAACTCCTACACCCTTAGAAATCGCTCTTTGTAGTAGAAAACGTGAAAAAAAAGTAGCTCTATGGACGTTTAAATTACACACAAAATTAATGAACACAGAATTGAATATCTCAAAAAGATGTACAAAAAAGTCCGCGACAGGATATGTTTATCTCTTACGGATAACTCGCAATAACCATTTTTGTCTTTCATTGATGCCAAGAAGATCGAGACAAGTACGTAGATTCCTGTGGAAGCATAGCAGAACATGACGGGCGTTCTTTTAGGATAACTCACAATAACGAATTTTGTCTTTTAGCTCATTTAGGCCTATGCCAACAAGATCGAGATAAGTAGATTCCCGGGCAACAAGGTAATCAGCACGGGGAATATTAAAATAATTACGATATACATTTATAATTGTTTTTCATTTTACTTATTTAACTAATCATAAGAAGTACATTAATTTTTGTCTTAATAAACTTATTAATAAACTTATTTTACAATTTGACACATACTTAAGTTTTAGAGACTTAATGTAAATAATTTGTGACATCAAAATTGTATCAAAATGTTTTATGATATATTTGTATAAATCTAAAAAAAAAATTTGTGCCAAGAAGATCGGGATGAGTAGATTCCCGGACAACGCCGGGTAAACAGCACGTAGTATCTAAAAATAATTGCGATATAAAATTTTCCTTCTACTTATTTAACTAAACATAATACACATTAATTTTCGTATTTCAGCTCATTTATGTCAAGAAGATCGGGATAAGTAGATTCCCGGGCAACGCCGGGTAATCAGCACGGTGTATCTAAAAATATAAATTTATAAATATTTTTCCTTCTACTTATTCAACTAAAGATAAAATCACATTAATTTTCATTTATTTAGGCGTAGAAGCGCACGCCGGGTATTAGCTAGTCTAATATATAAAAATGAATGTTTGTTTGTTTGGACATATTTTATGCGCTGCCATACTGTTTATCCGATTGTGATGGTGCTTTTTGTAAATAGTTCAGGAGATTCCCGGGGAGGTTATAGGATATAATTGAGTTGTAATACTCAATCCCTACGCCCCTAAAAATCAAGCTTTGTAGTGAAAAAAATGTAACTTTTTGGATGCTTAAATGGCTAACGATGCCAAAACCATAACAAATACACAAAATTAATGTACACAGAATTGAATATCACAAAAAACTCTACAAAAAAGTCAGCGACAGAATATTAAGTTTATCTTTTACGGATAACTCACAATGGCCATTTTAGTCTATAAAAAAGATCGGGATAAGTAGATTTCCTGGCAAGCGTAGCTGCACACGGCGGGTATTCTTTTATGGATAACTCACAATAACTAATTTTGTCTTTCAGCTCATTTATGCCAAAAAGAAGGAGGTAAGCAGATTTCCGGGCAACTCTGGGTAATCAGGACGGGGTATCTTAAAATAATTACGATATAAATTCATAATTATCTTTTCCATTTACTGATTCAACTAACACGTAAAAACACATTACTTATCATTTACTTGGGCGTAGCTTCGTACGCCGGGTATTTGCTAGTACGTAATATATAAATAGGCCTACTGGAACGGAATTAAATTATGGTTTAAAAAGTTACCTCAAATGTTAACTCATAGGACTATAAAGTTGGTAATGGACATTATCTGTTGATTTCTACATATACAGCTGCCTCTCAAAGCTGTTTTTTTAATGTCGGAAGTATTTGTGATGTACTCATATGCCATATCAACCTTCCCTGTAACGCGTGTAAACGCACACTACTGCACAGTTGTTATGGACATGAGAAAGTAATCAAATATCACCAAAAATGCTTATGTGCAATACGTTGTAAACAGAGTGTAGAAAAAGAGCTCATACAGGGAAATTAAACGCTTCTAGACTTAATGATTATGCAATATATGTTTTGCGCGATAGTGCGTTTTGTCGTACTTACAGCAATGGCGACCATGATTGAAAGTTCAACTTCCTACATTTCCGGGTTGCCAATATAAATAACTATACGGTAATATTACATATTGCAAACCTCATGCGGGAAGTAAAACCATTGCACTTTATGTATACTATGTACAATGCATATACAAAAATATATCCAAAAGGTAGTGTTAATATACATTATACAAAACAAATCACTGCATTTTAAATGAACTGAACTTTATTTGAAACAATATAAAGCAATAAATACGTACTTGCCGCCATTTTAGGACTGATTGGTGCCATGGCCTGCTGTAGTCTCAACTAATAAACATTGCCAATACTGATGCATTCACGTAGACTTTCACGGCCGGAGTTGCTATGATGATCTTGAAGAAGATTTTCGGGCTGTAGGCCTTGGTCGTGAGGCTTGTAGTTCCCCGACGTTTCGCCAGAAACGTCTCAAGACAACCCTTGAGGATGCCAGACGCAGTCTCTGGCGAAACGTCGGGGGAACTACAAGCCTCACGACCACGGCCTACAGCCCGAAAATCTTCAAGATCATCATTGCCAATACTGTTAACATCAGCCAGTTGTTCATAATGAACTCAAATATTTCCGACAAAGATATTATTTTACTATTATTTATTATTTTGAAAACGCCATCGCGCAAAAACTAATGTACAATGCATCTTTGTGACGTGTTTTACATAATCTAGATTTTTAAGCATTTCATCGCTTCTGTAAAAACCATTTCCCAACCTCGCATCGTAATATTCTATTGAATGTCCAGATGCTTTGATATGCGGAACCTTTCGTTACATCCTGTAGGTAGGGTAGGTAGGGTAAAGATAGGTCACTTATCGACTGAGGTTATTTCATGATAGGCCACATTTTTAAACCTAAATATAAATTCGAACACTTACATTGTATTGCCGTGTGTTCAGAAACGAGTAATAAACCTTATATGCACACCAAAACTGTACTTACAGAACCATTATTTATATATTTAGAAAAAATAATATTTTATTATGAAATAAAAACACTAACACTAATTTACCAAACTCTACCCTGTATCATAACAAAATGTCTTTAAACTTGTAAACGTTTTATTACACTGATTACACTGGTCAACATCATTTTTGTATCATGAGTACCAATAGTTGTACTTAATGCAGTTTTTTATCGTGTTTTCAAATTTGTATTCGGAATTTCTCCATCGCCCAAAGCTTTTTTTTTTAAATTTCAGTTTCAATTAATGGATTTAAATAATCATTTTTTTTATAAACGTTTTTTCGTCCATTTATTATCTTGGCGCAGTGTGCGATGAGCACGGGGAACACTTTCATCAGGAGATTTCAGCTATGGAAAAGAGATATCGAGACAAATGGAATCCTAATATGCTGGCCGATTATTGTTGGACCATCAAGAGGGATGCTCCACAGGTGAAATATAGCAGAAAATCGTCATTTCGTACTTTCTAGGTGAGTCCGAATATTCGAATATTGTCTAGTTACGAATGTAGAAAATATTTAAGTGTTTGAAAACCTTGCGTGATGAGAAAAACCGATCATATTTGAATTCAGGAGAAAAAATACTATCAGAATTACTTTTTTTTTCTGAGACAAAAAAAAAGGTTCCTTTTTTGTTGCTCAGTGTTATTGATTTGCAGATCAAACAGCGGAATTGAACAAAATGGCATTAGCTCATGGGTTTTAATTTCAACTTATTTACAAAGATAAGTAATAAGGTAGCAATAAGCAATATGTTCAAAAATGTAAAGGAAACACACAAATATGTACTGATACGTTACTGAGTGAGTCATCTATACTTCAACATGTACATTAATCATCCTGTGTGTAACTTTAGTTTGTAAACATGGAGCTCACCGAATGACACAGGAGCTCTCTCTCTATTTACAGGCTGTCAATCACCCGTTCTGTTTGCTCTGCTCTACTGATTAGATATCACATTTTCCTTATTTTTTTCTAATAAATAACTAATTCACTAAACTCTCAAGAAATCGGTACCGGTAAACTAGTGTTTACCACGTTCGCTTGAGGTTTGCAGGCTCAAACCGGGCCGAAATTGTTGGATTTTTAAGGAGGTAAATAAAGCCGAGGGTCCCGTCTCGTATACTATGGCATTTTAAGAGCCCCAAGCGTGAAATAAGATACATGTGAGAAACATTGATCGGACATTTCATCCCTTTTTAGAGCTGGAACACTAATGGCATACGATGTTAATGAGCAAATGCAAATAATGGTATCTTAAACCAATTTACAGTAAATTGGCACTTATGATTATGAAGAGTTAGTTAATTTCATAACATTAGGATGTCAATCTAAAATAATCATTTTATGATATTCTACTATAGCGTTGTTAAATCAAATTCGAACTACTAGAAATAAAATACGACAAGATTAATATATTTACGAAGTGTTGCTTTTCTAAAGAAAATCTTAAAAATAACAAGCTCTTATTAATTTTACAAAAGTATAATGTTAATGAAACATAGGCCTATTTGAGAAGTTTTAATTCTGAGTTCACTTATTGTAAGCAAGAATCTTAATTTATAAAACTGGTAGCTGCTTAATTCAGCATGATCAAGCTATTTCAGCTATTCGTATAAGAAGACGTTATCAAAGAAATCAGCTACTTTGTAAATGATACAGTGGGAAGTTTTCTCTTTTCTTTAGAAAGTGGTGCAAAGAGAAGATAAAGAAATGTGCTCCATTGGATATTCAAATCTGAAAGCGTCTTGCATATAACACGATAATAATAGTGCATGCATTTCACCGTCTGCGGGGCTCTCTCCCGGTTCGCTAACCCAAAAGTTTGCATAATGTGGCCAGGCTGAATAAATTACTCTTAACCTCTTTTATACCCTGCCTCTCGCAGCATCAAACCAGCAAGTAACGATTTCCAGCAATATCTTGGTCAACTTGTGAATTCTAACATAGGTAATACGTGCAAAATGTCCAACGACACAATTATAATCACTGATTCTTGTGAACATTCATTTTAATACATGTACAAGATCATTTAAATTTTCCTGTTTACACATCTTGTGGACTGCAGAAGTGACTAGATTGATAACGATCCCTTGTTCGAAGGACAAGCGACGCCCAATAGTCCAGAATACAAATCTAGGAGAACAAAATTATTTTTTTCAACTTGCAGGAAATCGGCTGGAGTTAACATTTGTTCTTTCGCAATACTATTAATCTTCGAAAGCAATAAAGGTTATATTTGTTATCAAGTTCATGCTGTCTTGAAAGTAGTGCAAACAATTAAATGTTTTGCTTCTCAGCAGATACCCATGTAAATACGCATTCAAGAACTTACAGTGACGTTTGTATTGTAAATATAAAAATCTGTACATTATTTTTGTGAAATGGAAACCTCTCAAGTGCATGTAACATTTATTTATTTTTAAATCTTTATTTATGTCGAAATTTTGGAATACATCCAAACGTAAAAACTTTTAAAACAATTCATATTAAATTTTGAAGAGTCCACCAAGGGAAAAATAATTCAATTTAAAACTTTCCTTGTAATCTTTTCATTATTAATTGATTTATAGCATATTTTAGTTGTATTTTATTCAATACATAGATTACGCATTTGAGAGTTATGTTAACAAAAATTAGCTGCTACCTCCTGCAACTTTTTTCGTAATTCATTTTTCAGTGGTACCAGGTGGCGTGACCTCGAAAAAAAAATCTGTTTTAAGTGTGACAGTCCGTGAGTGATACAAAGACGAGAAATGAACGTGTGTATAAATATATACTGTATTTATATACTTTGAACGAAAGCAGTGCTGATATTTTAGATAGTGTTAGGCAAATTGTTCAAATTTGTTTGACCAATCAAATTCAAAATGGAAGCAACCTCATAAAATACAGATCCAATTTTTGTCAAAAAATGCTAATTGATTGGAGGGTATTGTTAGGTACTATAACAAATGCCATATTACTCAACTCCAGTCGATCATATGGGTCCAACATAGGTCGCCCTAAAAAAACTATTTCACGAAAGCAGTAGTGAAGCTAAAATGAGGGTGGACGATTTAGTGAAAACCTTCATATCTGAAGAATTATCAGTCGTTATGCAAGTGAGTTTAAACCGTGAAAAGAGGAGAGATGTTTCAAATACAGTAAAACAATCACTGGACTTCTCAACTAAAAGGGCAACAAAAATTAGAAAAGCTATCAATCTAAAAATGAACGCCAATTATGCTTACTTAGGTATTTGGCACTTTACGTTGTGTCGACAATATATTTACACAGATACAGTAGGCCTACATGTCGGTAATTTACCATTCTTACAGCAACCTTCTTGAAAAAAAGTATGCTATCCTGGATTACATCGTTACACGTATTTTAAGCATTACAAAATAAAGCAATTGGAAGGTGGTTTAGATATTTCGTCTCACTTATTAGTGATTTTTAACGGGGATGTGATGGTTCTTCAGGCCATAGTAACTATAAGCAAAAATTCACAGCATACAATACAAGATCTGCCCCAATATGTTGCTCATCACATCAGATCCCGTATAATCAGCAGTAGAAGGTTGCCACTTAAATAGTCCTGAAATTTGCTGACAGAA
Organism: Diploptera punctata; assembly: GCA_030220185.1. Classification (NCBI taxonomy): domain Eukaryota; kingdom Metazoa; phylum Arthropoda; class Insecta; order Blattodea; family Blaberidae; genus Diploptera; species Diploptera punctata. The sequence continues at coordinate 1,213,834 of JASPKZ010008888.1, forward strand.
GTGAAAGGTTAATTGACGGATTCATCTACCTTTGTATCAGAAGATGATAGGAAGCAGTATCAGATGCAGAAGACAGCGATTGAAGGTACTTGTTCATTTTGTTAATTTATAAATATTTTCTGCAACAAGTAAGAGTAAAAAATGATAATTTCATATTTATATTGTAGTTATATATTTAGTTGTGTAATGTTACACTTGGGTGTGTCATGTGAAAACCATTAATTATTTATATATGTTTTATATAATTTGGATACAGTAAATCACAAGGTTATTATTAATATCTGTGCAGAGTTTCAACGATGTAGGTTGCTTGAGCGGTTAATATTTCATTTTGTCCTCCTAGAATCGGATTTTGGTTCACTGTATGATGTGAAATTTCAAGTAATATATCAAGTTGTAAACAGAAGATATGTGATATCAGATGACCAAAGACGTCATCCTCTGCCAATTTGGGTTGCCTGAAAGGGGATTACTGAAATTGACTCGAACCCATCGCTAAGACAACACCGAAACGTTACGCCTCTGGATCATTATCAAAACATTATGTAGGCCTACCATGACTACATTACATCCCCTAAAGTAAAATAGGAATTCCCAAGGCCCTAGCGTCGTCGTTTTTATCAAGTACTATGTAAAATCTAATACATACAAATGTGTTGTTTGTTTGTTTGTACTTTATGCGCGGCCATACCGTTGATCCGATTGTGATGGGGCTTTTTTGCAAAATGTTCAGGAGATAAACGGGATGAACATAGGTATAAGAGAAGTGTGATACTCAACTCCTGCACTCTTAAAAACCGCCCTTTGTAGTGGAAAACGTGAACAAAGTAGCTATTTGGACGCTTATATGGTTTACGCTGCCTAAACCATAACAAGTACATAAAATTAATGTACACAGAATCGAATATCTCAAAAAGCTCTACAAAAAAGTACGCGACAGCATATGTTTATCTCTTACGGATAACTCATAATAACCATTTTTTATCTTTCATTAATGCCAAGAAGATCAAGAAACGTCGTAGATTCCTGTTCAAGTATAGCAGCATCTGGCGGGTATTCTTTTAGGTATAACTCTCAATAACGGATTTTGTCTTTTAGCTCATTTATGCCAAGAAGATCGAGATAAGTAGATTGCCGGACAACACCGGGTAATCAGCACGGGGAATCTTCGAATAATTACGATATACATTTATAATTATTTTTCATTTTACTTATTCAACTAATCATAAGAAGTACATTAATTTTTGTCTTTCAGCTCATTTATGTCAAGAAGATCGGGATAAGTAGATTCCCGGGAAACGCCGGGTAATCAGCAACGGGGTATCTAAAAAATATAAATTTGTAATTATTTTTCCTTTTACTTATTCAACTAAACATAAAAGCACGTTAATTTTCATTTATTTAGGCGTAACAGCGCACGTAGCTAGTCTGAAATAAAAAATATAGAAGTGTCCCTTACACTTACCTGAACACATTAAATCTTGGAATTTGTAACACACATACATAACATATTATATAAAATTAAAATAATAAAAGGTACCTGAGATCTCAGTCGTCCTCAACAAAGTAAAACTCGATATAAATATCGTAGGCCTTTCGGAACATGTTCCATAGCACCTGCAGCTCAATAATTCGCTAGAAGGCAGAGCACAATGACGACACGCACATTGTGCAATTAAAATTAGTAGCGTAAAACATATGGTACGCTATAGAGGGCCGGTGTACTTGCATGTTCAATATTGTGTAAATAATTATTTCATTTTTTTTAAGTTAGGTACTAGATCGAAAAGAAGCCGTATCTGATTTCGAATTAATCTGTAAATATATTTCCTAATCATCTAACGAGATGCTCAATCGGAACGATTGAGGTTTTGCATTCGGGAAAATTCTGATGAACAAGACAAAAATTCTTCTTGGTTTTTCTCAGTCATTCGCAAATTCTGAAAGGCAATTTCATTATAAGGGTCCATTTCATCATGATCACCAATTATTAAAATCATTACAAGTACGATACTTCTACAGAAACTTAAGGTAGATACAACAATGAGATGCACAGGTTTCTGGTGGATATAACCTAACGTAATAATATGACCATAGACATTAAAGCGTCAACAAATAAGAAAGGAATTTAAAAAAAGACTATCAGTTATTCTGATGAACTATATTAGGGTGTCCCAAGACATAAAGAAGGGTTTTTATTAGCAAAATCAAATACGCATACCTTATATTTTTTTCTGTTTGACCTTAATAACTCAAATAAATTTTATTGCGATTGGATCATGACAACCCGGTGCCGACTTCATGTCAAACATAAGACGTGAAAATTTGTACTGGGTTAGTATAGAACGATTCTGGAACTAAAAGCTCATTTAGTAAATAAAACATCAATATGCCCAAAACGTATAACTATATACTATTTTACCAATACAAAATTATTGTTCAAATTTCGTTCGCGTTAGTTAGCAAGTGCTGACACGTTTGGAAGCAAATCGGCACGGATTACCGTGGGCCTACGTAAACCAAATTGTAGGCTACTTACAATTGTTTTAACATTATACCAATAATTTAAGAAGGTATGCGTTAAAAATAAAAGACTATGAATTTTCTTTCGGAGCCCTAATATATATACGGTAACAACACTACATTTTTAATTACCGACCAAGATATGTGTTTAAGGCTCATCACCATCATCTGGTTGGATTTTCATTTTCAGAATCGACCTAATCTTTAGTCATCATTTAACAATTTAATAAAAATGAATATCAGTGAATTTGTACACGATACTTGACTAAACACAATAACAACCTACTGATATGTATGTACATCTGAAATTCCTATAAGTACTTACTTACTCATTGCCACTATCGAACCCGTAGGTTCATGGCCGCGCGGACATAAGCTCTCCATACATCCCTATCCTGAGCTAATACTTTCAAATCATTCCCTGTATAATCTACTACCTCAAATCATAGTTAATGTTGCTCTCCCACCTCATTCTTGGTCTACCAACTGAGCGTTTTCCCTCTGGATTTCCTACAAGAAGCTTCCTTGCAAGTCTTTAATTCCCCATACGTGCAACACGTCCTGCACATCGCAGTCTACGAGAATTAACTGTTCTTATTATATCTGGCTTCCTATAAAGACCATGTAGTTCATTTTTATGAAGTCTTCTCCATTCACCCGTCTGTTCATCTCTCTTTGGTCCAAAAATTTTCCTAAGTACTTTATTCTCAAATACTTGTAATCTCCATTCCCCCCTTAAAGTAAGAGTCCATGGTTCGCACCCATATAATATAACAGGTAGAATAATAGTTTTAATATATTTTCAGTTTAAAGTTTTTTGAAAGGAGTTGGGACATCAAGAGTCTCTGCAATGCATAATAGCATGCATTTCCAGAATTGAGTCTATATTTAATTTCTTTGTGTATCTCATTCCTATTTGTGATTATTGTTCCTAGGTATTTGAAATCAGCCACTTCCTCAAAATATCCCGCATTTGTCATTAGCTGTCAATTTCCATTATATAATGAATGCCTACGTGTGACCATATATTTAGTTTTATTGATATTTACTTCCAGTCCTAATTTCTTAGTGTTACTCAATAGTGTGTGCGTGTTGTCCTTTAGTATCTCCTCGCTATCGGCCAATAACACTACATCATCAGCATAAACTAACAGCTTATTAATACCATTGAGTTGTAAAGCCTTCCTCATTCTCTAAAGATTTAATGGCATGCTCTAGTACAAAGTTAAATAGTAGAGGAGATAGTGCATCTCCTTGCTTCAACCCAGTCTGGATTTCAAAAGTGTCCAAAAACTGTTTGCCTACACGCACCCCACTCTTTGTGCCATTTAGACACATTCGTATAAGTCTAACTTTTTAGGAAATCCGAACTCCAGCAGGATACTATATATCTTCTCCCTCTTAATTGAATCATATGCTTTTTATAAGTCTATGTGTAGTTGATGTACAGTACCATTATATTCCCATTTCTTTTCTAAAATCTGTCTTATACTAAAAATCTGATTCTGTTGTAGACCTGTTTGTTCTAAATCCACATTGACGATCTCCTAGAATGTCATCAATATAGGGAGTAAGTCTGCTTACTAATATATTTGTTAGAATTTTGTACGAAGTTGAAAGTAATGAGATGCCCCTGTAGTTGTTGCAATCAGTTTATCTCCTTTCTTATAAATTGGTACGATAATTGATTCTTTCCATTCATCTGGAAGAGCTTCTTTTTTACCAAATCATACTAAGCAACCAGCGTATCTTGTCCATCAATTTTTCTCCCCCTGATTTTATCAGTTCTGCTGGGATCTCATCTGAACCTGATGCTTTATACATCTTCAATTTTTCAATCGCCATTTCAACCTCTAATGCCTTTGGTTCTGTGACTAGCATTTCTTGCTGTGGGTAAATTATCCTCCTCAATGTCATGTTCTATATGTACATTTAATAGCTGACTAAAGTAACTTTTCCATCTATTTAATATACTCCTGGAAACTGCTATCATATCCCCATTTTCATTCCGAATTATGTTTGTTCTAGCCTGAAACCCTATTTTCTCTATACTAATTCACTGATATAATTCTCTAATGTTCCTATTTTTTGCATTCATTTCAAGATCATTAATCTTCTCTCTCAAATATTCCCTCTTTTTTCTCTTTAGTAACTTGGTGGTTTCCCGTCTAACACTACCCAATTGCTCCAAATTTACCTCATTTGGCTCATGTAACCATTTCATTTTTGCTAGTTTTCTTTTCTTTACAATGTCGGCACATTCCTCTTCAAGCCATTTCTTGTTTTGCCTCTTTTTAAAACAACCAATGCTTTCTGATGCTGACAATTTAATAGTATCTGTTATAGCCTCCCATTCTTTATTTATATCAGTTTCTTCTTCGTTTGCCACATTGTCATCTGAAGATTCCAGTACTTCAAATCTATTAGCAACTTTGATTTGGTATTCTTGCCACATTTCATAATTTTTCAAGTTTTTTAATTCAAATTTTACAGAATCATCTTTAGCGTTTGTTCCTCTCATAAGCGATAGCCGTTGTCTGATTTTCACTCTGACCAGATGATTATCCGAATTGCAGTCTGTCCCTCTAACTGATCTAACATCAATGATGCTACTGTGCCAGCGTTTATCCACTAATACATGATCTATCTGGTTCCGAATTTCTCCATCTGGGGACGTCCAGGTGTATTTATGAATATCCTTATGCTGAAATGTTGTGCTCTTAACAATGAGATTCTTTGATGTGGCAAATGTGACTAATCTAACCCCGTTGTCGTTACTCTCTTCATGAAGACTGAATTAGCTTATTGTTGTTTTGAATATATCTTCCCGCCCCACTCTCCTAAGACAATTTTCATATGCTATCGTGAAAGGCTATCAAATAAGCATTCTAATTCTTCATAGAATTCATCCTTGATCTTGTCATCTTTATCTTCTGTGGGGGCATGTACATTTACAATTATAAAATCATGTCGTTTACCCTTTAGAATTATGTATGATATCCTATCACTAAAAAACTTAATATCTCGGAGAGCGGATAGGATCCTCCTTCTGACTAAAAAACCCGTTCCAAATGCAGGTCTTTCTGCACCCCCATAGTATAATGCAAAGCTTCCTGATTACCTACTCCTGGCCACCTAATTTCCTGTAAAGCGACTATATCGAAGGGCGATTTATCTAATTCCCGCGTTAATATCTCTAGTGCCCCGCTATTGTATAAAGTCCTAACATTCCATGTTCCTATGAACATGTCCCCGTGTTTGAGCCTTTGGCATGGGTTCCCTGAAGTAGTCCCCGCCCGGAGAACCGAATGGGGGACTATTTGACCTCCGGAAAATTTTACCCCAGATGAACCCATGTCCGCATTTCTTGACGGTTGTATTTTTATGGTGAAAGATCGTCACTCTTTCGCCCAAGGTACTTTTTTCGTCTGGCTTATCACCTTTGACCAGTCCGGCATGTGTAACCCTATCGGCAGCAATGCTACCGCCGGCATAGCTCTCAGGATCATTTAAGCACGCAAGCCACTCCACCACGACAAATTAAAGATACCATGGAGGGGAAATTCCTATAAGTAGTGTAACAAAAGACGTCCAACCATTCAAAAAATGAATTTCTGTTTATTTCTCGTACTTTATTATTGAAAATATAATTCAATAACCATATCAATATTAAACGTCATTTATCGAACAACATTTTAAAAATATGTGTTTGAAGTTAAATAAGTACAATCATACATCTAACAAACATTTTGCTATTTCCAAGGAGATTTTATTTTACAATTAGGGCCCTACTCATCTTAATTAAAATGAAAATTAACCTCGAACACCGGTATTTCAAATGGAGAATAATATATTTTAGCAATTTATGAAATGCACATTGGAATTTCAGATAATTCGTTAGAAACTCACTGTCAAACTAAACAGATAAAAAAGTTGCAATGCAATATTTCAAAAGTGTGCCTAATAATGTGGACCTCCAATAAATTGGAAATATTGATAAAGAAATTACGTAGTTAACATCAATATTGAAATACATACATATATCAGACATATACAATAAAGTAGCCCTACCACCTTTTTTAGTCAACATTTTATTGTAAAATTTTAAAATGATTATTATCAAACGCAGTATTCTGAGTAAAATCATGCATTCATAAGTTATTTAGAATCCCGGTTTTCATCATGAAAAGTTTATAGTTTAAACTACAGTAACTACATATAGCCATATATGCAGAAATAGATACAGTGATTACATGCTCCAAGTTCTCTAATCTGAATTCCTGGAATTTCATTCGTATAATGTATGCTCCTAATATTGATCTTGACATAAAACCGCAAATAAATATACGTCATTTCAGAGATTTTTTTAGAGGAATTAAACCCAATGGGTACAACTAGGACACGACACACACCCAGTCCCAAGGTTGAGATGTTTAAAAAAAATCCTTACTGCCGCCGGGAATCGAACCCGCGTTTCCGGAGTGGAAGATAGGGACTCTACCGACAGACAGAGAATATATTATGAAGACCTATAAAATTCAAAATGTTTTAATAAATACACGTTGTTGCACCTAAAATTTCCTTATTTTACATTATTATATGACCTTCAGCTAATTGCGAACAGATTAGGAATAAATAACGTAATATTTAATTTTAAAACAGCCCTAGTATTACAGTTATTTATTTTAAAATAATTCATAATGAGATTTTACGGATGGGTTGAATCGATATTCGTAAAACCATTACAATTCTTCTTCTTCTTCTTTTTCTTCTTCGGCTTTCCCCCACTTATAGGTTTGCCGTCTTCAGTTTCCATTTATCTATATCATTCCAATCTCCTTCTTCCAAATTCCTATCATCCATTATAGTTCTGACGTAGGTTTTCCATTTCCATCTTGGTCTGCCACGTTTATTTCTTCCAGGGGGTGACCACTGGTATATATTTTTTGGCCATCTTTCATTTTCCATTCTTTGTATATGACCATACCATTTAAGCGTTTGATTTTCAATCCTCTTAACAACAGATGTGGTGACATTCATTTCTCTCCAAAGGAATTCATTTCTTATTTTATCCTGTCTTGTTTTTTGGAGGCTTCTTCTAAAATAATCAAATTCAACTGTTCTAACTTTATTCTTTTGTAATTCCGTCAAAGACCAAGTTTCACTTCCATGTGACAAAATATTCTGTATTATGCTCTTATAAATTTTCATTTTAGTTTCCTTTGTAATATTTTTGTTCCAAATTATTCCATGTAATGTCTTAGTTGCATTTTTTGCCATGACAATTTTAGTCTGTACATCTCTCTCACAGGTACCTAAACTTGTAATTATTGACCGAAGGTATTTAAAAAATTCACATTTTCTTATTTTCCCTGTTTCGAGTATGAGGTCATCCACATCCTTTCCCAAAAACATATATTCTGTTTTCTGTAAATTTATATTCAGTCCCCGTTTTTTATATTCTTACATTAGTTTATTTATCATATACTTCATATCATCTTCATCCCCTGCAAAAATTATTTGATCATCTTTTCTACCAATGAATATAATTGTACTTCTTATTATGTCGAATTTTTTAAATAAAATATATTGACATGTACCGTATTTAACCTGTTCAATAATTGATACAAAACGGCACCCCTAAATATGCTCACAAATGAGCTTTCTAATATTTAATATAAAAGTAATACATCCAAAATATAGGCCTACGCCAACAAAAATTAATAATTCATATGAATGTTTAATCAACCATTTGTATTAGTCTGTTTATTTTACACATCAAGGAATCAAATGAAAGCCGTTACAATTAGCACTATCAATTGAGAAACAAAAAGAAAATAGTATTACGATTATTAAAAAGACATATTTGTAACATCCAATAATTTATTTTGCCAATAATGAAATAAGTATTGATATATAAAATTATTTACTGCATGCCCCTATAATTTATATTGATCACGCCGTAGCGTAGTGGTTAATGCACTGAGCTACAAGCCGGAGGGTCGAGGGTTCAAGTCCCGTTGGGGTCAGGATTTTTAAACTAACCAAAACCCTCTGGCGGCACTATGGCCCTGGGGTCGACTCAGCCTCTAACTGAAATGAGTACCAGACGCTTGTCCTGGGGTAAAGGCGGCCGTCACGCAGGGCTGACAACCCGGCTGACATAAAGTGCCGATTGTCTAGAAAAAATGGGAGCCTTAACCTCCTACTACCCCAAGGGCCTCCTGAGGCCTGTTGTGGGATCACTTTACCTTTACCTTTTTTTACCCTTGTTTGTATACTTATAAAATTATTAATTATGTTCGCCAAGATTTATTGATGTGATGGTAAAAGTTGTGTCCGTTTATGTGAATGTTACAGTAAGTGGTATTATAAAGTTCCATGTTTCATCCTGATTGTAAATTACTGAAATGAGACATAATATGAAACAAAGTTAATTTTATTTCTATCTATAATAGGACTATTAATACCATGAACAGTAGTATGCTGAAGAAACGTGTCACCAAATTCGTATTGAAAACAAATTACCTAACTTTATGATTTTGGTTTTAGGCCCGAAGGTTCCATAAAGAAGATCATGGTTTCTAAATTCCATTTAGTTTAACGTAATACTTGAAAAAGTCTTACTATTATGAAGTAAAAGGAAGAGTATATGAAAAGAAGTTAATTATTAGACAAATAAAATAGAAAATATATGTAGGTGAAACAACCAAGAACTGAATGAATAACACGAGAATAAGTTTAGTAGAATATCCTAATTTTCTAAGAATTCGTTAAATTGTAAAGAACAGTTTCTATATTCCGAAATTTTCAGGAAGGACAAAGAACAGTGAAAGAAACTGTCGTTACAACACGAACAAAAAAGGAAACGATTACAGCAGTTTGTGAAGAAAGAAATGGAGCAGTATGAGCACTCATGCCATTAGCCTTGGCCGTCTACACAGTAATTCCTTCCACTGCTACAAGTACGGAAGAGCTGAACAGAGAAAATTACTTGAATTTGCATCAGTGAGTTATACAACACGATGCAAAACGAGCTCTAAAGTTAAATCCATGGATCAATTTACAGAAATAAATTCATATAAATAATTTCCGGCTCCAAAGTAGAGTTCGTTGCATGATAACAAAAGTTTCACCGTAATTCGCGAAAAAAGAAACAGTGCCAAGAGAAAATATCTACATAAAAAGTTCGTACCATCATGTCTTCGCTAGGAGCATAGTTTCTTGAATTTAAGTAGAGGAATGCGCGTCATTAATTCAAATTTACAAAGATCAAACCTTCATGAGACGACGTAAACTACAGAAAGTTGTTGTCCGCCCACGTAACGCATGAATCCGTTGCTTTAATTAACGTACCAGTTTTATAAATTGTAAATTATACATTTTCTCTCTCCCTTTCAATCTTTATCTTTCCCTATAGGCATGTTTACATTCTCCACGCAATCAGGGACACAGCCGGTTGAGACAGGACTTTTAACTCTGGAACATACACACGATTTTTTTAAACACATAAGTCCATAGAGACCTTTCTTGGATGAATGATCAGCTTTATGCAGGTCCATCTCCGAGACATCACCAACATTTAAGATAAAACATACCATTCGCCCATTCGTACTAAAAAAAAGGTGGATATGATATGGATGACTGTGATGGCTAGATGATGTTCGGGGACCATTGGGGCTTAAAGTTCCCTCACAGTCACCTTACAAGTGAGAAAAAACTCGCCCAGGAAACTAGTCTTGCCCGACGATAAAATAAGGACACGCTGCGTAGGAGAAAACGACAATACTCAGATACGACAGCGATGGACTTATATTGTACATGTTTATTCCACAAATTAAACAGTATAAAGAAATTTGATTTTTTTTTTCAATCAGTCATTTTTCATGTAAGATAAAAATACGAGCCATAATAACCTTAAAAAATACCTAAGTGTAAAATATGTAAGTAATACAATATATTACTCCCATAAGTGTGAAAGACAAAAGTATCACATTTTGATATTTAAGTACAGATTTATGTGCATAATTTGGATTTCTGCAAACTTTACGACATTGGGCAATAAATCTTAGCAGCGATAATAATCTTAATACATTACATTTTGAATTAATCTTATATTTCGTTATAGAGTGAAATTGGATATTTTTCTGACAAAGAGTTTACTTCGTGAGAAGTATTTTAAATATTTAAAAAATGAGAAAGAGCTATTTCATGAATTAGATGTCTTTGCAATGATGAGATAAATATACCCCGTTTCTGAAAAGATGAAAAAAAAAATGTACACATATTATAGGCGTAGGGTAGTATTTAAAAAAAAACAAAATTTTAAAATACGTACGAGTATATGTCAAAATAAACAAAATCAGAAAATTATGTAACTTCACCCAAAGAAACATAAGGTATAAGAAAATAGAAATAGTGTATAATATGTAATAAAATATATAACTATAAAAAATATATATAATAATGCACAGAATGTTGGTGAATACATAACTTCAATTCACTTTACACGCCTGCGAGGATGTTTTCGAAACTAAATGTTTCGACAAAATTTTTGTTTTAAAAATATAATAAGAACAAAAAATTGAAGCACTACTTCATATGATTAAGGATAACCTTTTATTTGAAAACGCCCACTTTTAGAATTACCCCATACATAACAATATATAGATCCATAGAACAGCAGCTACTAGGAACCAAGGACTTCAGTAGTTACTGCCACTGGCTCCAGAAATACAATATACGTAGCTCACGTAGATAAGTGACGCAGTACTTAAATCTTAGTTTCAGTTTCTTTATCCGAATTTGCTACTTCTCATATCACGTATCAATTCCACTAGGCTAAAAGGATTCCGTTCCAGATCCTATAACGAATGAAAACGTTTTATAGTACGGCCGGCATCTCTGGGTTCCTGATGAGACATAAACCTAATTACGAGTAGTTACACCGCAGAGGTGGTCATTGGCTCATACATCATACTTACGTTCGAACACTTCTCGTGTAATAGAATAATAAATAAAAATATATGTTCAAGACGTAAGCCTAAGGTAATTTCTTATATGATTAAGAGCGAGAAAATTGACAAAGATAACAAAAACTAAGATTAATTAAATACCCAGGAACAATAATTACAAATAAGAATAAAACTCATAAAGAAATTAGACATAGGTTCAATTCTGGAAATGCATGCTATAATGCATTACAAGGACTTTTGTCGTCAAACCTCTTTAGAAAAGTAAAACTAAACATTTATAAAACTATTATTCTCTCAGCTTTAGACTATTACGTGGATCCGAAACATGAACCCTTACCTAAAGGGAGGAGTAAAGATTACAAATATTTGAGAATAAATTTCTTAGGAAATTTTTGGACCAAAGAGAGATGAACAGAAAGGCGAATGGAGATGATTAAATAACAGTGAGCTATTTGATCTTTATATGAAACCAGATATAATAAGAAAAGTTAAATCTCTTAGATTGCGAGGGGCTGGACATGTGACACGAATGAGGAATGAAAGAGGGTATGAAAATCAGAAGAAAAAGGCCCAGTTAGTAGACCAAGAATGAGATGAGAGAATAACATTAACCATGATTTGAGGGAAGTAGATTATACTAAGGATGATTGGATAATATTTCTTCATGATAGGGATGAATAGAGAGCTTACGTCAATGATGATTTGAGGGAAATAGATTATACTGAGGATGATTGGATAATATTACTTCATGATAGGGATGAATAGAGAGCTTACGTCAATGCGCCCATGAACCTACCAGTTCGATAGTGTCACTGAATTATTTGTTAACGAAAGTAAGTAGTCATACAATATTATTATCATTAAAACATTCCACAAATGACGATCTCCAAAGATTTGGTCTCACAATGACGAACTTCTCGGGCAGTCTGTCTTTCTCTGCTAATTAGGGGGAGTCGTGATAACTGACAATGGCTCTCAATGGATTTTTTCTCGGTAGCAACGCATTAAAATATTCATCAAGTTTTATAAGATACGTAACTCGAGAGAGGACGAGAAGAGATGTTAATGAATATTTGATAGTGAAAAAACAAATATGAAAGCTAACTGGCTTAAAGTTTCATTACTCTCAGCATATTTTTAAGTTTTTTGAAGAATTTTACAAGAGATTATGGTGCCTGGGGGTTAAAAGCAATCCATGTTTGATTACGAATTACTAGAAATTATATCAAACTTTTTAATCCTGAACTGATAACAAAATACAAAAATAATAACATATAAACGAGAAAAAAAAAAGGCTCGGCACGCAGATTGCGAAAACAATCCTAATTTCTCTATTAGGAGAATTTATGGTCCGATTTGCTTATTTATGGGATATAGTTTATGTTTCTATTGTTGGTTAAATGGTTTGTATTCAGTTTCGATGCAAGACAACAGAAATTGCTGCCGCTAAATCAATTTTAAAATTTTGGATTAGAGCTAAACTTCCAATACCAACGTTTCGATTTTGCTAGTATACGGAATGTATTTTTTATACAGAGTGCTCTAAAATTCCCCTTACAAACTTCTAGGACTTGTAGAGGGGACTGATTTGATAATATTTAGAATTGGAAAACATATCCGAAACTTACTGTTTCCGTACCGCATCCGTTTGAAAACAAGCATTGCCTGAACATACGTCACGTGTCTCAACAAGTAATAGCTTCGCGATTCGCCCGCCTGCAGAGTTACTTGATTAGGGGCGCTTAGGTCTGATCACGTGATGTCAATTGACGTTTATCCTACCTCCCGCAGCTGGTTTGAGCCTCATTCACGTGTCTTTCAGTGTTAGAGCAACACGGTTGAGAACACTTTTGCTGAATACACCGGCATGATCATCTTATATGGAGAAGCTCGAGGTAATGGAATAGCTGCTCGTCGCTTTTATCAAGATCGTTTACCACAACGTCCGACTCCATAGCACATCCTTTCGCAATAAATACGCAACGGGGTACCTTCACCGCCAGCAGGAATAGCTCCAAGGAGACGCCGTACTCCCGAATTGCAAGAGGCCGTACTGAATCAAATTGATGGGAACCCGTCAACGAGTACACGAGCAATTGTGTAATGGATGTTGGACCTAGCACCGTCTGGAATGTAATGCATCAACAACAACTACATGCATACCACTTCCAAAGGGTACATTCACTACTGCTAGCCGATTTTGCTCAACGCGTTAAGTTCTGTACGTGGTTTCTGCACCGCTGCATCAACGAGCCCCTATTTCCACGGCGCATTCTCTTCACAGATGGATGTACATTTCCAAGGGATTGTGTACTCAATTCACGAAACAGCCATGTCTGGGCAGACGAAAATCCTCATGCCGCGCATGTCCAGGGATTCCAGCACAGTTTTTCAATTAATGTATGGGCAGGTATTCTGGATGGTCATGTGATTCACCGTACATGCTTCAATCCAGGCTAACAGGTCCCACCTACTTGATCTTCCTACAAGAAATATTAGGTGTGATGTTGGATACTGTGTCATTAAACGTCCGTCAAGACATGTGGTTTCAGCATGACGGCGCACCTCCCTCACTTTTCACTTGATGTTCAGGAACATCTGGACCAACGATTCGAATAAAGATGAATAGGCCGAAGTGGTCCAATTGTATGGCCTCCACGATCACGGATTTGACTCCATTGGACTTTTTCTTCTGGGGTCGTATGAAGAGTTTGATTTATGACACTCCTGTACAGACAGAAGAAGATCTAGTGGCACGATTTATGGTCGTTGCAGTAGAGATTGCAGATGCACTAGGTGTGATAGTGTGTGTAAACCAAAACATCATGCGTAGGTATAATGTGTGCAACGAAGTTGCTGGTCACCACATCGAACCCCACTTGTAGTGGATCTGAATGTTAACCTTCATTTCAAAGGACAAAAACAGTTTAAGTTTAACTGTAGACAAAAGAGTTTGTGAAAAATGATTCAGTTTACAGTTTGTTTCTTTGGTTATTAGTGAGTTGAATTGTAAGACAAGTGATGTAATGTGTCACGCCTCATAATAAGTTACTTGTAAAGTGACCGCGATAAAAACATGTTTTCAACAGTACGGAAATGGTAAGTTTCAGGACATGGTTTCCAATTCTGAATATTATCAACACAGTCCTCTCTACTAGTCCTAGAAGTTTGTAAGGGGATTTTAGAGCACCTTGTATAAATGATTCGCACATTCTAAGTTTCGCTGCAAGAAAAAATTATTTCGCCTGCTAGAGGTTTTTATTTTATTTTCAAGTGCTTCAACATCTTTGGTAGTATCACGTCTCTGATTTTTGGGCTACGTAATTTAAACTGTATTATGTCTATCGCTATGCGTAAATTCGTTGAATATTAACTTTATATACGAAAATGAGAATGAGTTCAAATTGGATCCCCAAAGCTGTTTATAACTATATACCAAGAGGACGAAGATCTCTGGGCCGTCCTATGAAACGCTGGAGGGAATTTTTTCTATAGGATTGTAATAGGCCTTGGCATAATACTTGGAAGGAAGAAGAAGAAGAAAGAAGAAAATATTAAGGATGAAATGAATCATTGTAATGCCATTTCAACCAAGCATTTGCCTTTGGAACCGAGGAAAAACACGAAAAAACAACAAACAGGTTGATAGACTCCAAGATTTGAATTCGGGGCTTCCCGAAAACGTTTTTTAGATATTACAGCCAACTCTCACTTTTCTTATTGAAATGTTACCTATCATTTCGTTACGGAAAAACAAACATGTCGGCATTATAACGATTTTTAAATTTCAGCTATCAGTTAAACTCTCTTTCCTAATGGTCGGATTTTTTTGGTTATCGAACTCGCCAGATGACGAGCTTGGTTACGAAAAAAAATTACGGCCTGATTCTTGGAAAATTCTTGATCCAATGTCACCTCTTCTCATGCACCAACAACTAGATTCCGCAAATTGTCCTGGTTATGGAATTGTCCTAGCAATTTGGAGCGTAAAGTTGCCTTCACTCTCCCCACACACGTTAATATTTGGTTCATATCAGGTGACATTGAAGGTAAATATATGGAAAGCATCCCTTCTCCGAAACCATCTTTGAATCCGAAGACTATGGTGGACCGGATGATTATGCTGTTGGAACACATGCATTCCTTTAGGATAACGATCACGAGCGAAAAGAACTAATACGTTTTCCAAAATATGGAGACAGGTTGCCGCGTTGAACCTGATGTGGATACGTTCTAGATCTCATCGAACGACAACCACACCAACATGATAGATATACCTACGTGTGATATACATGTTCAGGACTATCATTCGTACTCTAGACGGAGAAAAATACATTGCTCCAATCGAAGTCCTCTTGAATAGAAGCGAAGACACGCTATCTGCTCGTCATGCAACCTAACCTTCCTGGAGCTCAACGGGACCTTATAGCATGGTACTGAGGTGTATCTTAGCGGTTGCTGCGGAGCCCGGAGAGTTGGACTTCATTATTAATTCAGAGGAAGTTATAAATGAGTGACGACTAAGTTCCCTAATTACACTCGCGTCCTCTTCTCCGGGAAGAAATTCTTGGCCTTGCAGGAATTAAAAATATTCTTACTTCTCCTGCTAGGGAAACCGACTGGCCCACCTTCTTGCTACATACCTTTAACTCCATGCTCGATTCTCTCTACGGCAGCGGAAACACCGTTGCGAATGAACCCTATGAACTGATAACTTAGAACTTGCCTGTCCACCATTCTCAGGGATTATGACGAATGTAATCAATACTTTCCTTCACTCTTACACACACAAGTTCTATCGGGATATAAGATGCCTTGGAGAATAATCCTATCTATCTATCTTCGGGTTTTTACAGCTGCTGCCGTCTTCCCGTGCCAAACCTCCAAAGCCTACGGTCTTGGGCATCTTCGATGCTTAGCCCTCTAGCTTGCATTAGTCTTCATGTTTTCCTTCCATGTTAACCTTGGTCTCCCTCTTTTCTTCTTTCTGTTCGGATGCCATTCATATAGTTGCTTCGGCCATCGCTCATCTTCCATTCTTAAGACATGTCCTAACCACTTTAATTCCTTCTCCTCAATTCTTTCAATTATGCTTTCTTCTGCTTCCATTATGTTTCTAATTTCCTTATTTGTGACATGTTCTAATCTAGACTTTCTGGCACTTCTCCGTAAATAATCCATTTCTAGATCTATTAGTCTATTCTTGTAGTACTTATTGATTGTCCATACCTCACTTCCATACATTGCAACAGATTCCACCAATGTTTTACCAATATATTTTTTTGTGTCTTTCCAAATATGCTTATCCCATCATATGGAATTTAACGATGATATTATTTTGCTACTCAATTCAATTCTATGTTTTATGTTATCTTTGCCTATACCTTCAATGTTATCCATAATTATTCCCAAATATTTAGTTTGTTTCACTTGCTTTATTTGGATTCCTTCTTCCAATATTAAATTTTCTCGTTCATTGCTGGAGGATAATCCAATATATGGAAATCAACCCTGCTCCGAAATCATCTTTGAATCCCAAGAGCGTGGTTGATCGGATGGTTATCCTGTTGGAATACATGCATATTTCAGGACAACGATCCAGGGCCGAAGGAACTAATACGTTCTCCAAATTAGGGAGATAGGCTGCCGTGTTGAATCTCACGTGGATACATTTTAGAACTCTTGCCCCATCGACCAACATCCATCCCCAACTTGATATACTTATGCAAACCGATCTCTCTAACTGGATACACATAACGAACATCAAATCGGTAGCCACTCATGCGATATAAACGGACAGGACCGTCGTTCGTACTCGAGACGGTTATTTCATAAGAGAAGATTACATTGCTCCAATCAAAATCTCGAGTAGAAAGGAAGGCTAGATGATCCACGATCTGATTATCACCCAACCTAACCTTCCCGGCAGCTCAACGAGATCTGCTGAGGATCACGACAAGTATGACCTGATTATTAATTCAGGGGAAGTTACAAATGTGTGACGCCTAACTTCCCTAATTAAATTTGCTTCCTATCTCCGGGAAGAAATTCGTGGCCTCCTAGGAATTATGTGATTTCTTACTTCACTACCTAGGCGAAACTGACTGATCCATCTTCTTGCCGTAAAACGCTGGAACTCCAATCTCTCTTCCCGATTCGGCAGCGAAAAGACTTCTGCGAATGAATTCTATGAACTGCAAACGTTGAGCTTGCCTGTCCGTCATTGTCATTGTCACGGATTATGACGAAATTAATCAATACAGGGGAAGAGTTCAAAATAATGTTTGTTAATGAACATTCTAGATATGTAGCCAATTTTTTTTTTATCGAGAATGTGTATGTAATTCTAGTTACGAGAACAGAATATGGAACATTATTATGCTTTCTTTATTTGCTCGTTATATTTCTTCTTCTTCCTCTTCTTCCTTTCATGTGATAGACCTAGTGGTCTGTAACGGTCTCAATCCAACGTTTGAAGGCTCTGCCCAAAGATCTCTTGCCTGGTGGCTGGTAATTTAAGATCTGACGTGGTATTCTTGTTCTGCTCATTGTTCGTACGTGAGATTTCTAGTTGTTTCTGTATTTTGTACATATTCCATGACTGATTCTGTGTGTAATTCTTTGAGAATCTCAGAATTCCTTTTATGGTCTGTTCTTGAGTAGCCCGCAGTACGTCTCATAAATTTCATTTCTGCCGCAGTTAGTCTTTGTTCATCTACACTGCGAATTGTCCAGGCCTCACTGTCGTAACATAATATGGGTCTGGCCAGTGTTTTATAAATTCTAGTTCGTGTATATTGCTGTACTGTGTTTGGCTTGAAAATATTATTTATAATTCCTGTTACTCTGTTAAATTTTACAATTTTTTGACTAAAATCTTTTTCTTCTTCGTATGTAACTTGGTATCCGAGATAGTTAAATGTGTTCGTTTGTTCTAATATTTTATTATTAATAACAATTTTACTGCGAACTGGGTCTTTTCCTAGGAAAGCCATGACTTTAGATTTTTCTGTTGAGATTTCCATGTTGTAGTTTATTGCAATTTGGAAAGAGTGGACTGAACGTTGTAGGTCATCTTCTGAATTAGCTATAAACACAATGTCATTTGCAAATAATAGGGTGTCTAAATTATATAATCTATTAAGTGGTATACTGCCATGTGGTTGTAGTCTCCATTCCTTAATAATTGAGTTCATGTATATTATGAAGAGCATTGGTGAAAAACCACATCCTTGTCTAACTCCTTGATTAATTGGTCTGCATTCCGAGATTTTATTTCCAATCTTAACTTGGATGTAATTATCCTTACAGATATCATATATAGCTTTTATCAGTTGGTCTGGGATTCCATCATATTTGAGGATTTCTAATAATTTGTTTATATTTACTTTGTCAAATGCCTTCTTCAAGTCAATAAACGCCATGTGTGTTTCAGTATTAAACTCTCTGTGTTTTTCTATTAGAATTTTAATAGTGAAGTATCCATCTGTACAGGATCTTCCTTTTCGGAATCCATTTTGCGCTTCATCTAATACATTGTCATAATAATTAGCTAATTTTGATTTGAGCAACTTGGTGTGATTTTGTAGCCTGAGTGCAAAAGGTTTATTCCTCTGAAGTTATCACAGTTATTTATATCTCCTTTTTTTGTGTAGTGGGATTACAACAGCTTTTTGGCTGAGGGCCCTCGTTATAAATTCTATTTAAAAAATTGAGAAATCTTTCATTAAAGGCAGAGCTGGCATACTTAAATAATTCCAGGTTAATACCATCTTCGCCTGGTGTTTTGTTATTTTTGCAGTGGACGAGTATTGTATTTAATTCATCTAAAGTAAAAGCATCTATGTAATTATTGTTAGAAGTTACGATTTAAAATTTCGTTTTTTTTTTGCAGCCACAACTTTTGAAAATATTCTATCCGATTTTCTAAAGGAATTGTATTTAGTTTAACTCTTTCACGTAGCTCACCATTTAATTGCCTTAGTATTTTATATGTTTTTGGATTTGGTCTTGTAATGTCCGTTTCCAATTGGGTAACAAAATTATTCCAATTTTCTCTGCGATATCTTCTGACTTATCTTTATTTAAAACTAAGGATATGTAGGATTGTGTAATTTATTCACACATCTTGTAAATTGCTTAACTTGTCATATGTCTATTAAATTACATATAGGAATGGCATTATAGGCATTGTTTTACCCAGGCCTATAAGGTGGCAAACCGATCACTGTCTGCCAGTGAATTTCTTGTTTCATGTATACTGTTAACGTTGTATTATGATAAATATAATGTGTAGACGAATAGCATTTTGCAGATTCTCTATTTTTATATATAACTAGCCAATACCCAGCGTGCGCTGCTACACCTAAATCAATTAAATGTGTATTTATGTTTAGTTAAATAAGTAAAAAGAAAAAATAATTATACATTTATAACGTAATTATCAGTTTAGCGGTTGTTTGCTTGGGTTAAAGGTAAATTGGCCGGTTTAAGGGTAATTCGATAGTTTTAAATGTAGATTCATCGGTTTAAATGTAATTTTATCATTTTAGAGATAGCTTGATCGTTTACTGGTAGTTTCTAGTTTTAGAGGTAGTTCAATCGGTTTACTGGTAGGTTTGGACTTTATAGAGGCATTTGATTAGCTACTGATAATTTGGTCGTTTTAGAGATAATTTCACGGTTTAGGGGTAGTTAGTCGGATCGGTTGGACTTTTTAGATTATGTTTCTGGGTTATCTTAGGTATCGGTCAGGTTCGGTAAGGTTGGGTTCGGTTAGGTTCGGTTCGATTTGATATGGTTCGGTTAGGACATGTTAGGTCAGGGTGACGTCCGGGTTAAGATAGTTCATCTCCGGATTAGGTCTGGGTTAGATCAGTTTTAGGTCGGGGTTAGATCAGGTTTAGGTCGGGGTTAGGTCAAGATTAGGTGAGATTTAGGTCAGGTTTAGGTGAGATTTAAGTCTGGTTTAGTTCCGGGTTAGGTCCGGGTTTGGTTTCTGGTCCGGAAATGTGTTCGAGTTCAGTTTGAGTTCGGATACGGTTTCAGTTTGGGTTCAGTTCGAATTGAGTTTGGGTTTCAGTTTTGAGTTATTTTATTTATTGATTTATTTTTTTGGTTTCGGGTTTTGTTTCTTTTTGTTTTGGATTCGGGGTTAGGTTTCGGGTACGGGATTGGATTCAGGTTATGTACAGGTTAGGTTAGGGTAGGCTAGGTTGGGAAAAGTTTAGGTTCGATTTAGGTTCGTGTTAGGTTCAGTTTAGGGTCAGTGTAGATTCAGTGTCGTCTCAGTGTAGGTTCAATTTAGGTTCGATATTGATTCGGTTAGCTTCAGGTTAGGTTCAGACTAGGTTTAAGTTAGGTTCACGTTAGGTGCAGGTTATGTTCAGATTAGGTTCAGGTTAGGTTCCATTTAGGTTCAGGCTAGGTTCAGGTTAGGTTCAGGCTAGGTTCAAGTTCGGTTAGGTTTGGTTAGATTGCGTTAGCTTCGGTCAAGTTAGGTTCAGGCTAGATTTAAGTTAGGTTCAGGTTAGGTTCTATTTAGGATCAGACTAGGCTGAAGTTTGGTTCAGGTTAGATTCAGGTTAGGTTAAGTTCGGTTAGATTTTGTTAGAATAGGTTCGGTTAGATTAGGTTACGTTAGTTTCGGTCAGGTTAGGTTCAGGCTAGGTTCATGTTAGGTTCAGGTAAGGTTCATGCTAGGTTCAGGTTAAGTTTAGGTTAGGTTCCAGTTAAGTTTAGGTTAAGTTAAGTTTAGGTTAAGTTCAGACTAGGTTGAAGTTATGTTCACGTAGGGTTAGGTTCATTTATGTTCGGTTAGGTTACGTTACGTTAGATTACGTTAGGTTCTGTCAGGTCCGGTCAATATAGGTCATGTTCAGTGGGTTTGATCACTATAGGTCAGTATATTATGGGTCAGGTCAGGCAGGTCATTTAAGCGTCCAGAAAAGCTACTTTTCTCACGTTTTTCACAACAAAAGATGCTGTTTAAAGGTGTAGGAGTTGAGTATCACAACTCTCTTATATCCTATGTTCATCCCGGGATTCTACTGAACGTTTTACAAAACGTCCCATCACAATCGGATGAGCGCCATGGCAACGCATAAAATACGTACAGACAAACAAACAAACATTTATTGTTATATATTATATTTTGTAGAGTCCACCGATGTGGTCTCGAGGTAGCGTGCTGCCTTGTCACGCAGCGGGCCCGGGTTATATTCCTGGTCGGATCAGGCTTCAGGGTGAGGTTTTTTCGGGGGTTTTCCTCACCTTTAAGACAAATGTCAGGAAGCGTAGGGCCCAAATGTCCCCGAAAATAATCCGGCCATCATCATCATCATCCTTCACCGGTGTGGAAGGCAACGGGAAGCCACCACACCTAATAATCCCCTAATAAAGCTGCAACACATAGCATGAAAATGCTATGATTGCAGTGAAAGACCTGCCCTCGGGCAGAATTACTATGTATGGATATTTTCTAGATATATGTTGAGAAACCTGTTTATAAAACTGAAGAGATTCGAATTGAAGACCAAGGTAATGCAGTGTCTATCATGGTTCTTGCGTTAACCATCTATGCTACGTAACTCGGATAAGGCCGTGGGCATTTCTTACCATCTTGTTCATAAATATATAAAATAATTACGAACAAGATTTTAAACTTATTTTACATTTGTGTTGAATTAATAAAAGTATCACATTCTTCAGAGCCTCAGCATACACTATGCGGTCTGATCTGTAACATATCAGACTACTGAACAAATAAACAATTTAAACTACTTAAATATTGCGTAGTCGTATAAACAATGTTTCACATGCACAGTGCGGAAGACGTAAGACTTCGAATATTTCAAGCGCTCATTCTTTGTGAGCGAGAGTGTACATGAACGCTACAGCTTTAATTTATCTTCTTTTTTTTATTCAATGTTACGCCTGATGATCCGATTTGCCGGATAACGAACTCGACCTTACTCTTTTAATTGTTTCTCATATATTAAGTTTAGTTCTGATAAAAAAATCAAGACCACTAGAGCTATATAACTTATATTAGCGAATTCCAAAGGACAGGAGCTGTTGAGGCTGTTCTCTTGAAAACAATATTTTGTTTTTACAGTTTTGTACAGATCCTACCTAGCAGACACTGAAATTCTCATGACCTATATATATATATATATATATATATTATAGGTCATGAGAATTTCAGTGTCTGTTAGGTAGGATATGTGCAAAACTAATTGTTTTCAAGAGAACAGCCTCAACAGTTCCTTTCCTTTGGAATTCGCTAATATATTATATACCTCGTAATGTGTTCAGAAGTAATGCCACGAGTGATTTCCAATTTATCTAGAGAATTTGGAAATCAAGAGTGGCATTTGTTAGTACTATTTAACGAATAAAATTAAGCTGTTTACTCACAAATCATTATTTAACTATAGTCATTTTAAAATATATATGTATATATATTTAATGTAAACGGCGATGTTTGAAAACAAATGAGAAACGATTGGTACGCTTCATTTGCTTCCTTTGTTCATCACTGCAACCAGATCATATTATTTATTACCAAAGGTTCGCAATATTGTAAGAATGTACCCTAGTGGAGAAATTTATAACCAACGTTATAGGTATTAATTAATTTCTGATGTCCTATGATGTAAATATATCAATTGTATTTCTCTGCAACATCATTTCCTGGAAAAAAATTCGTTTATCGAAGTGCAAACAGTGTTTTTTTGTGTGGTACAATTAATTGCTACAAATTTTTTTATAGTATCTCCCGCATGCGCTATCATGCACTATATATACACACAAAAACACACGTATATATACATGAACACATACGATAAACTTTAGTTGATAAATTCGAGGCGAAACACGACTGCGATCGGTTGTAAATAAAAAATGATTGAAATGTTATTGATCATTGACTCCCATTTGGGGCATAAGTTAAATAGTTACTATAAATCCATGTACATATTATGCAATTTTATAAATATATATTATACACATTATCTATATTATATTTGAACTCTGCTTAGACAAATAAGACCTACTTAAAATCTTGTATATATATATATATATATATATATATATATTATGTGTGTATGTGTGTGTGTAGAATTGATATTAACATATTATGTTACATGGTATATTAAGATGCAAATCATTACAGCAGCTAACATCATTTTATTTAAATGAAATTTGTTTCGGTATTGGACTCGATAGTCTAGGGGTTATTTTCATTGTTTCCGGACCAGAGGGTTGTATGTTCAAACCCGGCCGAGGACGATATTTCTTTTAGGATGAAAAAATCAGAGAGGGCAAGTTCTCCGGGAGGGACTTTAAACCGTAGTCCCGAATCTGAAGATTTTCGTGCGTATAAAAAAAGAACTGAAGGCTAAATTAAACCCTCTGAGCAAAATAGAATCGACCTTTACATCAAAATATTACTTTCGTTGCCTACTAGCGTCTCTTTGAGACGATGAACTAGTCTCTTGTCACTCGCTAATATCTATAAGGAAAATAAGCGTTACTAAATTAGACTTGGTTAAGTAACTCTCGCAAGGGATCACCCTTGCTGTCCGTGGGGATTCGCGGGTATAGACAGACAGGCGTGCTCTCGTATCAATATTTATCCGAACCACTTATTGGAATAATTGTTCCTTAATTCTTTGAATAATTTAAGTTTGTTTATTAACTCTTAACAAATTTTGATTACTTCATTTAGCAAAATATATTAATTCTGCTACATGAGAAAAACAAAGTTGGAGGTAAGAGTTGAAAAAAAGACAGTTCATTACATTTTTTCACATTTCATCAAGTCGTAAATCATATTATTTAAATAATAATTATTATGTACGACTAAGTTTTGGAGTAGTCATAAAAAGAGAAAAGAAAATGAATATGAATTTGGTGTACACGATAGCCTTCCTAAAGTTTTCTTAGCTTCCTGCATCTCGCGTGCTCAAGTTAACTTTTCTTGTGACGATGATGGAGAATAAAAATGCATGTTTAGCGGTTCGAGAAGTCATAAATAACTTTTTTTGATTATAGATATCAACAATCAAAGATCCACAATGGTCAAAATGGATTTCCAAGCGATATGTAAGATTTTAATATTCAGACACATGTTAAGAACTACATAGCATTGGATCGTAACGATAAGGGTTTTATTAATTATAATTATTGTAACTATAATTTAAAATACTAATTAATATTTACGAGTTACAAAAAACCGAACTGAACGGCATTTGTCTAAAGGAAATTAACAAAATGTATGTTCAATTATGTTGTTATGCATACATATATGGTTAACAACACAATTGTTAAATAGGGCCTATGCACAGGAAAAATATTCCTACTAGGACATATACTTGCTCCAACGGTGAGTATCTAAAATTAGCATGGCCCCTGTGCATCCCATTTAATCCGGTAAGGCATGTTTTCTCTAAGAGTAAGTAGTATATACTAACACACAAACAATTTCAAATGCTGCCTTTTCCAATATTGCAAATAACATAAATATAACTTATGAAGTTATAATGTCTCGGTAGACTCATAGCTAGCGCACGCAGCTGCCCCGACTGGGATCCCAGGTTCGAGTCCTGGCGGCTTCAGAGGGGTATTGATGAAGGACAATACCGGGATTTTTTCGGGTTTCTCTCGGGGATCTTTCGTTTCCCTAATTTCATCCCACTACACTCTCAATTTCCCATCGCTTCCCTTCAACTCATTTCATTTCTCATTTATTCATTTCATCTGAAGTTAGGGAACAAATAGTTTGGTTGGCAATCCACAAGTGTTGAAAATATGTGGTTTCGGGGATCTGGTGGAGTACCCACCAGAGTGTTGCCACATAAATTCGTGCCTGAGCAATAAAAAAGAGCAGAAGGAGCCAAGAGGATGCTTGTAGTAAGCCATTCATGATCACGAACTCAACACAAACATTGCGGCGTGTGTCATGGGAGAAGAACCGGGTGTGTCGGACCCGGAAGAAGATATGTAACTCACATAATATGGTTGAGTACACTTTCATTTCATTCATCTCCATAATACTGCGACAGCGCAAACAATCTTTCAGGTCGCGATGTTCATGCCAGTCTGCCTCCCAGTCTGACTATAGAACTATACAGCCTGTTTTCTACCATCAACATGTCAAGATATGTGACCCAAATTTCTGCGGTACCCTAACTTAACTTGAACCTAGCCTGAATCTAACCTGAACCTAACTTGAACCTAGTCTGAATCTAACCTGAACCCAGCTTGGATCTAACCTGAACCCTGCTTGAATCTAACCTGAACAAAACCTAAACCTAACCAGATCCTAACCTGAAGTTAACTTAACCTAACATGAACTAACCTGATCCTAACCTCAACCTAAATTGATCCTAACCTGAATCTTAAACTGAACCTAAACTAAACCTGCACTGAGACTACATTGAATCTACACTGAACGTACAGGGTCATTCCATGTTAAGTGACCAAATTAACAATTAAAATGTTTAGTCAGCATCTCCCATTTTGCTGAAATTTTGTGTAGGGACAGATATGTGTCTGAGACGATGCTGTGTAAATGTTCACCTTTTTCAGAATCTTCGGGTCTCCAGCATAAAGGTCACTCATGCGCCACTGAAGCACGTTCTAACACATATGACAAGTTTCAAGTAGTACTGTTGTGGAACTGTAGCAGCTAGTTTCCTGAAAAATGAAAACCAAAGACAACTTTTTATGTTCTTCGTGAAGATTGCAGTACCTAGGTTCAAAAAGTTTTAGTTTTATTGATGTTATCTCACAAAGTTGCTCAAATAATCTGGCACATCAATTTGGGGCAGATTTTTCATTGATTACTGCTTTGTAATAAGACCTTTTAGGAACTTATGCTTTGATGAACTAACCAAACTAACTTATTTTAAGCTCAAAAGTACCTGCAATTAAGCTCCCTTCCTTGCCATGATATACGCTGTTAAACATGAGTTTCAAATTTTATGCGTCAAATTTTGCGAAATTTCAATCACAAATAGCAAAAATCTTTTGCTTCAATCAAGTTATTTTTGTCACCATTGCAAAGAGCAGACTTCATCCTGTTAAAGTCATCTTATTTCACTTTTGAGACTCATCATTTAAGGCCAGAAAAATTACTTTGAAAACTACTCATTTAAATAACATGATATACTGTACAAATGTGATGAAAGAAAATCATTCGTGCAGGTGTTAATGATGCTTAATGTCAACCAAATGTTTTTTATTTATGATTATGCAATATGTGAATCTTATGTAATAAAATGAATGCTATTGGAAAGTTGCATATGTGTATGTACCCTAGGGTTATAAATTTTTGGACTTTTGTGAAATAAAATATTTCGTGTGCAATGGATGAATGAACTTTTACTTAAAACCATTGAAAAAGGCCTTCATTTTACTGAGCTTCAAGAAAAGGTCATCCCCAAATATATTTATATATCAATATTTAATATTAATTTGGGGGTGATCTTTTCTTGAAGCTCAGTGAAATTAAGGACTTTTTCAATGGTTTTAAGCAAAACGATTCATTGCACAGGAATTATTTTATTTCACAAAAGTCCAAGAAGTTATAACTCTAATGTACACATCACCTCATTCAAGGCATAAATTGGTAACCCCATTGCTTAGGGGCCATACCAGATAGCCAGGGAAGGCCAGCCACGGGTGTGGGTCTCTTACCAAGGATCCCAAGCCTGGCGTTATTGGTTTCTTTCCAAGGATCCCAATCATGAAGTTGAGGGTTCCTTACCAAGGATCCCAAGCACAACGTTGAGGGTTTCTTACCAAGGATCCCAAACCCAATATCCTCATCGAGGATCCCAAGCTAGGGGAGGGTTTCTTACAAGCCGAAGTGATACCCCATTGTTCAATAAGTGAAACTATAGATTGAAAAGTTGCTTCATTGTTTAATAATTGATTGAAATTGATTATCAATACCCAAGGCTTCTTCTAAACAATACTGCCTTCCCGTTGCTGTAGCTGTGGGGCTGGAATGTTGGATATAATATGCTCTTCTGATATCCAACAGGTGTATTTTCTCGAGGATCACTAAAATGAGTGAGCTATTACATGTGGATGCATAAAATTGACCAAGGCATGCTGTTCAATTGAAATTTCACAAATGTTACCAATCCACCAATTTTAATCGTAAATGCAGGCAATGTAATGGCCTGGCTGAAGATTAGCAACTGATAGTTATGGGGAACTGGTTGTACCAAACGGGTTTAAATAAGCAACAAATGATGATTCTGCATCATTGAAAACCCTGCTAACACGAACTTGACCTTCATTGACGGACACGAAATGGTGATTTTCTCTTGTACCTGCTACTGTACGGCCATCTTTGAATCTTTCTTCATGGCTGGTTCGAAATGCATCAATTCATTCTTTAGAAATGAAAAAAAAAATACGTTAATTCCATTTATTTGTTAATTACAAAAATCGAATAAATTCCTTGCTGTCAAAATCTAATCAGTAACAGTACGTTGAAGGCTGGCAAGAGCTGATAGGTGTTTCACAGTTCCACCAATGCCGTCACAGGGTGATTTTTCATGGCTTGTGACAAAAAAGATCCATCTGCACTACAATTAAAATAAATTTTGTATTGGCAAAAATTGATGAAATTCTTGTAATTTTTATATTGTGCTGCAGAGCCATCACTGAAGTAGTATGTGCGTTATTGCTTCCGCAGTATTCTTCGTATATTCTGTTAGCTTGACCAAAAAAGCATGAACTGCAATTGTGTCATGATGTAGGCAGTCACTGATTACACAAAAACTGAGATTTTGCTCCTGGTTGGTATTGCTGTAGTACACTAAGAAGGGGTGTAGCATAGATTGACTGTCCTCACAATGAAAACCTTGCACTGCATCTTGTGCAATAAATGCATCATTTTCGACAAAGTCCATTAAAATAACTAATTCGCCGGGCTTCAAATTTTCTTTTATGTAAAGAATAGAAATTATCCAATAAGCATACAAATTGCAAAGTAGCAGGTAATAATTGTCTAAATAAAATAAGAGTATATAATATACTTTATTGAGAAAAGCAAGTGTATGTTAAACTTCTAAAGCCATAACAAAATTGACCCTAAAATCAAAAGTATGGCAATTCCAGTATGACTGACAATCAACTTCCTGCAGATTGTTTGTACAGTGGTATATGTACGTTAAGACACATAATTAAATAAATGCAATTTTCAAAGTAATTTTTCTGCCCTTAAATTAAGAGTTTCAAAATTGAAATAAGATTACTCTGAAAGAAACAGGTCTGATATTTCCAATGGTAACAAAAATAACTTGATTGGAGCAAAAGATTTTTGCTATTTGGGGTTTGAAAATTCACAAAATTTCAAGCATCAAATTTAAACCTCATAAATAATGAATAGCATATATCTTGGCAACAAAGTGATACTTTCCTGATACTTTGGCAGCTTAAAATCAGTAATGAGTTTAGTTAGCTTACCAAAGCATAAGTTTGTAAAATGTCTAGTTTGAAAGGTATAAGCGTGAAAAATCTGTCTTAAATTGAGGGGACGGACTGTTTGATCAAATTTGTGAGAAACCAGCAATTAAATTAAAATGTTATAAACACTGGAGCTGCAACCTTCATGTAGAGCACAAAAAGTTGTCCCTGGTTGCAATTATTCAAGATACAACTTGCTACGGTTTCACATCAGTAGCACTTGAAACTTCAGAATCTATACACGTGCATGGTTGCATTGCACAGGTGACCTTTCTTCAGGAGGTCCTGTCCCGCTCTATATTTAGACTTTGCACAATATCACTTGAAGCTTTGTTCAACACACACAAAATTTCATCAAGATCCAAGGTGGCACCAAAAAGGTGATTTGGTCACTTGACATAGAATGACACTACAGTGAACCTACACTGATCCTAACACGAATCCAACCCGAACCTAAACTTAACCGAACCATGCCTAACCTGAATTCAAATTCAAAACCCGAATCCAAAAAAAGAAAAAACCAAAACCCAAAACTGAAAGAAAAACTGAACACAGAACTGAAACCCAAACTGAAACTTATCCCGAACTCAAACTGAACCCGAACCCAAACCCGGAACTAAACCTGACCTAATCCGGGCATAACACTATCCTAACCCGGACCTAACCCTGACCTAAACTAATCTACCCTTGACATAACCGAATCGAACCTAACTAAACCTAACCTAATCGAACCCAACCTAACTTAGCCGAACCTGACCTAACCTGACCGATACCTGACCTAACCCAGAAACATAATCTAAAAAGTCTAACCGATCCGATTAAACTACCCCTAAAGCGATAAAATTACCTCAATAACGACCAAATTACCAGTAACTAATCAAAATACCTCTATAAAGACCAAAACTACCAGTAAACCGATTAAACTACCTCTAAAACGAGAAACTAACCGTAAACCGACCAAGCTACCTCTAAAACCATAAATTACCCTTAAACCGATTAATCTACCTCTAAAAACGATCGAATTACCCGTAAACCGACCAATTTACCTCTAACCCGACCAAACTACCGCTAATATGATAATTACGATATACATTTATAATTATTTTCTTATTACTTATTTAACTAAATATTTAATTCATTTAGGTATAGCAGCGCACGCGGGTATTGGCTTGTTACGATATAATATTTTCCTTTTACTTATTCAAATAAATATTAAACGACATTAATTTTCATCTTTCAGTTCATTTATGGCAAGAAGATCGGCAACATCAGGTTATCAGCACGGGGTAGGATTATCTAAAAATAATTACGATACAATTTGTTTTCTTTTACTTATTTAGTTAAACATAAAAACACAATTTTTGTCTTTCAGCTCATTTATGCCATGAAGATCAGGATAAGTAGATTCCTGGGTAATGTCGTGTAATCAGCACGGGATATATTTATTTTTATAGACGTAGCAGTGCTCGCCGGGTATTAGCTAGTTTAACATAAACGATAAAATATTAGAACTCAATCGATAGTCACCAAGTAGGCCTATATATGTTCCTGCATTATTCTATTCCATAAAATATTTTCTTCCATATCATATATGAGGCGGTCAGAGGACAATGGGTACAAGTGACATTTTTTAATAGTTAAGTGATGAAATGGTTAGCTAATATGATGAACTGTTTGGTGTCCAATAGGTATATGTGTGAGTTTGGCAGGTTCTGACATATAGTGGAGTCTTAGAAAATCACACAGAAAAACAGCTATTCCACTTGGACAAGGGGTACATCTGTATTTGAACTCCTTGGCTTTCAACAGCTAGGCGAATTCAAGCTTAGAGCGTTGTATTTTTTAATCATTCTAACAAATTCTACGTGAAGATTATTATTGTATTATTAGTGTTTAATGTAGTGCTGATCATTCTTCGAGG
The DNA here is from genome assembly GCA_030220185.1 of Diploptera punctata. Lineage (NCBI taxonomy): Eukaryota > Metazoa > Arthropoda > Insecta > Blattodea > Blaberidae > Diploptera > Diploptera punctata. The sequence goes on from JASPKZ010008888.1 coordinate 1,244,740, forward strand.
TTTATTGATTTATCAGATATCATTGTGTCTAAATCAGAATGTGATGAACATGAGTATGAACTTAACCTCAGTCTTAATGATCAGTAAAATATTTTTTTACTACTTTATCTATATTTTCTCAATTGTATACTATAAAATAATAGTTTTTAGCAATATATTTTGAGATAATTGGAAATTATTTAACAATCTACAGATATAATAAGATTTAGATCTACTGGATTTGCAATCTAACAATGTTTATAAAAAATGTATGTTTTCTTTTTAAATATTAAGATTAATCATTAATGTTGTTTTTGTTTTCTTGTCAAATTCCAATGAAGGTGGCATTGAAGAACCCGGCATTACAGGACCTACAGAAAACGTAGATGCTCCAGAATTGCACGTTGGTAGAATGAGGATTAATAAACCAGGGAATTGGATAAAAATAAATCAAAAAGAGGACGAAATGAAGGCAAAGAGTATACAGACAGGAAGAGAAACATCCTTGTGGAGAAGCGGTAAGAGAATGCATCCATGAATGCAGATTTAAGTGCAATGAACTTTAAGACTGATTTTGTCAATCTTTTCGTAATAAGTATGGATAATATTTGAATTAGTATGTACGTATTTCCAGTCATAATAAAAACTTCGGTATGATCTATTTTTTTATTATTTATTTTAAAATTTGCTGGTGGTGGAGAAGGGATACATGTGACTCTTAATGCAAAATTAAGTTATAGTATGGGCTAATGTTTATATTGAATCTGATCACATTTTGCGGATAAATGGACTCATATATAAGGAACACAAACACAATTTATGAGACTTGTCAGATATCCCTGGAATTTTATATTCTCACTTATCTTTAAACTTAAATTTCTCCCAACTATCTTTTCGTCACTTGTATCCCTTGTCATCTAACCGCCTCATATCTTCTTTATCTTTCCTATCCAATCTCTCTGGACTGAACACTTGTTTTCCGACACCGATGGTATTAGAATATTCGAGGCATAGGGGATCATTTCAGCTTATCTTTTCTGTCAAATTCTTCCTTATCAAGGGCAGATCAGGCTCTTAGATGTGGTGAAAGCACATCTTATAAAGGTATAAGACACCTGAAAAAAACTGGTCCTCCAGGTTGGGGTTGATGCGGTAGGGCAGCTGACTCCCATAAAAAAAAAGTACAATGTTAGAAACCCTAAAAGAGATAAGCCGGTCGGCTTAAAAGGAAGACGGAAATAATTCAGGTAATTGAAAATGGAATTTACAAGGCGTGAGAAATAAAATGGTGAAAATTCTTAAACAAATAGAAAATTTGAAACAGGACATCATCATACTTACAGAAACAAAGAAGAAAGGAGAAGGATAGAAACTTTAAGATCATACAAACACATGTACAGTGGCGTTAAAAAGAATATAAAGAGCTAAAAGAGGGGTTTCAGTACTTATCAAGAAGAAATATAAAAGATGTATCACTAACTAAGAAGCAATAAATGAAAACTTAATTAACATTAATATATATATTGGTATAAGATACTCTATATTAGGAATATATGGAATCAGTGAGGATAAAAATTATTTAATAAAAGATGAATTTTATAACACATTAAATTAGATTATGGATGAGATAGGGGCGTCATGAGAAATTGTATTACCTGGAGATTTTAACAGCAGAATCGGAAAATATATTGTTTTATTAGATACAACTTTCCTCATTAGAGGATTGCCTCAAGGACAAAGTGATACAGACAATTAATTTTTGGAATTGATGAAATACGTTTTGTAAATACATTTATAAAATTCAAATTGTAGTCCTAATTCAAGTATACATACTATAAAGTAGAAATTTTGGAAATTTTGGACCCTATGGAAAATTGGAGAAAAATGACAATGGTAGAAGATTGATAGGATTTTATGAACAATATTCACTTACAATCCTAAATGAATTTTACCAACATAGAGATATTCGTAAGTATACTTGGCACCAAGATATTATTAATCTACAACCGATAATAGATCTTGTAATAATTAAGAAGCATTAAATTTTAAAGACCCATAATATAAAGACATATAGAGGATTATCATGCGGAAGTGATCATTATTTGTTGAATGCAAATATAACATTTCCATTCCGAAGTAAAAATGACAGGCTAAATAAAACTAAAAATAAAGAGGATAATTATCATGACTTATCAACAACTCTATATAACTTGGATAGTTTGCAGCATGAGAGCACATCATTTCTGTATAAGAAAAGGTTAGATGATCAGTTAAAAAAATAAAAATTTAATGTGGTTGAATACCAAAAATCTGAAAGACAAATTGCAATATAAAGAAGCTCAAGCAAGAGTGAGAAAGAAAATTACAGAAGCTAAAAATCAGAGCTGGGAATAAACTTGCTTAAAAATTCAAACATGTATTAGAGGAAAACGAAGAATCTTGGAGAATAATAAAAAGAGAGAACTAATATAAGTTATCAAACAAATGTACTAACAATACCTATGATTGAACGGGAAAATTATTATAAATAATTTCAATAAAAACAGGGAATTTAAATTAGTTAATATTCAAAATATTCCAGAAATAAATGAAGATAAACATATACAATTAGACGCAGAGGTTATTAAAATGAATACTCAATCATTAAAAAATAAAAGAGCTAGTGGTCCAGGAGGAATACCAGCAGAACTATTAAAACAGGACCCTACCATTTATTTGAACGATTGAGAAAATTATTTTCAAAATTTATAAATGGTGAAAAAGTTCCTGAAGAATGAAAATTAGGATACATTTTGACAATCCATAAAAAAGGGGAAAAAAAGACCAATATAAAAATTATAGAGGTATAACAGTAACAAGTACTATGAGTAGACTCTATGGATGTATATTAAAATACTAATTGAAAAAAAAAACTATAGTGATACGGAATTAGAGAACAGTCAAGATTTAGAGCAGGTCGTTCCACAATCGACAATTCATTTTGCATTACTCAAGTAACAGAAAAGAAAATGCAATATAGACAACCTTTGCACTTACTATTTGTAGATCTTGAGAAAGCATACGACAATGTCCCTATGAAAAACTTTGGACTGCTTTCAGACGTATGGGAATTAAGACTATAATAATTAAAGCTATACAAAATTAAATGACAATTGCATATCTAAAATTAAAATAGTTAGTAAATTGTCAAGTGGTTTTACGATAAATAAAGGTATATATGTCAATCACCGACTCTGTTTAAAATATATGTACACTTAGCGACAAAAAGAATGAGCCGCTTCATAAAGCAGAGTTCCTGTTATGGCCCATTGCGCAAGCTCGAAAAGCTAAAGCTGTGATCCACCAGGTAACGCACTGTGTTAAGTTTTAAATACGCTGCATTTGATTTTAATCGGCTTAGATAATTAAAAAACAGTGAAGAGAGATGTTTCTATATATTTACGAGTGTTCGACAAATGCAATGTTACTCAAAGTGCGACATTTCAAAACTCTCGTTCTTAGTGCAAAAGTACAAGACAACCAATATTTAAACAGCTAGTGTCCGACGTTCGAGTAGTGTAGATAATTAAACCACTTACAAGAGGATGGGGTATGTACGAAAGCCAGGGTTCGAATCCTTCAACAATGTTTTTTTATTCATTTGTATTTTCGCAAAATATATCCTATACATGCTATAACATTTAATTCCTCCCACGTAATCTACATGAACTTTATACTATATTAAGTAATATTTCTGCCTTCGTAAACTCTATAACACTATTTAGCTACCGGCATAAATTTAATTGTGTGTGCAGTACCACGTTTGAATAATAATGCTATAAATGTATGTAATAAAATATAATATAGCTTCATATATTTATTTATTACGTATTTGTGAGGAAAAAGTTTCACCCTTCAATTAAAATATTTGGTTTATATATGTCAAGTCCAGCATAATAATAGCCCATAGATGATGGACAGTAATTAAATAATAATAATAATAATAATAATAATAATAATAATAATAATAATAACAACAATAATAATAATAAAAATATAATAATAATTATTATTATTATTTTGTCTATCATCCATAATGATAATAATAATATTAATAATGCGATGTATCAAAGGATATGAAGAATGTAATTATCTGGGGATCAAAATTAACTCAAAATGTACCCAAAAAAGACATAAAATATAGAATTCATAAAGGCAGATCAATAATAACAATGTTAAACGGCGTTTTTGTGGGATAAGAACATATGAATGGATACCAAATTAGAAATTTATATATCCATAATTCGAAGCGCGCTAACATTCGTTGCACAAACTTGGCAGTTAAATTTAAATTTGAGTTTAAAGCTTATGTCTACTGAAATTGATTGTTTCAGATGCTCAACTAGACACTCTAAATTGGAAAAAAAATCAGAAATACAATCATCAGAAAACAAATGAAAGTCCAGAATTCAATATTAGATTTTGTGAGATACAGACACTAGAATGGTATGGTCATACACGTAGGATGCCAGAGAAAAAGATTACCCATACAAGCTTTCGAATGGATTCCACCTGAGAAAGGAAAGAGAGGTCCACCTAGAATTAAATGGATGGATGATGTAAGAAGAGGTTTGAGGGAGCTAGATCTTGAATAATTGGAATGTGAAGATAGGGAAGAATGAAGAAAGAAGATACAAATTTAAAAAGCTTTGGGCACGTGGAGATGTTTTATTATATTGTAAACCTGTTTATAAATAAATAAAGAAAAAATAATAAAAATAGTAATACGTCCAAATAGTTAGTAGGTTGTTTCTTTAAGAATGGACAGACAGAATAAAATAGAAAGCATTTTAACAATTGAAAAAATTAACCTCATCGGGAACTGAACCTGTGACCTTTTGCATACGAGTCAAGCAACTAAGCACTGACCTAAGCATGCGCTTAGATCAAGAGTCGGACCATTCTTTTTGTCGCTAAGTGTACATGAAATATTAAAGAATTGGAGGATAAAATGTTCAAGCATGGTAATTCCTATTTCAAACAACAAAACTTTATGCAACTTACATTTTGTATATGATCAATCATTAATTGCACAAGATTATGAAGAATTAGAATATATGACTAGAAAATTAATAGAAGAATATAATAAGTGAGGATTTATTTTTAACATGAAGAAAACAAGATATTTATCAATTGGAGAACTAACTAACTCACTGCCACTATCGAACCCGGAGGTTCATGGCGCGCGGACATAAGCTCTCCATACATTTATCAATTGGAGAACCAGAACAAAATTTAATTTTTGAGAATGGAGAAACAATAAAACATTGTAGTGAGATCACATATTTAGGAATTAAAATAAATAAAAATTGATGTTATGGAGAGGAAATAAGAAATAGAAATAATAGAGGAAAATTTGAAATTGCTTGCGTTAATGGAATATTCTAGGATGAAAAATACAATATTAAAAATAAAATTAATATATATAATTACTTATGGAGCAGAATTTGGTCATTAACAACAAAAACAAATAAGTATATTTTGCAACGGAAATGGATTTTATACGAAGGGTAGCAAGAATTTAAAGGAGAGAAAAAATTAGAAACTCAGTTATAAGGGAGAAAATGAAGATTGAAGACACTATTTTAGATTATATTAATATTCAGCAATTAAGATGGTACGGACATGTCCAGCGAATGGAAGAAGATCGACTACCAAAATGTGTTTTGGAATGGTAACCCGAGGGACGACGAGGAAGAGGGAAGTCCTAGAACTTCCTGGAGTCAGGGAATGTATTTATACATGAAGGAGAAACATCTACAACCAGGAGATTGGATGGACCGACAAAATTGGCTATTAGGAATAGGATGATGTCAAAGACATTAATCATCCGATGATCTATCTAGCTATCTAAAATATTTTTCCTATCGAACAGTCCTCTAATATCACCTTTAATTATATGTAAATTAGTTGACATGTAAATAATGACGAACTAATTATTTATTTATAAACAGGTTTACAATGTAATAAAACATTTTCCTGTGCCCAAAGCTTTTTTAATTTGTATCTTCTTTATCCATTATTCTTAATCTTCCCATTCCAATTCTTCCACACCTAGCTCCCTCATACCTCTCCATCCATTTAAATCTAGGTCGACCACTCTTTCCTTTTTCAGGTGGGATCCATTCAAAAACTTGTCTGGATAATCTTTTCTCTGGCATCCTACGTATATGACCATACCATTCTAGTGTCTGTATCTCACAAAATCTAATATTGGATTTTGGGCCATCATTTGTTGTCTGATTATTGTAATTCTGATTTTTCCAATTTAGAATGTCAAGTAGAACGTTTAAAACAACCCATTTCAGTAGACATAAGCTTTAAACTTAATTGTTTATTCAACTGCCAAGTTTCTGCACCGTGCTTCAAATTATGGATTTATAAATGTGTAATTTGATATCTATTCTTGTGTTCTTATCCTAAAAAACACCGTTTAACATTGTTATTACCGATCTGCCTTTTTGAATTCTATATTTTGTCATTTTCTTGGGTACATTTTGAGTTAATTTTGATCACCGGGTAATTACATTCTTCACATCCTTTGATACATCCCATTCCATCTTCCAAAACTAAATATTTCTTTTCATCAGCACAATATAAATAAAATGATTTATTCTAATTTACTTTTAAACCCCTGAATTTTCGACTCGTATATTCCAGATCCTCATATTCCTGTGCTATAACCAACTTGTCATCTGCAAATAATAATGTATAAATAGTTGTATCTAATTATAATTACTACATAAACATGGCAGGCATTTATAAGCCTATATTAAGAGAACTGAAGCGTATTTTTCATTCTTCAGACCACAAGGCCGTCCGAAATAGACTCCTGTATGATTTGTAAATGATTATTCCAATTGCTTTGGAGCTATCTGTATTTGTGGAGTTAAGAAGAAATCTAGTTATAACAACTTAAGTGAAAATGTTGTTCTTTACTCACCTGTGTTCCCCGCAGACTTTGCAATCCCGCCAGTAGATCCTGCCGCTGTGCTGTTTCCTTCTTGAGGTTCGTTTTTCACGAAAACTCCACGCACGTTGCTATTCACTGTCACTACTCCTAAGCGTTCCATATTAGGGTTCTCACTAGGAATACTACTCGTGGAATTATCTCCATTATCCGATATAAAGGAATTCAGAGACAGTCCTCTAACATTACTGCTATTTGTATTATCATTACAAATAATACTGTTGGGAATGTTGTTTGAAGATGCCGCGTTCAGAAAAACTATACTGTTGACGGCACTGGTGCTGTGATTTACTGTCGACACTTCAAAATTATTCTGTTCTCCTTGTTCCTCACCAGATGATGGAATTGTAGAAACTGCAGATGAATTGTTTGAACCAACACCTATGAACAAAAAAATAATTCGGTAAAAGCTCATTACAGTGGTCTCCAGTAGCTACTCCTGAAATATCTTTATTTCAGAGTAGTTTAAGGGGCACCCTAATTTTCGAAGTCAAATTTGAAATCATGTGAATGCGATAATTAATTTCATTAGTGACAAACAGTACTTTAATTTTGTTTATCATATTTTAATCTCAAATATATCGCGCTCGTTTCTGTTCTAACATATAGTTTTCAAGTAAAACCATGCCTGCATGACTATTTTCAAAGATGTCATGTCACAGAGATGTGTGATGGGTTAAAAAAAAATATTTAAAACACATCCACTGCAACATTCCCATATTTCAGAGAACATCCTCTGGCAGAAGCAAATGATAATAAACCAATTAAACAATCATCATTGTCATCACAATTTTTTTTCCTTCTTTTACACCTTGTTATTTATTTCTTCTTGTTATTTTTTTAGCTCTAATTTCTCTTATTTAAACCAGCAAATTTTTCTTTTCAAGTCTGCATTTCTCGCCATTAATCTTCATAAAATAGTTTATAATTGGAATCACGTAATCAAAACCAACTAACTCACTGGCACTATCGAATGCGTAGGTTCATGGCCGCGCGGATATAAGCTTACATACACCCCTATCCTAAGGTAATATTTTCTAACCATTCCCTGTATAATCTACTTCCCTCAAATCATGGTTAATGTTATACCCTCACCTCATTCTGGGCCTACCTTTTGGGCGCTTTCCCTCTGGTTTTCCTCACAAAAAGTTTCCATGCCCACCTTCGGTATTAGAGTTTTTTTAATGTACATACTTCGTTTTTCTATCTCTGTTCTATGAGTCAGAATAATATGTATGACACAGAATTCTTACAATGTTGCAACTACTCTCATTAAGGTCATTTGTTTCAATATATGCTCTTCTCGCCACTTTTCTCGTGGGGAATATGAATTCTCGTAACCTCGTGCACTAAGGAATCCTCTATCCCATTAAGGGCTCATGATACTTCCTAAATTTGCTTCACTATTACTTAATGTCTCTCTAAAATTATGCTACATAATTTAAATAATCATACTGTGTCCACTCTAGCCAGTGTATGAGAACATTTCCATAATTAATTTCACTCCGATCGAGAATGGCTAGAGAAGATAAGATTTGAAATGCAAGTTCTGGCTTTTTCAAGTATTTACTGAATTTAACTCTACAGAGTGATTCTTATGATTCGAGTGCATCATTTATATTTGTTCTTAGCTATAGACACGCAAACATTTTTCAGTGATCAATGTCAATGGAAGATTTGCTTACCCTCGTAGTACATGTTGAAAATGAGTTTATTCCTGCAGAAATGCCTCTACCCTTCGCTACCTACATATACTTTTTTTCAAGAACTCTGAATTAATATTGTTAATTTTTCAAGCAATAGGATCTAAACTGGTTTATATCGATTGTGATAAAATGTATCTTAAAGAGAACCGCATACGTAAAATTCTGATGCTATAAGATGATATGGGAGACTAAATTATTTCAAATATTTTGGTCATCAAACAAACTTTATAATTTGAAACTAATGTTTCCAGACAAGCCATCTATAGGCAACGATTAACATAACTAAAGCGAAGAATATATACATGAGCCGGAATGTTAAGCCAAGGTATCCATGTTTACTCACCGGTGCTATACCATTGAGTTACTTAAATGCACCTTCCACAGCAAGCACAAATTCTCTAGTTCGTAATTAGCTGGTTTTTAAGCGAAACTCCATAATGGCTAATCACAATGAAGCACCACCATAAAGTCTTGTACTAGGAGATTAAAGAGGAACATTTGTGCTTGGCCCGAGAGGTGCGCGTGAAGCTACAGATATTCGGATCAAATCTAGGCTCAGGTGGATATTTTCGTCTCTACTTACGTTAAACTTCATAATTGCTTTTTAAATGAATTCTAATAGTAATTAGAATAATTATTTGTCTCAGACTTGTCAATAATGGGGTTCCGTACAATAACACAAATTTAAGGAAATTATATATCATTGCAAGGCTAATACAATTAAATATGGTGTATGAAAATGTCACGTCTCTTCGTCAAATAGCCTAGCTTTTTTAATTGCAATTTAAAAATGCGAAAAAATGCAACTTCCGATCAGGGCCGAACGTAACTTAAGATTTCGAAGCATCTCCGTAACGTCATGATTCACCAAAAATCAACAATATATATATATATATATGCTAGATACATAATGTTAGTCAACATGATGTTTGTCTCATGAGTAGCAATAGTTGTACTTAATGCAGTTTTTATATAGTGTTTTCAGATATGTATTAGAAATTTCTCCATCACCCATAGTTTTTTTTATTTCAATTTCAATTAATGGATTTAAATAATTATTTTTTTAATAAACGTATTTTCGTCTATTTGTCCATTGTAAAATAAAACCAAATGAGCTAACTCAAATCGTACCGTTTCTACTGTTGTGCAGGTTCAGACATATACAGACATGCACAAACATGATCTAGGTAACATGTATTCATTAGAACGATGTTAGTTGTAAGATAGCAGTGAACCAGTAAACACGTAATTGTGAGTGCGTTGTGTCTGGATTATTGTATATTACATATTTGCAAATGTATTTCTTTTAATTTGTTGTTAGTTACAAAATACCTAGAGTTTGTTTAAATCATCCTAACAACTTTTGTTATACGTGTGGTGAAGTGGCGCTAAGTCCCAAAGGCGAAACCTTACTCTATTAGTAAAAAAGTGTTATGAATTTATTTTGGGTGTAAAGTGGGGGCCAAACAAGGATCTGGGCCCCACATATCTGTTGTTTATCGTGTAGTAAGCTTCTCACTGTATAGAAGATTGGCACACGCCACATACCATTTGCTATCCCTATGATTTGGAGGGAACCCAAAGATCACTCCTCTGACTGTTACTTCTGCTTAACAAACATTAAAGGGATTACGTCAAAATCAAAACATATAGTGGTGTACCCTGACTTGCAATCTGCAATGAGATCAGTTGCACACTGCGAAGAATTGCCCATACCAAAGCCTCCAAAACATGTCACAGTAGATGAAGAGAGCTCAGATTCTGATGGAAGGAAGAAGGAAAAAAAAACAGATTTTGGTGATACAATTTTTGAACAAAGCTGTTCATCTGAGCTTCATTTATGGAATACAAAGATATGTACTTATCGTAGTCGTCATTCTAAATTTAAATACTATTTTTCTGAAGAAAATGGCTTAATGTTTTGTATTAACATTTCTTCTCTTATGGAGACATTTGGTATTGAACATAATCCATCAGAATGGCGCTTGTTCATCGATTAGTTTAAAAGCATAATGGAAATAATTTCCCATCAATACCTGTGGCTCACTCTGCTAGTATGAAAGAAACATATGAAAACGTTCAATTTATATTGGCAAAGCTTCAATATGCAGTGTATGAATGGAATATTTGTGGTGATTTGAAGGTAATTGCACTTATTCTAGGTCCGCAGCTTGGTTACACAAAGTACTGTTGTTTTTTGTGTCTTTGGGATAGTAGAGGCAGAAAAAACTATTTCATCAGAAAAGAATGGCCTAAACGCGAATCATTCATTCCTGCACAGAAAAATGTGAATCATGACACATTGTGTAATCCTAAAAATGTTTATCTACCTCCGTTACATATCAAACTAGGATTAATGAAGAATTTCGTACTCCTGGTTTCATGTACTTAAAACAGAGGTTTCCTAAAATTAGTGAAGCAAAAATAAAAGAAGGGATATTTGTGGGTCCACATAATGAGAAGTTTGGGGAACTATTGAATCCACTGGAGAAAGCAGTTTGGCAAGCGTTCAAAAAAGTTACAAATTTTGATATTGTCAATGACCTTATAACAACCTTTGGGCTGTAATATGTTCTTAAAAATACACTTCCTGCACTCGCACCTAGATTTCTTCCCGGAAAATCATGGTGCAGTGAGCGATGAGCACGGGGAACACTTTCATCAGGAGATTTCAGCTATGGAAAAGAGATATCAAGGCAAATGGAATCCTAATATGCTGGCCGATTATTGTTGGATCATCAAGAGGGATGCTCCACAGGCGAAATATAGCAGAAAATCACCATTTCTTACTTTCTAGGCGAGTCCGAATGTTCGAATATTGTGTAGTTACGAATGTAGGAAATATTAAAGTGTTGAGATTATAAATGCCTGTCTCTCGGAAACCTTGGGTGGTGGAGAAAAACCGATATCATATTTGAATTCGGGAGAAAAAATACTATCAGAATCACATATTTTTCTTTCTGAGACAAAAAACAAAGTTTTTTTGTTGCTCAGTGTAATTTATGTGTTTGTTTGGTATTTATTTGGAAGTGTAATTTTAATTAATGAAAAATTGTTCTGTAAAGAAATTTAGAGCCATTTTTGGAAAATGTAGCGTATTGCAAGTAAATATAAACATGTATGGCATATACATTGGTCTGGGCGTTTTTTTGAAAGAGCATATATTGTGTCTTAATAGGCCTATATTATTTTCTGCTTTGTATCTTCCAGCTACCTTCAAATATTCAGAACCAACTATGTCGGATGAAGGGTTTATACAGGGAAACAGACGCCTTCATGTTGATGCAATTTGCTTCGAATTGCGAGGACCACATTTCTGCAGAGATACGCAAAATCAAGTATTACAGGTTAGTTAATAAAAAAATGCTAAACTTCAGAATAGGTCGGCAAATGTTGGATATATTCATACACCCGTTTTTTTAAGTAACCTTGACTACACGATTCATTTGTTAGAATTATCACTTCAGATTGCAATTTAAGAATGGAGAGGGGGAGTGAGGGACAGTTTATTGTTTCATCGAATTTAACATTCGACTTATTTGGAGGAATATTTTCAGGCGTACTACCACACAAAATTAAATTATGAAGGTAGACCTAAATTCCAAGTTATTCATAGTAAGAAAATTACCATTCTTGTTATAATTGTCAAGTTATCTTAGAAATTATAGTTCAATCGAGAAGCTAAAATTAAAATTAATCTCCTCTCCAAAAAAAAAAAAAAAAGTTCAATTTTCTGAAAGTGTAAACCAATATCAACAACTGTTAAGACCCGGTCGTACTGCAATATCAATCACCCACACGTAGGCCTCTTCATAAATTCTTCTTCTTCTTCTTCCTTTCATGTGATAGACCTAGTGGTCTGTTACGGTCTCAATTCAATGTTTGAAGGCTCTGCCCAAAGATCTCTTGCCTGGTGGCTGGTAATTTAAGATCTGACGTGGTACCCATAAATTATTTTAGATCTGAATTACATCCTATATTATTAACATAACCTAAATTACTAATATATTACCACTCGACACTTGCAAATGCACATGTAACATTATCTGAAACAATAAACCTAAATCAACGCTGTGTGTAAACATTACAGGGTGTGTGTGTGGTGACGTCATAGGATCGTCTACTGCAATCAAAATGGCGGCTGGTGTTGATTTGACAAACTAAATTTGAAACTCGTTTTTCTCGGTAACTGCTTCTGAGAAACGGTTTACGTCATAATTCTTCATTTTCTTGCGCTCTTTCAGAAATGTATACATTTATTTTTCGTACGGAGCCCCCATTATAATTTTTAATCAAGGACGACAATTTAATTATTTTTTATATTTTTTACTAAATAAAGTTAAATATATATTTATTTTCATCTTTAAACTCTGTCCAATGATTTCAATATGACTTATGTTGATATGTGGCAAGTTGTGTAGTCGTGTTGAATATAACCGTGAACCAGTTCAATATACGAAACAGATGTTCAATGAGTTCAAGCTGAAACTACACCCGAGTCGCCGATTCTCCGGCTCTGAAGTTTAGGTTGTACGAGGGTAAAGGGAGAACTCGCCCTCTACTGCCAATAAGAAAATGGTTGTAATGGGAGTGAACGTTTGCTACAACCAATCACTGCTCTTGACGCAGCTGTACGCGCTAGTAAGGTTTGAAATTGCGAAGATGTTGTCAGCTGTATGTCTGCTAACCGCGTACATAAAGCGGCCACTCCCACTGAATATCCATATTGGCAACACTGTCGTGAAAACGTCAACGCCGGAGAATCAGTGGTTGCAGTGTACAAAGTGATATATGTGTACGTGGCAGTATACGGAATACATATGGCTCCACTTCGTGAAAAATATATTAATTCCTAAAGCAACTAATAAACTTTATTCAGGTCAAATAACCAGATATTATCGAAGTATTATTACAAGCGTTTAAAAGAAAAATTGGGAATAGTTGTGAACAGAATTATCCTTTTTTAAACTAATCAAAACGTTCAGTAACAGGAAGACGAGTTTGGTTGAGGCTGTTTCGAAATACACTTCTCCTCTATCATACAACAGCAAACTACATGTAGCAGAATAGTCCATAAATCCTCGCTTCTACCTATCCAAGTAATGAGGTTTTCTTGTACTGATGCATTCAAAAATGTTATAAGTCATATCTAATCATTTCAATTATTTTCTGTGCGTCTGTTCTATTCAAACATGTTAATTAAATTATGTATACATATTTTAATACACATGTTTAATTTTCTTTCTTTCTTTACTTCAAAAAAAACCTTTCCCTTGTGTAAGTATTTTTACATTTTCCACACCTCTCAGATTTTACAAGGACGCATTGTCAGCAGAGGATTTTAAACTGTGAATTGCATAAATGCTTTTTGAGCACAAGGATATCGAGAGCCTCCTCGGATGAGTGATTTGCTCAATGTCATGGCCACCTCCAAGACAACACAAACACATATTCTATATTTTTGTTAGTATTAGCTAGTATTAGATCACTTCATCATTGTATTTTGTTTAGTCTATATTTTAATAATATCTTAAAATTGTAGTATCTACGTAATTTTTGTATAATTTTACGATTCGCTGGTTGAGTGGAAGAGAAGGCCTTATGGCCTTAACTCTGCCAGCTAAAATAAATCATTATTATTATTAAATCATTTAAGATAAGTTACACCATTCACTTGTATATTCATACTAAACAAGGCGAATATGAAAGATAGTTATTGTCAAGATTTTATTTGGAATTATTTAGGCCTTAAAATTTCCCGACATTAAACTGTGAGAAAAAACCTCATCCAGGAAACTTGTCCCGACCGAGGGTCGAACCCGGATATGCTGCATCTGTGTTACCCCGAGACTACGACTTGGATTAATATAGCTATAATTACTTTAAAACTTAGTAATAAATTATTGAACAATTTTATACATTAACTGAGAGGTTTAGTATCATTAAATGAGAATATGTTATCTATAATAGGATACTGTACTAGAATTGCTAATATAACATCAATGATAAATATTAATTCCAAATCCAATGAAATAAGAACGAACAAAAGTTTAAAAGTGTACAATATCTTATTTTTTACACGAAACTTTGGCAGTTAATAGACAAATGAATATGGACGTCTGCATAAATTAGATTTTTTAGCAGGACAGATCTAGAACGAAACATCGAAATACTGTAATTAATAGGATTGCACATAAATAAATGTCTTCAACTCGTGTCGAACTCAGGGTCCATTCGAGGGAAGAGATGAAGACCCTATATTTATAGAGGACTGTGAACGCAAGGGTGCCGGTCGACAACGTCTGATGAAGGGGCGGATTAACAAAATGAAACGGATGATCTAAGTATAGAGAAATGGTGTAATGAAATTTGTGGCAGGGGGAAACGGGAGAAATCCCGAGAAAAATCTGCCCAAGCAACGCTTCGTTAACCAGAAAATCCACATGGAGTGACCAAGACTCGATCTCGAGACTCCTGCAGTGAGAGGCGAGCATCTAACCTGTTGCGCCACAGAGTCACCAGAATTGCATATAATCCTCAATTTGGAAAGAATAACACATTATAAAACAGAATTTGCGAATAATGATTACTAAATTATTATTCAATAGGTTCTATAAGCTTATTCCAAGAGACAAGTAAAAATTATCTTCATCACATAGCATTTCACAGAAATAGTTTGAATCAATCCGTATATTTGGTTATTTGACCAAGACAAGTTTAATATTACGGTTACACTGTTAATAAGTTTACTATTTTAAAAATTAGGTCATGCAGACACCTCTCAATTTCAAGTAACAAGTAGATAATCAGACCACTATCTATTTCACTAATGTGATGCAGAAGAAACAGTACAGTGGAACTTGAGACAATAAAGAAAGGTAACCAAGTGGGATACGAATGAAGGTTAAAAAGGGAAGAAACAGAGCGAAAACACCATTCTGCGAGTAAAAGCAAACTCACAGCTCCGAGAAAATGGTCGAAAGTCTTTCTGAAGTACTATTTGTTACTAGATAAAAATAAGGTTCTTCCGTAAACAAGCTATTTCTTGTCTTTGAACTTCAAACAAGTTACTTCAAAATACGCAATGTAATTATTTAGACGACTAGTTAAAAAATATTAGTATATAGAGGATTCTTTCTAAAGAGTTGACTGTAATGTTTTAGCTATGTTTTGCAAAATATATAAAAATTATTGTATTATATATTATATATATGCACACACATAATCCAGGATTTGTTTTCTAGCAACAATGTTGCCTTTCTTTAAGGTGAGTTTTAGAAAATGTATGTTTTACTTCTAAACGTGTTTATTGTTCGGTGAATACAAATATTATTTTGTTATTTGAAACAATGATGCAATCAATGAACTTGTTTTATACTTAGGTTGTAACTTTGATAGTGGCAACTATTTATTTATTAGTAGTACACAAAGATGTGTGAAGCTTCTACAGTCTTTCATTTTATACCCAGCATTGTCTGCAACTCGTTGCCAGCGATATGGAAGTCGTAAATATCCTTGTAGCAGCTCCTGTTTTGTTGATGTTTCTGACGGACCACCTTAATGCCAGTAGAATATCAGGAACAGCCTGGAATCGAATGTCACGAAGTGGTTCCTTCATATTAGGATCAAATCATAACCACGGGGTCGTAAGTCCGGTGAATGTGGTCGATGGAAATGAACTTCACACTCCCAGCGACGGTACAGATCAGCTACAGAGTGTGCCGTGTGAGCCGAAATATTATCCTACAAAATTATTGAAGGGTTCCCAAACAATTTGTTGGCGCTTCCTTCGCAATGCTGGTCTCAGGTTGTCTTCAAATAACGACGAAATACTGCGTATTAACTTTCTGTTCTTGCGGGATGGTATGAGTTAGAATGACGCCATCGCAGTTGTATGCAAGAATAACCATTACTTTGACACCTCTGTTTTGCGTGGTGACTCATGATGACGCCAAAGTAGAGGCTCGTATGGCCTGGCCCAGGTTTCATCAAGCCGTAAGAAAGTGCTACCGTCACGACCATAACGCTGCAGGTGAGTGTGAACGGAGTCGTATCGTAGCCATCGCTGTGCCCCAGTGAAATTCCAGGGAACCCACCGAGATGCAATTTTTCGCAATCACAGGCATTTGATTAGAATATGAACACAATCACATGCAACAGTTCGTCCGTCGTCGATCGGTGTCTAGTAGTTTGGAAACGTTTCCATATATCTTCACTAATACAGGGACGACGTGGCCTAGTCATGTGTTCCACACGGTCACGCTCCCCGTTAAACGCTCTAACCCACCTCGATTCTGTATGGTAATGCCGTCTCCCCACATTGAATTTTCAACCAAGACGTTTATGCAATGTAGTATGATTTTCTGTACGTCGGCTGTAACATAAATAGTGGCAATACTGCTGTAAACGCGAAACCAGACGGAATTAATTGTTGTGACTTCTGCCACATATTAATATAGGGCTATTCAGAAAGAAGGAACATACTTCAAACATATTTCTTCGAAACTACAAAACATATAACACAATTACAACGTTCTTGGAAAGAGAAAAGTTCAAATTTCACTATTTATGCATTCAATATGAGTAGCATGTGTTATACGACAAATATCAAAACGATGGATCATTTCTTGCCACACACGAATCAGCTGGTCTCTAGTTACCGAATTTGCAGCTTCAACAATTCGATGTCGCAGATTTTCAGGCATAGGGAGGATAAAAACAACTGTCTTTTACGTAACCCACAGGTAAAAATCACACGGGGTTAGGTCTGGTGACCTGGGAGGCCACCGGCGATGAAGTAGATCTTATGCTCCTCCTCTTCCAATCCAACGTCCTGAAATGGTGTTATTCAGGTAACGTCGGACTTGGTTATAGAAATGAGGTGGCAACATTTTGCATAAAGATCTAGTCATCTAAGGCATCTTCAAGTTGAGGAAATAAACAGTTTTCAAGCATGTCTGGATAGATTACTCCTGTCACCGTTTTCTCCAAAAAGATGAAAGGTCCATAAACTTTGTTTACAGATATGGTACAGAAGACGTTAATCTTCGTTGAATCTCTTTCATGTTCAATAACTGACATAGGATTTTCACTTGCCGCGATCGGAATTTCAAACTTTTCTCTTCCCAGGAACGTTGGAATTGTGTTTCTATTTTATATAGTTTGGACGAAATAAATATTTGAAGTCTGTTCCTTCTTTCTCAATAGCCCTATATTAACATGTGGCAGAAGTTACAACAATTAATTCCGTCTGGTTTCGCGTTTACTGCAGCATTGCCACTATTTATGTTACAGCCGACGTACAAGAAAATCATACTACATTGCATAAACGTAATATTTAGATAATTAAAATTATGTAAAAAATATACTACTGCAAAAGGTGTAGAAAGTAATAGGCCTAAAATAATTAGGAAATAATTCAAAATTAATTACGTAATTGATCAAATATTTAAACTATAAAAAAACTACAACTACGATCGACTACCTAATGGAATATGAATTTGTGTTGCATGAAAGAACACCTGGAAAGAGTCATAAGAATTGAATCCTTGATTTTTTTTTTTTAGTTTGTCATTACTTCAAAGAACTTGTTTTTGTCGTTTTAAAAATGAGTCCATGCTACATTCCAGGATCACGTGGAGATAGTCATCTGCTAGAAAATATATCTCCCAATTACTTTTACAAGTCTGCGGACCATGTTAATACAGCAAAAAATGACAATTTACAAGGATTATAAATGAAGTAATGTCAGTGGAAGGAATCAGTTGGAGATGTATAGGAATCCAGAAACAATGTTACCAATGTGAAAAGTTGAAGTGGTTAACCTGCTTCCTACGTCCCTAAATCATGTTAATGAAGGTATAATAACAATCTTGTAACAAAATAATGTGTTCCATAGCAAAAATTCACGACAATGTCATCCAGCTTTATGTGAAGCCTACGACAACGATGCACAAAGCTATCGAACTCCAGCACTATGTATTAAGGGATGTGTCAGTGGATCTTCTCCGTGCAGGACGTCTACCCATTTTCAGGAGCAAGTACATTTAGTACTAATCCTAATTTCTATTGACCGCAGATGGAATGCCCGAGAATTGTTCTCAGAAAGTGGGATTAGTCATCAAATTGTGGCACGTAATGAAAGAACAATCTCAACCTGACGAAAATCATGTTGGAATTCCTACCTCACAGATATAGACCATACAAATGCTGGTACTTATATCATAATTTGCTGTAATTTAGGAGACCATTAAAAAAAACCTCGGAACAGGCGTGTGAGTTAGAGAAAAAGTCGTAGTGATGGAGGCGTATGTAATTTTTGGTTTTGTATCGGTGCCCCATGCTATAACTGTGAACCCCAGCTTACTACACCGTTTCCTTGAGCATCAGTTGCGGTTAGCATTTCCGGCAGAAGTGTCCATTTTATTTCTGAATAATCGACCTTGCATTACAACGAAAATAGTGTAACGAAAACAATGACTACCTTTTTCTACAGGTGCGTTGGGAAGTCCTTGAACATCCTTGATATTCCCCTAATATGAGTGCCTGTGACAACTGAAAATCACCTCAGGGACATGCGTTTCCCGATATCCTGTCAGTTCTACAAGCGAAACCTTATCATCACCAGGATGCGTCGCTGACGGCATCCTACAGCTGCGACACATTTGGCAGAAGGTCCACAATTTTGCCAGTGATTATATTCAAGGAATGTAATTAATTTTCTTAAGGTTAGTAAAATTCTTACCAAAACGTTGATCCTACTATTCAATATACAACCATCGTATGTGGAACCTGAAATGAGCTGGGTCCGCTTCCTTTCTACACAGATATTTAAACTAAAGATTAATCTTAACCGCCTAACTCCTAGCTATGCATACAACTTTTTTTATCTCTAATATATCGACTAATTATCTTCCAACAAATAACAAGGGAAACAATAAAAATTATAATTCATAATATATTTTATAACAATTATCAAATTTAGATATATTATTATCATCATCAACAACTTTTCAAAATTAGAGATATTATTATCATCAACAACTTTTCATGGGTAAACACTTTAAGGTCCGTTCTGGTCTCTCAGATTACAATTGAAAAGTCGGATCCATCTCTTCTTCTGCCTATCAATAGTTCCTCTACCTTACGGCTTATAATATATATATATATATATATATATATATATATATATTAATATATCAACGTGTCACGTAGTTTGTCCGCGATGGAAGCCTAAACTACTGAACCGATTTTAATAAAATTCTGCACAAACTGTGCTGTTTGATCCAACTTGAGACTTAGGGAAGTTTATAACTAAATTTATAGTCACATTATTTTTATTGCAAATTATTTGTTTATTATTTAACAAAGAGTTATAATTATCTAACAGATGACCGTGTAAGGTAATTGGTTTATTATTTAACCAGGTGGCTGTGCTTTTTGTTGCAACCGCGAATTTCAATTGCATTACAAATATTGATTATGTCATAATTTAAGTGTGTTTGTGTTTATTTTATTTTCAATATATTTTATTAATTATATTAATTTCGTGTGTAGGTATTAGTTTTAAGTAATCTGGCTGAAAGACAGCAACTTAATTTAAATTTAACTGGACCGACAAGAGACATTGAACATATGGCGAATCAGTTCTAGAGACCATGAATGATAAGATATCAAGCGAATTTCCGCAAATTGGTACAGGCCTATGAGACATAAATCTTACATTTAAGACGAATGTCAATTTAAAAACATATGAAGGTCCTAACGAAGGGAATAACAGAACTGTAAGTAAGTCTGTTAGTTTATAATATGCCTAATATTACAGAAACAATCTCCATGCCTCAATTAAATGAAAAACAAGATGACTATAATATATCACAAGATGATATTACTATACAGAGACTCCTGATGATGATGATGAGAATCCAAACTGCCAACAAGTTCGTAAGAAAAAATCGAAAGTAGAATGAAATCAGCAAGCCTCCTCAAAATATTCCATCAATAAATGTATATAATCCTTATGATACACTTATGGATGATACTGAGAATGCAGGCAATATAAATTCATCTCAATCAACAAAACCACTTCCACATAAACCACCGCCCATATTTATACCGGGTGTATTAACGTACCAGAACTAAAAAATGTGTAAAAACAAAAACATTTCGATTTAGATTTCTACTTAGTTTACTATAACTTAATTTAACGTATACCTTAGCCACAGCAACGCGTGGCCGGGACTTATATATATATGGTCGGATTAGTTACACTATTTACAACTCAAGAACGGCTGTACCGATTTTTATGATCTTTGATTTGTTGGATTTGTTTCCGCCCCGAATAGCAGATAACTATTAAAACATTGGAAAAATTAACGTAAAAATATTTAAAGGCGATACGACGTTCGCCGGGCCAGCTAGTATATATATATATATATATATATATATATATGGTATGATAAGAAAAATAAATGCCTGGACGGGATTCGAACCGGATCTCTGAGTCTGTACCTCAGCGTGATATCCATTACACTACCGGGCGAATCCAATTCAAACACTTATTTTTCTTATATATGTATTATTTTCTCCACTATTACTAGATGTCGCGAGAACTCGGTCTTCACTGCCATCTAGCAGCTGACTATAACAAGTAAGCAAATTAAAGAGAATATTTTTACCTTATAGCAGTGACGCTTTATAGATGTTATAATTAAATGTTTAACATTGAGCAATGCAAGCTTAATATGGTATGATAAGAAAAATAAATGCCTGGACGGCATATATATATATATATATATATATATATATATATATATATATATTGTTAAGATAAGAATACATTTTATTTACAAATAAATGTTATATACAGTATTGACACCCGAATGAGCAAGTGCTCGTGCTCAGGTACAGTTCAATTACATGAATAATACAAATAGATTATATACATTTAAAGTTAGGGGCCAGTTACATTTTTATATAAATTATGACACATACAAAAAAGAAATGTATTGGGATTAAGACTTATTCTAACAATAAAGAATTAATGCAATGGAGAATGATATACATGAAATAATATAAACCATATAATGTGATGGATACAGAAGAAAGCAATTAGTAATATATTGATTTATAATAATAATAGAAGTCCCGGCCACGCGTTGCTGTGGCTAAGGTATACTTTAGATTATGCTGTAGTAAACTAAGTGAAATTATTACTTATGAATAAAGACGGGAACGTTATAGCCGGTATAAAAAATTATTATTATCAATATATTGAACATAAAATAAACACTGAACACACTTAAATTATGAAATAATAAATATTTGTAATTCAATTGGAATTCGCGGTTGCAATAAAAAGCACAGCCGCCTGGATCACTCTTTGTTAAATAATAAACCAAATACCTTACCAAATTACCTTACACCGCCATCTGTTAGAATCGTATGGAACTCACAGAAATTATAACTCCTCCTTAAATAATAAACAAATAATTTGCAATAAAGAAATAATGCGACTATAAATTTAGTTATAAACTAACCTATGTCTCAAGTTGGATCAAACTGCACACAGTGTGCAAAATTTTATTAAAATCGGTTCAGTAGTTTAGGATTCCATCGCGGACAAACAACGTGACACGAAATTTTTATATATTAATATAAGTAAAAATAGATGCTGCATATTTATTATTTTAAAATATTCAAGTGATTGATTTTATTCACTTAACTTATTAATTTAAAATAATTATTTTTTTCTAACTAGCTGTGTTTAGTTTAATTAGTTCTGGATTGGATCTAATTAGTTCATACATAATTTGGGTCGAAGATATCTATTATGTTTAGATCCAGAAGTTGTATAAAATTTTGGAACATGTAGAAAGAAGTAGCATTTTGTCTGGTGCTGTAAAAACTTCGAGTGTGCTCTTTAAATTAGTTTTTATTTTTATGAAAATAAGTAAGCAATGTATGCTTAAAAATTTGTTTCATATTTGGCACGTTGAATTCTAAATAAATTAAATATGTAGGGTAATCTAAAGGTTTCTGCAAGCAGATTTTTATGATTCGATTTTGAAGTAATGTTAGGAGAGAAAGGATAGAATTTGCGCTTCCACCCCAACCTAATATTCCGTATTGGATTATCGATTGAACCAGAGCTAAGTAAACAGTTCGCAATACATACATTGGTAAATATGATCGAAGGATGATACATTTGTGAATAGTTTTACGTAGTTTGTTACACAGCAAGGAAACGTGTTTGTCATATCTTAAATATTGGTCTATTATACTACCTAGATATTTCACTTGTGTTGATATTCTCAAGGATCGACATGTGCAATATGCGTTATTACAATGTGTATTGTAATATCGAGACTGGGGTTTGAATGAAATTCATACATACCGCGTGATGTTAAAGAAAATGAATTAATGTAGTATTTGAGATATTCAAAGAAAGTAAATTTGAATCCAACCATTCTTTAATTACATTGATTCCTGTATTAGCATTATGAATGGCTTCGGTCCATGTAGAGTCGGAAAATAAGACAACCGTGTCGTCAGCAGAACTAGAAAATGTTTCTAAGTTAATTTTGAGTAAATCATTAATGTAAATTCGGAATAAATATGGTCCTAAAACAGTCACCTGACGGACACATATATCAATACTACGTATATTACTGTATTATCGTCGATTTTTGTTGTTTGGGTTCTATTACTTAAATACGATTTAAATAGTTTTAAAGCGGTTCCTTTAATGCCAATTTTATCTCATTTATCCAGAAGTATGCTGTGATTTACTGTATCAAAGGCTTTTTGGAGATCTAAGAAATTTCCTAGGCATTTATTTCCTGAGTCTAGTTTATAACTATTTTTGAAGCGACAGTCATAATTTCATACTCTCTACTTATATTATTATGTCTAAAACCTAATTGATTTCTGCTTAACAAAGAGTTTTTTTTTGCAAAAAATTCATTAATCGTGTCTTTATACATATTTCAAAGATTTTTTAAAAACTTGGTAAATGTGATATGGGCCTATAGTTGTTAAGATTATTTTTGTCTCCGGCCTTGTGTATTGGAACAATCACGGCGCGTTTAAGAGCTGATGGAAATATTCCTTGAGAAAGTGGCTTTGCTATAGTTTCGACAATAAGTTTAAGGGTATTATTTGTTATTCAGACTATTCTTGGAGATACATTACTTTTTAATTATTTTATAATGTTTATAATTTTGTTTTAACATATATATATATATATATATATATATCGTTCTGCTTTTGTTCTCTGAACTTGCTGCCTCCAGTTTTTTCTATATGCACTATTTTATCCATCAGTTTAAAAATACTTAATTCAGAGATTATCATAAATATAAAATTGTAAAAATTAATACCTATTAGGTTCGTTTTTAA
Organism: Diploptera punctata; assembly: GCA_030220185.1. Lineage (NCBI taxonomy): Eukaryota > Metazoa > Arthropoda > Insecta > Blattodea > Blaberidae > Diploptera > Diploptera punctata. Next base: position 1,268,833 of record JASPKZ010008888.1, read on the forward strand.
CCATTTAAATATCATAACTCATATACTACTGTCAAATATTAATCATTTGCGGTCATTGGGAATTTAAGCTTTCAACAGATTTTAACTTTGTTTTCATAAAATGTGGTTATTTCAAGCAAAACTGTAGGTCTCAAAAGCTAACCCTTTCACAATTGATTAATTTCTTATTTACTAACTCTCCATAAGTAAAAATAACATTATTCTGTAATAGTATCCCATATTTGCCCTTTACCGCCCTTAGAGGGTTAAAGCTTAACTTCTCTAAAACACATTTATAGTCCATAATTTTCCCTGACCTTATGAATAATCAGAAATATATTTTATAGATTATCATTAGTGAGATTATAAAGAGGTTTATTATTACACTTAATATCAGTAGGATGCTTTGAATTACCGTTGAAAACACACAATTATATTTAAAAATGTATATTACATTACAATATAAATTACATTTAAATATATGTTGCAAAAATAATTTAATAATTGTGATACTTGTTAATTTTTGTTATTGTATTCTATAATATACTTCATTTTATTTGTGTAAGTTTCATAGTGGAATATTGAAAACTCTTGCGTGTAAAAATATAAAACAAGTTATCGTGTCGAAGGGGTGACATACTACAGTGGGCTTCTCGGTGCATCACAGCATACCATTCCGTCACTTCGGTTCCCATACCCGCGGTGTGCGGCGAATAACGACATTTCTTAAGTCCTCGGATGAAGTGGTGAGGGGGTTTCATAGAAATTATGTTTCAAAACTACAAACATAATGAAAACTACTTCTACCCGCAACAGTACTTAATAAACGGTTCTTCTGTTTCACCACTATATTTCTCGTGATTAGCTAAGTTTATGGATTGTTATTGTTTCTTTTTATATTTTCCTGCTGCTCCATCGCTAAAATAATGCATTTTCTTATCTTCCGTAAATTCTTTCAAACAAGAGTTTTTTTTTCTAGAAAAGATGAACCCTTGTAATGCAATGAATTAAATGTAAAAATTATGTAACAAATAAGACAGACATGGAAGATTTTGTGGCATAAGATATTTTAATGCAAATAAGTCAAGTCACATCCCCTGATAACGGAACTGTTACTACAGTAGTTTTTGCGTATCACGTACGGATTTTGTACAATTACATTTTAATACAAAAATGAGAGCGCGCGGTCCACCTCTTGTAAGCGGTATATATATATATATATATATATATATATATATATATGTGTGTGTGTGTGTGTGTGTTATATTAAAATATGTAAGTACTTAAAATATAATACAATTTTATTAAATAATCACTGATTTTGTCCATACTACTTTGCCATTGTGATTAACTGAGGGTAGGTTCATCCTACGGCCCTCTCCTGGTTACATTACACATTTCCAGCGAAATACTGCGGATAATAAGCTGTCAGCACATGCGCCAGATATTACAAAATTGCAATACCTCCAATGACATTACAAGAGAGTAGTACCAGCATTCGTGTTACCTCCAGCACAGAAGATGATTTCAATTTGCCTCTACAATCAAATGACAATAATCCGCGTCATATTAATCAATCAAGATTAAACTATTTGATATGCTATTTGGGTCTTACAAAAAAAAAGTGAACTTTTAGGTTCGAGATTTAAAGAAGACGATCTTTTAGCTCCTTGTACAACGGTTGGCAACTGGCGGCGGAAAGTAAAGATCCGGACAGCGGAAGGTCAAAAAGCAGGTCGCCAAAAATGACCTCATACTCAACTCACAAAAATATATAAAATGAATGAACTAAATATAAAAAGAAAATTTCCAATTAGGTTATTACAAACAATATTTATTTAAGTAGTTATATTCTTTCAACATTTCAAAATACAACAATTGTGTTACTCATTGTAGATGCTAAGTTGTGCAGCGCAGGAGAGTTCGCTGGAGAGCGGGGGCGGAAGGGAGAAGCTAACCGGCCGGCATAGCATATTATGTTACGTCAATCCACATAAAAGCTCTGTACACCCGAACGCAATACGAGAATTTTATTTAATGAAATAAATTTTATATCTATCTCTAACTTTGGCAACATCTGAAACCTCTTTTAATCGAACAGTCATTAATTTAAACACAATATGTGGGTTCGTAAATCGAACTAAATGAAACTTATTTTTCTGGCGGATGTACTCGGCGCCGGTAACCTCCAATATGGAAGCGCCTCCTTTGTGGTACGACTCTTTTGACGTGTGCCAACATGTACTTTGATACGTAAGCGGCTCTTTTGCGGTGCGTCGGCACAAATATCGCTCAAGATTAACGGCCGCCCACCTTGAAGACACTGTTCGCATAAGTTGTTCCCTGCGTGAACCTAACTTTAAAAGAACTGGCTCAAGACCGCAAATGTAATTTCTCCCATTGATTTTTAATACAAATAGCATATGCCTATCTATTGTACTTCATATAATTTTGCAAGTGAAAATGAAAACAAAAACTTAGGACCTCGACAATTTTTTCAAACGCATCCGGACCCCACCTAAAATTACTTGCCGGCCCGTGTCCTAGTAGAACCTTTTATTGGTATAGACATCGCGAAGAAGAATTTTAAAATTATTTCTGTACTGTTGTTACATCCCTGACTTGAATGGTCGCCTAGGAACAGTTTATGAACCGGCAGATTGGAGTATATGATTCTAGCAAAATAAGTCTAAATGGCGTTTTTCTGCATAATGCTAATAAATTAGCTTCAGTTCCAGTAGTTCAGACAGTGTATACATGAACGAAACATAAAGGAAACATAAAGAAATATATGATATATATATATATATATATATTATATATATATATAAGAACACAAGTGGTACACGTGCTGTGATCTTAAGGTCTGTGGTATTTTATTGGGGCAACAAGGAGAGTACACAAATTTACCGTGTTTTCGTGCGAACGGGACTGTAAAACCAGGGATAGACACTGAAATGTTACTAATTGGCCGAAAAGAAAACAACTGGTGACAGAAACAAAAAATATAATAAATCGCCCATTTATTGATTCTGAAAAAAAAAAGTATTGCTACCTTCTTTGCACATGAAACTAGGATTAATGAAGCAGTTTGTTAAAGTTTTGGACAAAAATGTCTCTTTCCACCAATATATTGTTATAAAAATATGTTCCTGTCGAAGGCAAAAGTGAAGGAAGACTTTTTGATGGTCACAAGGTTCGCAAATTTAATAGGGGTGCATGTCTAATATGGAATTACAAGCTTTGGAATCATACAAGGACATCATCGATAAGTTTCTGTGTGTATGTTAAAGATGATAAATATGAGAAAATTGTAAAAACCATGCTCGAAAAGTGCAGGAAACTGAGTTGTAATATGAGCTTGAAGTTACACTACCTCCATTCTCATCTACAATATTTCCCAGAGAATTTAGGAGCACTAAGTATAGAACATGGTTAATGATTCCATCAGCTCATAAAATAAATGGAAACGAGGTACCAGGGTTGATGGGTTGTCTCCAAGATTGCCTACTATCATTGGAATTTGGTAAGAGAAACGGCAGGAGCACAAACGCCAATCAACTCACCGTTTATTTCCTTCTAACCGAAGGAGAAAATAGAGATATTAATGTATATTAGTAGTTTTTAACTTATTTTATAAACTGTTTTAACTGCACAATTGATACTGTATCAAGCATCTGTAGTTTTTACAGCATTTTAAAGAATTGTGGCTATTACATATAATGCAAAAAGTAAACACTTAATTTCAACATGCCATAAAAAACCTTACCTGATACGAAATATTATATTGCGATACGAGTGTGATAAACATTTGATACGGTTCGAGGAAAAGTTTAAAAAAACGAGGCGCTTGCGCTGAGTTTTTTTTTTTTTTAATTTCCAAGATTCTGTTATGTGTTTACCACATGAGTATTTGCATAGCCTACTTTTTTTTGCAATATGTGTATTTATTTTAGTAGTTAAGATATTAGCTAAAATATTAATAAATATAATTGAAGATAAATGTTAGATTTCAGAAGGTGAATCGGCTATATGTGTTGCTATGGAGAAATAATAAGTATTGTTCGTCATGTCGCCATCTTATATTTGTTAAAACTGTAAAACCAATTTGATTTGGGATTTATTTCTGATTATGGAGAAAGTTTTAGATGATGTGTGTAGTGATGATGAAATAGAAGAGGCGTGGAAAGCTGGATGTGATGAATTAATACCGAAATTAATACAAACTGCAGTATCACTATCAATATTTCAAAATAAATGTTTTTGCTTACCGCACTAGTGATTTTGGTCATTTTTAAAGTATTCAGATTTCATAGCAACCAAGATTGTGTACAGGAATGTCAAATTACGATGCACAACAACAATAACAATAGTTACATAGTGCAAAAAAAAACTTAACGTATTTGAATTCAGCACACCAAAATTTGTTTTAGAGACCTGTTAAACCCTGTGCCGCAGAAAAAAATTAAATTCGGAGGCATGTGTAATCATCAGCCAAATGTTTGTAATATACTATACATGGGTATATCGTCACTTGTGAAATTTCCAGTGACATTCATTATAGCATCTTAAATTACGAAACAAATTTTCTGAATAATCACAAAAATAATTATATTTTCTTCTCCTTCGATGTATGATTTCAATTGTTTAAATAACATAATATTAACCTTTCGCTATAAAATTGATATTTTGTATGTTTGAAGCATAAGTTATTTACAAAATTGTATGATAAATACCATTTTTGTGAATTCTTTCGACGAGACTAAGTTTCAATCATAATGACAATATCTCAAGAGTGTTTGTAGTAGGCCTACATGTACTTCCTTCGCATTTATTATAATAATTGTTTAATGCATGGTATTTCTTATAGAACTTTACATTATTTGTACACATTCGAATTCTATGAAACAATGACCATGCAACAGCTGTGATTGGATAATCGCGTGATATATGGGCTTCCAGCCGACACCCTCAAACGTGACCTTGTCTATGACAGGTTCGAGGTATACTAGACTTTAGGTACAAAACACGTCTACAGTAATTATTTTATTGCGTCTAGAATTTTAAACTATCCAGAAAGAAATTCAGATCAGTGTTTAATCACTCTTTTTTTTATTGTATACATTAAAATCATATTATAATATTACATTCAATTCAAATATTAAAATATTACATTCAATCAAAACTGTTGCCATTTTTCGATTTCATTGAGAATTTTCATTTATTTTATAAGCATTTATTATTAGTAATGTTATTATCAATACTGAAAGACAATTTATTTATCTTCACATTACTATATCATATGCAGTATTATGACCAACCACATGCGTAAATTTTATTTATAAATCTGATCTACTCTTATGATATCCTGATCTTTCTCCCTTATTAAGTAGAGGTTATATTACGAGGGTAAACTCGACTGAATCGAGACACAGGGCGAATAGGAAAACTTTTAAATGTAGTTCTTTTCACTGAAATCTAAGACTCTTAGCGAAAGTGCTGTTTCTCCTTTCGTTATGAGAAGAATACACAACAAAAAAATGGTTGTTCCAGGTAAGTGGAATAATAGCTTCGTACATTAAACATTTTCATTTCTTGTACGCGTACGGTGTATCTTATAACGAATGGTTCAAACACGAATTAATTTTTGCTAAATTATGAAATATGTATCCCCAAAGAGATTGAGATAATCGCCGTCTTTGTCGACAATAGTTTTAAGAGTTGCCAACCCATGAAAATTGAAACACTGAATTTCGGGTGAATATGGACACTATTTTTTGTGATAGAGATAGGGACAGCGTATTTCACTCATGTATTTGATAACTATAGTAGTGCACATGGGTTATTACAAACAGTGTTGGACAGAAGTTGATTTGCATAGAACTATTATAGCATTCCCTCGCCGTAAAAGTGAGAGTAACGATCCGCTAAAGAAATCAGTTGGTAGCCTACAAATAATTCTTCAATTTACTGCACATGGATTTGAATTATATTTCAACAAAGTAAAATAGACAGCTTATAACACTATGTATGGGTTTTGTTTACAAAATATAATATAATGATAAAGGACCTCAATAGTACAGTAAGAACTCCTTATTCACGGGGGATATGTTCCGCAAATATGCCGCGAATATAGAAATCTCGAATACGGAATGGTACCGTAATTTGTATGGGTATATAGGGGATACGATCCAAGATTACGAAGTAAAATAAAAATTATCAAAATAAAATCAATTAATGAGAGATTCTAACAATTTCTATTAATTATTATTGTCAGGTTTAGGAAAGGGCTTAACTTAGTAATTTTTTCCTGTTTTGTCGCTTTAAAATATATTACAATTAAGATTGATATTCAGCCGTGAATTCTGCGACAGAATTTCTTATTTAGTCTTCGGATTTCTTGATCAATTTAATTCAAACAGCGTGATACAGGCGCAAACGACTCGCCAATGCATAAACGGTTAAGCATTTCTATTTTTACTTTAAGCGGAATACTCCTTTTTTCCGCTTCGGAAGTAATTTTCTTTCCTGTTACTCGACATTATAAGTTGGCAACAAAGCAGAAGAGACACGTGTTACTCAATCAAAATTATTGCAACGAATGACAAATTGAAATAATAAAATACAGATCGTGGCGACGGCTGCATTTATCAACGGACATAGCAGCACGTGAAATACTGCGACGGTGGCTTTTAATAACGAACTTTAAGCTTAGTAACAATAAGGTTTGTTTTACTTTGATATTCATTTGTCCATTTGGTTTGAATCACTCTTTGTAAAAGCCGTCTTGGCACGTGCCTGCAGTAAAAAAGTTGCCGATGCGTTAATAAACGAAAACTAATCCTTCTAATATACCGACTGGATCCACCAATAAAGAAATTTATAACCGCGAATACAGGAACTGTGTCTCAATTTTTCAACTCCCGAAAAATGAATCCGTGAATAAGGAGCTTTTACTGTATAATGAAAGTGCATTGGAAGCTGAGGGAAGAAAACACTATAAAGAAGTAAGTCTGATTTATGATAGTTTATATAGAATATTATGTTACAAAATTGTGCTTAAAATGTCTGACAAATAAATATTTTCCAAAATAAACAATTCTGAACTGTCCCGATTCACCCAAAAAAAATCCCTATCCACCCTAACAAACTAGGATGAATAGACATTCAGTACTGGATTATAGGCTTAAATGTCAATAATTCCTCGTGCATTCGATTGATGAAACTATATTTGGTACAAAATATTGATGAAAGATTATATTAAATCATGAAGCACAAATCTCTTAGGCCTATCAATAATATTAAAGATTTTCCTATTTTTTGTCCTGATTCACCCGAGCCTACCCTACACATTATATTCCCAAAGGTCTAAGTTCAGTGTTGGAACTGTGAGGACGAGTTTTTTTTTTCTGTGTTGGGAAAGAACATATTCTCATAAAAATGTAAGTAAAATCAAAATTCTATACAATATTTTATTATGGCATTGAATGTGTGTTACCGAAAGATGATAATACCACACATTAATTAGTTTCATTTCTGTGTCACTTTTTTTTTCATGGCAACACTAGTTGTCACAGAGCTTTAGAGTAAGCAAACTTTTGTATTTTTTTAAAGTCTCATTATCTATTATTATTCACTTGGATGAAATCGTAAATGTTATGAGGAAATGAATGGACCAAAAGCAATTATATCACTGAGAATAGTCCCTCCATATAAAGCATCTGAGGTCGACATTAACGAAGATAAGTTTTATAAAGCGGGATCATTATTTGGGCATACAGCCTTCTCACTCACTATAATAACAAACAGTACAGATTGCAGGAGGGCGGTCTTGAAACAAATTTCACGCAAACAAGCGTCGAAGTTCCGCAAAATCCTTCAATGAGTCATAGCGAACGGCCAATCCCTGCCCAATGACGGTTAATGAGATGATTGGTAGAGCCTTCTTTGCCACAGTACTGTTATACAGTGAATCAAAGCGGACTGTGTAGAGTTTTAGTTGAATAGGAAAGACAGAGATAAATGCCTAAAGTGATTGTACAATATAATTCCTACATGGGAATAGTGAACTCGAATGATAATTTAATTTCCCGATATAGAAAAATAATCATAACAAAGAAATGTTAATGGAGCTTTTCTGCCGGGGGTGTTCTTGCATGCTGCGTACCAATGGCTACTCTACCATCAAGTGGGACATGAGATCTCTAATATTAAATTTAGAAGACAAATCCAACTACAGATTCTATCATTACAGACTTCACTGGAATCTGTAAGGCAGAATCGAAAGGGCCACTTGATAATTAAAGGATATACGGGACAATTCATATCAAATCGGACAGCAAAAAATCTTGCAATTTATTTTTTTAATTGTATGTATCCATAAATATAGTGAATACATTTATAAACGTATTAATACAGAAATTTAATTTTTATCATTTATAGGTTCGTAGTTATGATGATCTAAAATTATCGTAAATATGATAAACTAAAACGTTTACTAATATTTCTGAAATAGTAAACAGCAAAGATTTGTTTCAAACATATTTATATAGGTGATATCATGTAGTTTGAGGGTGTAAAGTAAAGTGATCCCACAACAGGCCTCAGGAGGCCTTTGGGGTAGTAGGAGGTTAAGGCTCCCACTTTTTCTAGACAATCGGCACTTGATGTCAGCCGGGTTGTCAGCCCTGCGTGACGGCCGCCTTTACCCCAGAACAAGCGTCTGGTACTCATTTCCGTTAGAGGCTGAGTCGACCCCAGGGACATAGTGCCGCCAGAGGGTTTGGGTCAGTTTAAAAATCCTGACCCCAACGGGACTTGAACCCTCGACCCTCCGGCTTGTAGCTCAGTGCCTTAACCACTACGCTACGGCGTGCCCCCGTTTAAGGGTGTTATTTTTATAATTAGGATATTTTTATTTTCGGTGTCAATTTTCTGTTTTATGGCGGTTTACTGCAGTACATATCAAAAAAATGAAAACGGAAAAAATACAGGATACTATTCACGTAATAAGGATTAATTTCCAGCAATTACTCTTTTGCAGAGTTGAATAGTTCAGACAATATAAATGTTCTTTATTCTATTTTCGTAAAAAAAACTCGCGGGTCCACGGCGAAGCAGATTCATTTCACGACCAAGGTCGCGCGCGTACTTTATTGAAAGAACTTCATCAGTGACTTTTTCAACTGCCATTAAATCGAATAGATTATTATATGTTCTGCTTAATGGAACAGTACCGTAAATTTATAAAAGTGGCGATATTTTAATTCTTACGCAGTAGATATTTATTTATCAAATTTTATAGCTGAAGTGAGAAGTAAAGAGCTCAGTTACTTACGTTTACTGTGAATTATTAAACAAATTATTTATAACTAACTCACTCACTGGCTCTGTGGAACCTGTAGGTTCATGGCAGCGCGGACATAAGCTCTCCATACATCCAATCTGGTTTCGAGTTATGCCATCTGGAGACGTCCAGGTGTATTTATGAATATCTTATGCTGAAATGTTGTGCTCTTAACAATGAGATTCTTTGATGAGGCAAAGGTGACTAATCTAACCCCATTGTCGTTACTATCTTCATGAAGACTGAATTTGGCTATTGTTAGTTTGAATATATCTTCCCGCCCCACTTTTGCATTAAAATCTCCCAAGACAATTTTCATATGATATCGTGAAAGGCTATCAAATACGCATTCTAATTCTTCATAGAACTTGGCCTTCATCTTGTCATCTTTATCTTCTGTGGGAGCATGTATATTTACGATTATAAATCTTGCCGTTTACCCTTTAGAATTATGTATGATATCCTATCACTGACAAACTTAATATCTCGGATAGTGGATAAGATCCTCCTTCGGACTAAAAAACCCGTTCCAAATGCAGGTCTTTCTGCACCCCCGTAGTATAATGCAAAGCTTCCAGATTCCTGACTACCTTCTCCTGGCCATCTAACTTCCTGTAAAGCGACTATATCCAAGGGTTATTTATCTAATTCTCGGGTTAATACCTCTAGCGCCCCGCTATTGTATAAAGTCCTAACATTCCATGTTCCTAGGAACATGTCCCTATGTTTGAGCCTTTGGCATGTGTTTCCTGAAGTAGTCCCCGCCCGGAGAACCGAATGGGGGATTATTCGACCTCCGGAAAATTTTACCCCAGTTGAACCCATGTCCGCATTTCTTGACAGTTGTATTTTTTACGGTGAAAGATCATTACTCTTTTTGGACCAAGGTACTTTTTTCGTCTGGCTTATCACCTTCGACCAGTCCGGCACGGGTAACCCTATCGGCAGCAATGCTACCGCCGGCATAGCTCTCGGGATCATTTAAGCACGCAAACCACTCCACCACGACAAGGTAAATATACCACGGAGGGACTGCTTCCCTATATGAAATTTAATTATGCCAAGTATCAGACTCTTCCCTGCGTGCAATGTGCTTGAAAGGGGTATTACGTTTTTTTCTTCACGTATTAATACATAGATTTGTAGAAATTACAAAGTCAATTCTAAATGGCAACTTTAGTTGTCTTCAATTTTCTCCATGATCCTACACATTTTAATTTAATTTTTAGAATGCATTTTTACATGTTGTATGCACCTTGGAGACTGTAAACATCTTAAAACAATATAAAAAAGTAATAGGTACTTTGATATTTCTGAGCACAAAGAGAAAAGTGTTTAATTGTATCTTAAACCTTGGTTAGAATTCAAGTTAAGAATAGAATACATTAATAATAGATGATTATAAAAATTGGATCGAGAGCTAATGATACAGCTCATCATAGTAAAGTCTACATGTGGAAAATATGCTGGGAATTAACTAACCCCTCTTCTACACTCCCACATGTCTGTTCCTTCAAATAAATACTCTTCTGAATATTGATAAGAAAGAGCAGACAGACATTGTGTTTTTTTAAATAATATTAATCCTTTCAGGACCAAATGAATAATCAGACATCCATGCTACAAAACTGACACGTTCTCTAATATTAGCAGCAAAACGCACTTCCTCTGATGCTGTAATATTGAAATTGATCAACCACTTTTTCATAATTGAAGAAATGTCTTGTTATACTGTCTCACTGATAGTAGGCTATACAAATTATATGGCCAAACTGTATACCTACGAATTACTAGATATTACACATGATTTTTACAACAGTTTTGTCTTTAATGGTCGTGATATTGGATGATTAGTTACTAGAGTTTATAAATAAATGTTTTCCTTTGTTTCCGTTTTTATAACATTAATGGAAATACCTTGGTTATGTACGAGTATCTGATTGTGGGCAGATGGTTATATCTCATGTAGTAGGTGATGAATTAGAACACCACGACGCTTTATGGCCCCTGCTTCATTATCCAGGCGCTAAATCTGCAGTGAAAATCCGAACTCTTCGTCTTTATATACATGTTCCTTTTGTTGAAGTTGGTCACATAACAGAGCAAGAGACTGTGGGAGTTGTCGTCAGGTGTTGGAAGCGTCTAGGGACTCGTAAAACGTCTTCCAAACCGTGAACACACATCTGGGGTCCAGGACCCCATTCGCTAACCTGCCTCTTAGTCCTTAACCTTCTTCCTCAGATACAATTCGTATTTCTGTCAATCCAAGGAGGTCATACCTAATGAATTTATAAAAAAAAATAATGTTGAATATTCGAACTATATACACATGTTTCTTACCGCGTACAAATAGAACATTCTCAAGTTATATTACTCATTTATCATAAGTAATGCCACAAGTGATTTCCAATTTACGTATGTAGAGAATTTGGAAATCAAGAGTGACATTTGTTAGGGCTGTTTAACGAATAAAATTAAGCTGTTTTCTCACAAATCATTATTTAAATATAGTTATTTTAAAATATATATTTACCCTCTTACTAATAATCCATATACAACTTTTATACAAGGTTTATACACATCTCAGTTGTAAATTCTTACTAATAAACACTGTATTAGCTGTTCAATGTACAAGAGGTGTACAACTTTACATGTGAATCGTTATACATGCCTTCAGCCTTGTTTAAGGATTGTATAACTAGACAAAATGTCGGACTTTAAAGTCAATTGATTGTTTTCTTATGATATTGATGAAAGTTTCCTTAAATTTAACGCAAAATGTAACACTTTAACGACTGTTTGATGGATGCACAGGACATAAATAATATTAATAAAACTCTGGGTAGGAAAATAAAGCATCATAAAATGCCTTTTGTTACACTCATTCTCAATTAGGCATAATAATATTTTAAAATTGAACATTGATTCACAAAAGAGTGTGTTCTACAATAGTTGCTGTGAAACAAGATTTAACCAGAATGCAGTTTAAATGCTTCATAATATTATTTTAACAAACTTTTCTTGCATCATTAATACATGATATGCATACCAATATAAAAATGTATATAATTATAAAGGCAGTATTGTTGCAGCAAATCAAATGTTAGCTTGATAGTCTTGTGGTTAGAGCTTCTGATTCAGTCCGTGAGGTCCTAGGTTCGATTTCCGATGAAATTGCAGATTTTTTTTTTCGCTTAAAGCGTTATTCTGTTGTCGCTAACATGTCCTACTATTTTGAATGTTTTCTAACGCATCTTAAAACACGGTATATAATTCATAAATAATGGGAAAAACTTTCATTAGTTTCCAAGAATCGTTCGAAGTTCTTGACGTTAGATGGCAGCACATTATCTGTGAAACTAATTCTACGATATATTTGACATAGCCTAAAGAAAAATGTAAATATATTAAAACATATTTTTTCCGTATCTCCCCAATTAGGGAATGTTTTGAAAGCCTGTATAAGAGATTTTTCTTAGTAAGACTGTTAATGTAAACGACGATGTTTGAAAACAAATGAGAAACGATTGTTATGTTTCATTTGTTCATCACTACAACCAGATTATATTATGCCTCGACATAAAACATTGACGGGTTGGAGTGAGAGACAGAGAAGAAGGAATATATATATTCCCGTACACATAATATAGGCCAAATGCAAATTAAATATTAAACAAATGTCAAATGACGCGTTATTGTTTTTTTTAAATATGGCTTAGCCAAGTTATACCACAGATTTCCTATCGTTCGTATTTTTAAAATAAATCGAGAATTAATGCATAATGACGTATTTGTGACAAACATAAATTGATTTTCAAGAGCTGTGTTATAGTTTACTAATTCATTAATGTTGCAAATGTGTAAAATTTACATCAAAACAATTATGAATATAAATGATCTAAACAATAAAGAAGTTCTCTGTCACAGTATTTAAAATACTATTTCCTCTGAGAAAATTATAGTAACACAAAAATGATTATAAGGATAGAAATTCATAATTTATATAAAGCATGGAATAAATTTGGATAAACTATCACTTGAAATTTGGCACATATACATACTGAGTGGTTTTGACATAACATACACCTACAGCATAGGCTATTTGCAAGTTATGTATGGGACATTCCATACGAAATCGGCAAAAAAATTGTGAAAATTGAACTCACGTCTTTAAAAGTTTACAATTTTTTTTCAGTGAAACTTTATGATATACTGAATATCTGAACCGAATTTCAAGTCTTCGCTTGGTGTAATTAAAGAGTAATAGAGCTGTCAATTTATCGTATTGTTTTAAATAGTCTCTTTTATAAAATACATTTCTCGAAGTATGGCTATTCTCTCAACTTGAAAAGACAGTCACATTATAGATGTTTTTATGCTCTATCGCTTGAAAATTAGTATGTTAATATTTACGTTTTTGTGAAGGGCGTAAATGCAATTAATATGCAACTGACCTTCCTCACCAAAAAATTTATAAAATCAAAAAATGCCACATTATTACCTGAACACCAGTTAATTTTTTGTAATTAGTATTAAAGTGGAGTCTTAAAAGGAAACTACCAAAAATAATTATTTTTCCAAAAATCTCCTATGTGTAGACTGCCCGCAATACCTTTCGCGTGAGTGGAGATCGCTCGCTCGTACAAACAATGACGGAGCTACTTGGTAATAGTCCTTTGCGCACTTACAAATATTTTTTATTGTTATCATCATCATTACATTATTTTTATTATCATTATTACAATTATTACATCATCGTGGACAAGCGGTTACTCTGCACGCCTCCGATTGCGAGGTTCGCGGGTTCAAACTCGATAGGAATCAATGACATTTTAAAGGCGTAACAATTCTGAATGTAGCTTTCGCCAGAAGGAAGGAAATCCGTGAGTCCCGTGTCGTAAATTTATGGTACGTAGGAGAACCTCGCGCTTGAAATAAATTGCTACATAATAAACGTCATTAAATATAACAATCTTTATTGATATATTCAGTAGGCGGTTAATTTTGTGCTGATTTTGGCTAATGTATAGTTTAATTTAAATTACTAAGCACCTACGAATTCAAGCTGGTAGGCCTATTAAAAATATTTTCTACAGAGTAGTTTTGTAATGTGTTGTAATGTTTTGTACTTGTACCCTACACCAATGTTTGATGTTGAATATTGTAAGTAATGTTAAGCTATCGATAATAATTTATAACAATTTTCATGCTGTTACAAGTAATATTTAAGAGGTGTAAATATATTTTATTGGCTTGGTATCACTTACTGATCTTGCATCCCCTACTCATGATATATCTAAGATGATATTAAAATGCACGATAATATTAGCTTTTATTATAAGCTAAATTATTATAGTACTTGATTGAATGTCTAAAATTCCCATTATTCTTCTTTTATAACACAAAATGTATACCTCTACGATTATTCTCTCATTCCAGAAACATTTAAGAAATTGTAAAATTATATATTAACACATAATATTGTTAATAACTATTGAATACTAATATATGCATAATTAAAATTATATTTAACTTCTAACTCACCATTCAGTCTTTGTAGATCTGCAAACTTGTGAGTTAAAAACAATAAGATATTATTTTAAATTTGACTGTGACACTTAAAATGACGAGATGCACTAAACATACTGATGTAAATCAATTGTTTAGTATGTAATCTGAACTTGAGAATTGTTGATGTAAAACAGATGTTTAAGGAAGACTTGCTGATGCTGCATTATTATCGTTTGGTAGGAAGTGGTACGAGTATTAAAACATTCGATTTTATTTGGAAGTGATATCTTATAACAATACTATTTCGTCAAAGTTTTCAGGGTACAATACAATACACTGAATAAAGTTATTTTAAGAAAAAGTAGTAATTATAACATAATAAAAATTTATACCATTATATTCAATTAATGATGAAAGAGTTTTTGTTATATAATATTACATTTAAACTGTAATAAAAAATTTGTAACAAAATAAATAATTTGTTTTAAAAAAAGGGCAGAAGATTACGAGTATTTGAGAATAAAGTTCTTAGGAAAATTTTTGGATCAAAAAAAGATGAACAGACAGGTGAATGGAGAAAACTACATAACAGTGAGCTACATGATCTGTATAGGACGCCAGATATAATAAAAACAGTTAAGTCTCATATGCTGCAGGAGATGTGGCACGTATGGAGGAAGAAAGAGGTGTTTGGAAATTTCTGGTAGGAAAACCGGAGGGAAAACGCCCAGTTTGGAAGACTTAGAATGAGGTGCGAGAATAACATTATACATGATTTGAGGGAAGTAGATTATACAGGGGATAATTGGAAAACGTTAGATACGCCAGTTGCTTAATATCATTTGGGATAAAGAAGCTCTTCCAGATGAATGGAAAGAATCAATTATCATACCAATTTATAAGAAAGGAGATAAAACTGATTGCAACAACTATAGGGGCATCTCATTACTTTCAACTTCGTACAAAATTCTAACAAATATATTAGTAAGCAGACTTACTCCCTATATTGATAAGATTCTAGGAGATCATCAATGTGGATTTAGAAGAAACAGGTCTACAACGGATCAGATTTTTAGCTTTAAACAGATTTTAGAAAAGAAATGAAAATATAATGGTACTGTACACCAACTATACGTAGACTTCCAAAAGGCATACGATTCAATTAAGAGGGAGAAGTTATATAGTATCCTGCTAGAGTTCGGAATTCCTAAAAAGTTAGTTAGACTTATACGTATGTGTCTAAATGACACAAAGAGTAGGGTGCGTGTAGGCAAACAGTTTTCGGGTACTTTTGAAATCCACAATGGGTTAAGCAAGGAGATGCACTATCTCCTCTATTATTTAATTTTGTACTAGAGCATGCCATCAAATCTTTAGAGAATGAAGAAGGCCTACAACTCAATTGTATTAATAAGCTGTTAGTTTATGCTGATGATGTAGTACTTCTGGCCGAGAGCGAGGAGATACTAGAGGCCAACACGCACACACTACTGAGTAACACTGAGAAATTGGGACTGGAAGTAAATATCAATAAAACTAAATATATGGTCACACATAAAAATACATTATATAATAGAAATGGACAGCTAGCTAATGACAAATGAGAGAAATTTTGAGGAAGTGGCTGAATTCAAATACCTAGGAACAATAATCACAAACAGGAATGAGATGCACAAGGAAATTAAACATTGGCTCGATTATGGAAATGCATGTTATTATGCATTACAGAGACTCTTGACTTCCCAACTCTTTTCAAAAAACGTTAAACTGAAAATATATAAAACTATTATTCTACCAGTTATATTATATGGATGCGAAACATGGACTCTTACTTTAAGGGAGGAAAGGTGATTGCGAGTATTTGAGAACAAAGTTCTTAGGAAAATTTTTGGACCAAAGAGAGATGAACAGACAGGTGAATGGAGAAGACTGCATAACAGTGAATTACATGGTCTTTATAGGAAGCCAGATATAACGAGAACAGTTAAGTCTCGTAGACTGCAATGGACAGGACATGTGGCACAAATGGGGAATGAAAGATGTGCATGGAAGATTCTTGAGGGAAATAGATCATAGAGGGGATGATTGGAAAACATTGGCTCAGGATAGGGATATATGGAGAGCTTATGTTCGCGCGGCCATGAACCTACGGGTTCGATAGTGGCAGTGAGTTAGTTAGTTACAGGGAATGAGTGCAGAAATATAAAATGTATGTGTAATATGTGTTATAAATATATTAAATTAAAATACAATGAAGGAATTGATGTGTATTACTCATTCATGTGTTAATGTTCATACTGAAAGTGCATTGTTACAAAAAGAAAATTGTGCATCTGCAATGTGAATCGAGTTAATACCTCGCGTATTTATTATTAATGGTTAAAACAAAGTGAGTACATTATATTATTTAAATTTAAATTAAACCCTGTCTAATCTTGGTTTCAGTAATAAATTTCATATATATATATATATATATATATATATATATATATATATATATATATATACACACATATTCTCACCTACTTCTTATATGTTATATATATATATATATATGGGGGTCAGAGGCTAATTGAAATATCCGGATATTTGATCTGGTCAAAAACCCTGATGGAACCGATATTTAATCCCTGGGGTGAATTCCGGAGGGTCTAACTTAGCCAAATCCACTCTCTTCATCTCCACGTTGGGGCCCGTCGGGACCTTCTTAAGATCTTTTAAGATGCAAAAGAGAGAGTGGGGTGTGAAAATAAACGGTAAGCTACCACACCTATATAACCCTAGTAAAGCTTCAAACATGGCATTGATGAGTCTTTCCACGGTAAAAGACTCCGGACGTAAATTATTCCCCCATTCCGATGTCCGGGAGAGGGATACTGCGGAAGGAAACATCATGCAGTCAAAACAACAGAAGAAAAGAAGACTAAGGATTGGAGCCTGGAATGTGAGAACTCTTCTGCAAGCCCGGAAACTGGACAATTTGAAGGAAGAAATGAGAGAAGAAACAGAGTGGATGTGATGAGAATATCAGAAGTGAGGTGGGAACAAAGTGGTGAATTAGTGAGTGATGAATTTAGAATGTTTTATTCCAGTGGTGATTCTAATGGAAATCATGGTGTCGGTGTAGTATTAGGACCACGTGTGAAAGAAAAAATGATATCAGTGCGTTATGTGGACAATCGGATGATAATGGTGAGGTTACAAGGGAAAAAAAGTGGACCTGGTGATAGTGCAAATTTACATGCCCCATAGTGGGTTAGTAGATGAAGAAGTGGAGGAAGATATGACAAGATAGAAGAGATTGTTGAGAGATGGAAGAGGTGGGCATGTGCTATCCTAATGGATGACTGGAATGCAGTAGTTGAAGGGCAGGATGGAAGTACAATTGGAAGATATGGATTAGAAAAAATAAATGAGAGAGGCGAATCACTGGTGAGTTTCTGTTTAAAGGAATTCAATGATAATTGGAAATACAATGTTTCAACAGTATAAAAGAAGAAGATACAAATGAATAAGCCCTATGGACAATAAACGATACCAGATGGACTACATTCTGATAAAGGAAAGATTCCGAAATTGCTTGAAAAATGCGAAGACCCTACCAGGAGCAGATATCAATTCAGACCATGTACTACTAATAGGCGAAGTAGATATTTCGCCTGAAGAAGATAAGAGGAATATAGGCAACAAAGAAGTTTGACTTGGAGAAACTTAAAACTGAAAAGGAAAGGAGAAAATTCCAACATTTTCAGGAGAAAGCATCTACCATGGAAATCTCATACGGCAATATCAAGAAACGCTGGAGTCATTTGAAAACCTCTATACAGAGGAAACAATAGGATACAAAGAGAGCAAGAATATTAAGAAATAGTGGGTCACAGAAAAAAATGTTAAAGAAGATGAGAAGAAAGAAAAAAATGGAAAAATAGCAATACAGAAGAAGCCAAAAGAAACTACAAGAAACTAAACAATGAACTTAGAAGACAAACTAACAAGGCAAGGGAAGAATGGTTGAAGCAGAAATGTGAAGAACTAGAGAATCTGGAAGAGGAAAGGAAAATATGATTTAATGTACCAGGAAGTCAAATGCTTGGAGTATGGAAAGAAGAGGCAGGAAGACTATGTGGCTGATATAGGATGAAAACAATGAAGGAATAGCAGATAAACAGGGAATTATGAATACATGGGGAAAATATGTAGAAGAGCTATATAAGACAAGAAATCGTCCGGCTAACTTGGATATAGAAAATGAAGAAGACGTACCAGAAGATGAAAAAGGATTTTCAATTCTGAAGGAAGAAGTTGAACTAGCAATTAAGGAAATGAAAAATGGGAAAGCAACAGGGGTAGATGGAATCCCCATTGAATTGATTGAATGCTTGGGTGAAGGAGAGAAGGAAATTCTGCGTTTATGTAACAAGATATATAAAGAAGGTGAATGGCCCGCAGAATTGACTGAGACAGTGTTAATACAAATACCGAAGAAAAACAATGCAAAGAAATGTAAGGAGTTCAGAACCATCAGCTTGACATCACTCTCTGCAAAGATTCTCCTGCGAATACTGAATCGACGTTTACGTTCTACGATGGAAAGCGAGTTGGAAGAAGAACAGTTTGGCTTCAGGAAGGGAAAGGGTACAAGATATGAAATTGGATTGGTACGAACAATAGGAGAAAGATACATAGAAAAAGATAAAGACGTTTATGCAGTATTTATTGACCTGGAAAAGGCCTTTGACAGAGTAAATTGGAATAAACTCCTTAAGATCTTGAAGAAAATTGGGTGTGAACTGGAAGGAAGGAGAGGAGACTCATAAGTAGTCTTTATATGAAACAGCGAATAAAAGTTAAGAAAAGTTAAGATAGGAGCAGAGGGAAGACATTTGTCAGAGGGAAGACAAATTGGTAGGGGGGTATGGCAAGGATGTCCTCCATCACCTACACTTTTCAACATCTACCTGGAAGACCTAATGAACAACTGCTTCAGCAAGGGAGGCGTAAACATGGGAGGAAGAAGAATAAAGTGCATAAGAGTTGCTGGTGATATGGCTTTGCTAGTAGAAGATGCAATGGCACTGAGGAACATGCTGATGCAACTAAATGATAAGTGTGATGATTATGGGATGAAGATAAATATACATATAAGACGAAGGCTATGATTATAGGAAAGAAGTCAAGGAATATAAACATGAGGATTAAAGATGAGGCCACTGAGGAAGTGGAGAGCTTCAAATACTTGGGTTGTACTATCAGTAGTAACATGAACTGCGGTCAAGAAGTAAAGCAGAGGAAAGCAATGGCAAAAGAAGCTTTTAACAAGAAGAGAAGCATTTTCTGCGGACCTTTGGCAAAAGAAGTACGGAAGACGCTAGTGAAGTGCTTTGTGTGGAGTGTAGCATTGAATGGTGCAGAGACTTGGACATTACGACGGAATGAGGAAAAGCGACTCGAAGCTTTTGAGATGTGGATGTGAAGAAGAATGGAATGTATAAAGTGGACAGACAAAGTAAGAAATAAATATGTGCTAGACAGAATGGTCGAAAGAAGAACAATGCTGGAAGTCATAAAGAAGAGGAAAATAAATTGGATTGGCCACTGGCTAAGAAGAAACTGCCTGCTGAAGGATGCCTAGAAGGAATGGTCAACGGAAAGAAAGAGGCAGAAAAAGACATCAGATGATAGGCAATATTAAAATAACTAATTCCAGTTCTTATTTCTTGCATCCACGAGTTTCGAGGTCTTCTTTTTTTCTTCTTCCAGGTGGACACCATTCCAATGTTTTTCCTGGGTAACCTTTCTTCTTGCTTTCGTCGTACGTGCCCATCGCAATTTAATTGCTTATATCTAATATAATCTACTACAGAATATCTAATAATAATATTTTAAGGCAGTATTTCTTATTTTTTTCTAATTTTGAACATCTTGCTGCTCTCCTCAACAAATCCATTTCCATGTATATACGTTTTTGTTCTAAGTTTTGTTGAATTTCTAAACTTCAGTTCCATATGTGAGAGTACTTCCCATTATTACTTACTTACTTACTCACTGGCACTATCGAACCCGTAGGTTCATGGCCGCGCGGACATAAGCTCTCCATACATCCCTATCCTGAGCCAATGCTTTCTAATCATTCCCTGTATAATCTACTTCTCTCAAATCATAGTTAATGTTGTTCTCCCCACCTCATTCTTGGTCTACCAATTGGGCGTTTTCCCTCTGGCTTTCCTATAAGAAGCTTCCATGCACGTCTTTCATTCCCCATTCGTGCAACATGTCCTGCCCATCGCAGTCTACGAGACTTGACTGTTCTTATTATATCTGGCTTCTTATAAAGATCATGTAGTTCATTGTTATGTAGTCTTCTCCATTCACCTGTCTGTTATCTCTCTTTGGTCCAAAAATCTTCCTAAGAACTTTATTCTCAAATACTCGTAATCTCCTTTCCTCCCTTAAAGTAAGAGTCCATGTTTCGCACCCATATAATATAACTGGTAGAATAATAGTTTTATATATTTTCAGCTTAACGTTTCTTGAAAGAATTTGGGACATCAAAGTCTCTGCAATGCATAATAGCATGCATTTCCAGAATTGAGCCTATGTTTAATTTCTCTGTGCATCTCATTCCTATTTGTGATTATTGTTCCTAGGTATTTGAATTCAGCCACTTCCTCAAAATTTCCCTCATTTGTCATTAGCTGTCCATTTCCATTATATATGGAATTTCTACGTGTGACCATATATTTAGATTTACTGATATTTACTTCCAGTCCCAATTTCTTAGTGTTACTCAATAGTGTGTGCGTGTTGGCCTCTAGTGTCTCCTCGCTCTCGGCCAGTAGTACTACATCATCAGCATAAACTAACAGCTTATTAATACCATTCAGCTGTAAGCCTTCCTCATTCTCTAAAGAGTTAATGGCATGCTCTAGTACAAAATTAAATAGTACAGGAGATAGTGCATCTCCTTGCTTCAACCCATTCTGGATTTCAAAAGTGTCTGAAAACTGTTTGCCTACACGCACCCTACTCTTTGAGCCATTTAGACACATTCGTATAAGTCTAACTAACTTTTTTAGGAATTCCGAACTCCAGCAGGATACTATATAACTTCTCCCTCTTAATTGAATCATATGCTTTTTTCAAGTCTACATACAGTTGATGTACAGTACCATTATATTCCCATTTCTTTTCTAAAATCTGTCTTATACTAAAAATCTGATCTGTTGTAGACCTGTTTCTTCTAAATGCACATTGATGATCTCCTAGAATGTCATCAATATAGGGAGTAAGTCTGCTTACTAATATATTTGTTAGAATTGTGTACGAAGTGAAAGTAATGAGATGCCCCTGTAGTTGTTGCAATCAGTTTTATCTCCTTTCTTATAAATTGGTACGATAATTGATTCCTTCCATTCATCAGGAAGAGCTTCCTTTTCCCAAATCATACGTAGTAACCAGCGTATTTTGTCCATCAATTTTCTCCCCCTGATTTCATCAATTCTGCTGGGATCTCATCTGAACCTGATGCTTTATACATCTTCAATTTTTCAATCGCCATTTCAACCTCTAATGGACTCGGTTCTGCGACTAACATTTCTGCTGTCTGTAACTTATCCTCCTCGATGTCCTGTTCTGTATGTACATTTAATAGCTGATTAAAGTAACTTTTCCATCTATTTAGTATACTCCTGGAATCTGCAATCATATCCCCATTTTAATTCCGAATTATGTTTGTTCTAGCCTGAAACCCTTTCTTCTCTATACTAATTCCCTGATATAATTCTCTAATGTTCCTATTTTTTGCGTTCGTTTCAAGATCATTAATCTTCTCTCTCAAATATCCCTCTTTTTACTCTTTAGTAACTTGGTGGACTCATTATTGAATTATATATTGTAACTTATTTTTACTGTTTACATGTCTGTTCCATAAGACTCCATTCATCATTGCTATTGTTGCTCTACCTTTATTCGTTCTGTTCTTAATATTACTTTCTTGTTTATCATCTTTATCTACTTTTACTCCCAGATACTCTAATTCTTCACATCCTCTAATATACCCCTTTTGATCTTCGGTTTCGGCTTCACAACCCATATATATTATTTTTTTAAATTTATTTTCAAACCCCAGTCATCGTGTTAGTCCAATATTATTCTGAACACAAATTCCATGTCTTCTTATTCTTGAGCAATTATTACCTGGTCATCCACAAATAACAGTGTACATATTGTATCTGTCGATCCATCTCAAAATTGGTACTTCAACTGGTATAATAAATAATAATAATAATAATAATAATAATAATAATAATAATAATAATAATAATAATATAATAAAAATAATAATGATACGATATTATTAGTATTACTATTATTTAACACCCACATTCATACTTACATTATAGAGGCCTACATATTTAAGATACCGTAAAATAACTAACTCACTGGCTCTATCCGATCCGTAGGTTCATGGTCACGCGGAGATAAGCTCTCCATATATCCCTATCCTACGCTATTTTCCAATCATCCCCTGTATATATACTTCCCTCATGGATAATGTTATTCTCCCACCACATTCTTGGTTACAAACTGGGCGCCTTTCCTCTGGTTTTCCTACAAGAACCCTCCATACACCTATTTAATTCCCATTTCGTGCCATAAGTTCTGCCCATCGCAGTCTGCGAGACTTAACTGTTCTTATTATATTTGGCTTCCTATGCACACCATGTAGCTAATTGTTACATAGTTTTCTCCATTCACTTGTCTGTTCATCTCTTTTTGGCCCAAAATTTTTCCTAAGAACTTTATTCTCAAATACTAGTAATTTTCTTTCCTCCCTTAAAGTAAGAGCCGTATCGATATGTAAATATTTCCATAATGTTTCATTATATAAGATATAAATAAAATTTTAGGGATACATATTTAAAACAGAGTTAATCAAATTAAGACAATTTACCAATATTTATAAAAATATGTAAATATATATACTAAATCAGTAGGCCTAATATTAATTCTAAACTGTTAGGGGGATACAAAGATTATTGCATACATTCTTACAACAGAACCTCACTTTAGCATACAATACTTGTACAGCTCACAATGTCTTTCAATCGAATTAAAAATAACTATCTATTTTATGCCTCTATTTGCATAAGTACCTATAACTGTTTATCCCATCTAATTGCGAGTGGAGTTGTTGCATTTTATTACGTTGGATTGTAATTTAAAATAGACAATGTTCATTATATTTGCTTAAGCAGCATTAATACCACTTTTAGCTGACACGAGCTAGCAAAACCAGGAAGAGTGAGAAAAAAGCTAGCGCTGTACTTTCTGAGTAGCCTCGTCCAGCTTGCCACTCGACCAAGTCAAGTGGAATGAACGACTTCTTCCGTCAAGAGGGTTCCATAGAGATTTGTCGATGTTACCAAAAATTACACGCTCCAAGTAAGCTATAGTTAAATTTTTATGAAAAACGGAAAATGTAATTCTATCGCCAAATAATACCAACATATACAATGGTGACTGGCATATTAAACTCTTTACTACATTTCTAATTACACCATTCAACTTTTATGGTCGGTTTCACCAACAGAGGTAACTGTATTACGCCACTTTCCCTATGTATAATGCATAGCTTAAACTGGCTTAATACCAGTTTTATATATTTTAATTTACATTGCGCACGGGCCTGCTTGGCCGTACGGGCATTTTTTTCCTAAATAAAATAAAAAACACTAATATTAAATAAATGCGTACATGGCTATGCACCTATATTTTATCGTCCCATTTTTTTTCTATAAGAAACGTTAGATACATTTTAATATTCGTCCACGGAAATGATAAAAATTGTCCTGTCGGTCGCTTTAAGCTTGCTCATATCTAAACTTTCACACATATTGCCCAGTTGTATAATTCCCGGTGGTATGTTACGGAATTCTACATATCTAAAAGAGAACTGTATGAAGTTCTCCGTGAAAAATCAGGTGAAGGTCGGAATAATCAAATCAAACGTTTGTTTCAATTTGTGTTTAAACATTGACAGTATCTCTGAAGATTGTGTAAAGAAGATTCTTGTAGATGTGTCACGGTTCTGCAGCAAGTATGTAACAAACTGGAAAAATGCTACGGAATAGAAGATGTAGGCATATTTCTTAAAACTAATTTTACTTGGCTTGAAAAGAATGAATGTTTTCAGTTCCTATATGCACTCTGAAAAGCAAAGTGTCAGTCCTCAAGTCAGTTTTGAAGATAGTAGCGACAGAAGTAAAAAGCAAAAGACTGAAGAACTTCGACGTGTAAATTCGTCCATAGAACGTGCTTTTGCAACTAAAGTATATTTAAAGGAGCAAGGAGAGCGAAAGGCATGAACTAATCCTTTGCCTAAAGTAATTAATTAAAGGCCCTTGCATCAATTAAGCAGACTCATATTTTTGTAACCTTAAATTGTTTATCTTGCACATTTTAATGGAGTTGTGCCCAAATAGCGAGTTCCAGATTTTTGCCATTTTTTCCCCTTCCGTTATGGAGCCTGTGCAATGTTGGGTATTAGTCTTTCTTTGTTAGGAATTACTACACCACGATAATTAAGTAATGTTTACTTCCCTATAGATGTCATAAATGGCACGCGGTCAACATACCGACCCAATGAGGCATCTAATGGGCAATTAAGGTATTACTATGATGAAAAAGATCGGTAATTTGCACAGAGACATTTATATTGAGGCTTGCGGTTCTTTTACAAGCATGATAAACTTCAGACTCGGGACTCATGGCTTTAAAGCCCATCCCGGTGGACTTTCTCCTTGGATTTTTGCATCCTAAAATCTATTGACTCCTGGTTGGGTTTGAACCCCCGACCCCGGGACAAATAACATAATCACCACTCCACCACGCCCAACAATAAAAATGCCACAATGACAAATAATATATGTCACTTTGTTATTCATACATACCTAATATACTGAAAACATAAAAAGCAATCATTTACAACAAATTACCGGAATATTTAATATGCAAATATCTACAGAGGAAAAGGAAGCCACGGTATGTTTAGAAAATTATTCACATCTCCATAACTGGTAAGCGTCGCATCACCATTAAACAGGGCATTTAAAAATGGATTTGTTATCCATTCCCATAATTGTAGGCCCACGAGGTTTTGAAAAAGTTACCATGCAGTTATTGATGAAGAGACATGCGGTATGGATGAAATGTGTGGCATTTAAGTACACGGTGGGCACTTGATTTTGATATGCCAGTTAGTCGTTCAATACTTCTAGTACACACAACAGCAGCTACCAGTGCGAGTTCCCGAGATTAAACAGTTTCTGCTTAATTGAGGTTTCAGACGAGTCGGATGGTTTTCTGAGGATATCTTCACTTGTAAAGCTCTTATGCTCTAATTGTAATTCTTAGACTTTCCCAGTAAATGAGGATCATGTCAACCTTTATTAGAGTACATAATTTAACACTGTACAACGTTTGTACGACTTGGTCAACGTTCATCTTGAAAAGCAACCAAATAAATGAACGTACAAGAGTGTGGCTGAAACTGCCGTTTTGGTTTGTTCGTATGTTGTAACATTACGTACACCGTACGCAGAGCGAGGTAAGCTGACCGCGCAATATCAGAAACAAAAAATCCGAAGGTGTGATTCACCTTCCGTTGTGTTATCATTGTTAGTAGTTATTTCACAATAAATAATTATACACTTATGAACTCATATTAAAGATTACAATGATTAAATTATGCCCGTCAAGTGTCCTAAATTAAAAAATGGTCCCACTCGACCATCTCAGATTAGGTTCAAAATTTGTGCATATGTGCACATACATTTGTTAGGTTAGTGTGCAAAATTTTGGCTCGATTGATGAAGTGGCTCCAGAGCTAGGGCCACCTTCGTGGACCAATGCCATGTCATCAAGCACGCGGCGCAAAGAGTTTGGTCAACTTTCAATTAACCTTGTGCTTCAACTGTAGTGTCCTATTACCTTGAATTATTTTATACTAGTATAACGTTTGATGCTAAATGCAACTATAGCATTCAGATTACATGGAAAATATTACCAGTTATGGTATTTGGTCTGAAAGTGCCTCGCAAAGTTTAACACAGAAGATTTATACCATGCTTTAACCACCATTTACTACAAGGTATACAAAGCGTAAAAATGAACTTCCTTAGAAGAACAACAGACTGCACAAGATTGGATCGGATAAAGAATGTAGATATAAGAACAGAGTTATATATCCATCCATCCATAGTAATTCTGCCCGAGGGCAGGTCTTTCACTGCATTAATAGCATTTTCATGCTATGCTTTGCAGCTTTACTACGGAATTGTAGCTGTGGTAGCTTCCCGTTGCTTTTCACACCGGTGAAGAATAATGATGATTATGATGATGGCCATATTATTTCGGGGACCGTTTGGGCCTTAACGTTTTTCTGACATTTGTCTTACAGGTGAGGAAAACCCGATAAAAACCTCACCCAGAAAAACTGTCCCAACCGGGGATAGAACCCGGGGAGTTTATATATATATATATATATATATATATCTTCATTGAATGATGAAATCAAAGAATATAAAAGATAACTGGTTTAGACATGTAGAAAGATTGAATGTAACAAGGTTACCAAAAGCAGCATTTAAGTAGAAGCCAAGAGGTTCAAGGGATGTAGGAAGAGTAGTGAAAAGATGGACAGAACAACTGTGAGGCGGAAAAAGCAATTTGCCTAGCCCGTGAAGTGAAGAAGAAGACGAAGAAGAAAGAAGAGATGAAAAGGGTAATAATTGAAGAATGGTCAAATATCAGCCCTCGAATGTTCGAAAAGACTATAAGGTTAATGAAGCGAATACAAATTAATAAATATCAATCACACTATCCATCAGTTTCAAGATTAAATTTTAAGCGTATTAGTAACAACGGGAAGTTAAACAGTACGATTATATATATATATATATATATATATATATATAATGATATGAAAAGAAAAAAGAATGCTTGAGTCGGGATTTTAACTCGAGTCTCATATATATATATATATATATATATATATTCGGCCGCGGTGGACTAGTGGTTATGTTCCTCGCCTCTAGTTCCGGGTCGATGGATTTTTAGGACGGAAAATTCCATGCAGCAAATCCTCTGAGAGGTACTTCAAGCCGTGAGTCCGGAGTCTGAAAATTTTCAGGCTCGTAAAAGATCATTAAGCCTGAATAAAACACTTCTAAGCAAGATTTACCGACATCAACGTGCTAGTAATACCTTAGTTGCTTGTTAGATGTCTCATTGAGTCGTCATTCATGACATCTACGAGCAAATAAGGTAACTAAACATTAACGTGGTCTAGTAACTCCCTACAAAGGAGATGCTATGGCTAAACAATGGGCTACACCAGTATAGATAGATAGAAATATATGTATTAATCACTAATAAATCATTATAATTTTCATGAAAATGTCATTTTTATAACATAAAGCTGAAAATGTAATTTTAGAAGCAATTATTTTTTTAAGTAATTAACTCCCTCTACTGCTCGATAATAAATGCATCTTATCTCCCTTATAGTATAAATATTTTCATATCCATTTTAGAAAATATGCTATTTTGGAATTGTGTTTTGGGAGGTAAGTGCATTTTTTCGTTATTGGTTAATTGCTATGGTCAAAAGGAAGTTATAATAAATTTCAAATGATAATCATCATCACTAGCCGCTAGGAGTGAGCTTATTATCCCGTTCCGTTCCGTTCCGCTGTAGTCTCGAGGTAGCGTGCTGCCTTGTCACGCAGCGGGCCCGAGTTCGATCCCTGGTCGGGACAGTTTATCTGGGTGAGGTTTTCATCGGGGTTCTTCCTCACCTGTAAGACAAATGTCAGGAAAACTTTAAGTCCCAAACGGTCCCCGAAATTATATGGCCATCGCAATCATCATCATTCATATTCATCTTAGATTAAGCTTATGATTAGGGACTCTCCTGTCGCACCATCATCATCACCTATCATATCATCGGGGCAACGTAACCCCGCCTTCCAGGCGCCCCAACCTCAAAAGTGCGTTGCAAGTACGCCATGCAAGGAGAGAACACCAGGAATGTCGAAAGACAACCTGGGGCATTTGCAAAAAAAAAATCCATAGCAACAAACAATAGAATAACTAAATATTGACATATTTACTCGTGCAAAATTAAAATAACATATATTTTAATATATAGAATGTGAGAACGGAAAAATGGTACAATTATAAAATTCGTTGATAAGTAGAGCTGACCACTTCATGTAGGACTACTCGTTATTTCATTCGGGAATAAGCTCATTCTACTAATTAACTTTATTCTAGCTTGAAAAACTAATAGCCTAAATAAATTCAGTTATTTTGTTGAATTGTTACAAGTAGTAAATAAGGATATAAAAACATAAATATTATTGCATTTAAATTCCAAAAATAAAAAATAGGCCAGTGATTTTAGAACTATTCACGCGATCTAGATATACTGATCTAAAAACCTATCTCATGATAGAATTTTTCATAAAACTAAGTGTTTACACACATTTAAGAATCAATCTATTTACATTGGCATTTATTCATATAAAACATAAAGTAATAAATCTCTTATATTATTAGCCATTACGCCATGTATTCGCAAACTGATTACATAATGAATATTGCACTACTAGATCACAAAAAAATGAAGACATCTTAGAAGAATTACACATGGAACCTTCAGAAAACAAAATTTCTGATAAGGCAAGACGGATGCAAAATGTTCATCGAATGGAAGTTCACAGGATAACCAAACAAATGTTAAGCTATCAACCTGCAGGAAGAAGAAGACCGACGTCCACTTAAAATACTTTAGGATAGTATTTCTCTTGAGGCCGAAACAAGTCAACAAATGGTCTAAATTCGTTAATGTACTATGATGATGAAGATGTCTTTATTTGCAAATACGTGGTTTAAATAAGTCTAAATTAGCAAATAGACATAATATGCATTAACTTAAAATTACAACTTACATCATGTTTCCATTCTATTGAATATTCACTATTAAAACTATTTTTAACTAAATGTAGACCTAATAATTACAATACTATACAGAGTAAATAATAATATGATTATTATTATGTCCACTACTGTGGCCTTGGGGTAGCGTGCTGCCTAGTACGTAATGAGCACCAGTTCGATCCCCGGTCGGGGCAAGTTTGACAGGCGATATTTTTTCGTGTTTTTTGTTAAGCTGTAATAAAAATGTCAGGAAACTTTAAAGTCCAAACCGTTTCGAATATAATCTGACCGCTATAATCATCATTATCATGTGCGACATGTTTAGCATGAACATGTGAATGGTGTTTTGCTTTCAGGTTGCGTTGTCTTGGAGGAATCCGTGACATCGACGATCACTCATTTGGAGCGTCCTTTCACGTCCTTGAATGGTAAAATTGTATGTGTATGATGCACAGATTAAATCACTCTCCCGACAGGTCGTACTACTGTAAGGACCAGGTGACATTATTATTATTATTATTATTATTATTATTATTATTAATATTATTATTATTATTATTATTATTATTATTATTATTATTATTATTATTATTATTATTTGTGCATAATAATCCACTGAGGTTAAATTATATAAAGTATAGTAGAGCTCTAAATTTAGGGGTACCAAGAAAAAAACCTCTTGTTATCCATTTTTTTTACAAATTCTATATAATGTGAGTTCTGTCACCACGGCATGGGTTGCGGATAGAGAATGCGGTATCGAGGGTAGCCTGCTAATATAGTGAACAAGTTGTGGTGTACATGGACAAAGATAGATCGTTCATCGTGTGGATTTCTCAGGAAGCTAACAATCTCGCCCATTAAAAATAACTTTAATCAAAAACATTAAGAAAGTCGTCGAAATAGAATGGTTAACTCCATTAGCGCAACATCATCATCATCGTCCTTTCAAGTATTAGGCCCAGTGGCCCGTTACGGTCTCCCGCCATCTCCGAAAAGTCGACCCACAGATCTTCTGCCTCCAGGAATGTAGTGAAGAATTTGTTTTGGTATTCTGTGACGATCCATGCGCTGAATATGGGCTAGCCAATTGTTTCTATATTCTTGGAGGTATTCAGATATAGGTACGATGTTTAACTCTCTGGCTATTGTTGAATTTCTTTGGTGGTCTAGAAGGCTATAACCTGCAGTTCGTCGCAGAAATTTCATCTCCGTGGCTGTAATATGACGATCATCCTGAGTTCTGATGGTCCAAGCTTCACTGCCATAACAGATTATGGGTCTAGCGAGAATTTTATAGATTTTCATTCTTGTGTGTCTGCACTTTTGATGGTTTAAAAACTTGGTTGATATTCTTAAAGCTTTATTATAGTTTTGTATTTTGAAGGATATATCACATTCCTCATTATAAGTTAGATTATATCCTAAGTATTTAAATGAATTAACTTGTTCTAATATTGAATTCTGAATACAAATTTTACTTCTTACTGGGAATTTCCCTTGAAAGGCCATAACTTTAGATTTTGTTGTTGATATTTCCATGCTAAATCGTTGGGCTATTATATTAAGATGATGAGTGGAATATTGTAATTCATCTTACATAAACAAAGGAAAATGGATATGGGATTTGGTAGTTGTGTCAATAATCTTAAGATTAAAATTTAAAAACAATATTCTTTCCTGCGGTATTCTATGGATACGAAACATGGTATTTTATATTTCAAAAATATATTCGAAAATAAAATTGTGAAACTAACCTTTGGCCCCATAAAGGATAAGAATCAAAGGTGGACGAAGCTTCACAGTTCCATATTTTATATATTTGTTATTATTATTTTATTTAACGAAACTCTTTAACAACCAAATTAATTAGGCATCGCTACATAAATCTGGGCATTAAACGACCTATAATATATATATATATATATATATATCCATCCATAGTAATTCTGCCCGAAGGCAGGTCCTTCACTGCAATCATAGCATTTTCATGCTATGATTGCAGCTTTACTAGGGAATTGTGTAGGTGCGGTAGCTTCCCGTTGCTTTCCACACCGGTGAAGGATGATGATGCTAATGATAATGGTAAGGATGATAATGATAAGAATGATGGCCATATGATTTCGGGGACCGTTTGGGCCTTAAAGTTTTCCTGACATTTGTCTTACAGGTGAGTAAAAACCCCGATAAAAACCTCACCCAGAAAAACTGCCCCGACCGGGGATCGAACCCGGGCCCGCTGCGTGACAAGGCAGCACGCTACCTCGAGACCACAGCAGTGGACTATATATATTTTTTTTTCTCCAGAGGGGTCTTTCTTCAAGATTGAGGTTATTTAACATGTCACGAGACCATGAACCTAGTTTTCTTGTAACTGTATCCATACACAGGATTTGTATGCCCTAACAATTTATCGTTCCTGGGCGGTTTCAATCCACTAACATTGGAACCAGATCCGAACACCGGTAATCATTAATCATTCAAGATCGACATATCGTTTTCCTTGTATTATTTATTAGGCTTATTAAATCTAAGAATTATTATATGGGCTGGTCATGTTTTCGATTTTTTTTTTCAAAAAGATACGATGTTTAGTTACATTTTCAATATATCTTGTCCATTTCAAAGTAGACAACGTTTTTTTAGATTCTCTAACCACTCACCAGGGTATTCCACTTACACACTGTAATCCGACCATTTTTTTAATGTCTTAGATTTAGTTTTATCAATTTTAACAGTAATTATCCGATGTCTATACTTTTCTTCATATCCTTCATCTTTGTGGGGCATAGCATATAGTAACGTCCGCATACATTAGAACAAGTTTACTTAGTCTAACCATCATTGGAACTTCGACTCTACTTCTAACTGCTATATTGTCGATAGATGAATTAAATAGCAGTGGTGACAACACGCATCTCTGTATCTATAAATGCAGTTACACTTTCCAAAACGTGACCCCTTTCATGTCTAACACAGAAATTCACTTTTTTCTTATAAATCTACATCATAATCATATTTAGTTGAGTTATAGGTTAAATCAAACGCAGTCTTTCATTGATTTCCAATGCACAAGAAACAGATGTTCATATATATATATGGTTAATTATATATTAAGCTTGCATTGCTCAATGTTAAATATTTAATTATAACATTATATATATATATATATATATATATATATATATATATACTCGTTTCTTACCCTTTTCAATAATAATCCATTAGAAACCTACAAAAGAAAGCGTCCAACTATGGGTTGGGCGGCTCAAGCGAATATTTTCTAGCATATCCGTGACTAAGCTACTATGAAATGTAACCGAAAACGTTCCTCAAGGTGAAGCAAATTGCTTTACCAAATTAAAAATTTAAATTAAATTAAAGCAAATTGGGCTCGTCAGCCAAATATTCTTATGACATTGGGAAAGATCGTGGCTGCGATCACAGTTCTGACATTCCTTAAGATAGTACCTTAATCTATAAATTTTATCATAATAAGTTCCGAGATAAAGCGCTATTGTAATTTTCTTTTAAAATGATTTTTACAAGAATGGTAATCAAATAAATACATGGAAATAAAAACATCAAAGATCTGATATGGCTACTCGTAATGTTTTAGATACAGAGGAAGAGAACGCCTGAAGGCTTCTATATCGGCAACTGCTTTTACATAATTCTTGAGCGGGCTAGCCTATGTATATAGGCGAACTACTATATAGTCGATATTACTGATAAAAATGATTTTTTTTTCGAAAAAAAAACTATAATGACATTTTGCACGGACATGTTTGGTCGTTTGTAGGTATTCCTGTTCTACGATTATATATATATATATATATATATATCCTCCAGTATTTACTACTCCTTCCTTCACCTCCCACACACACACACACACACACACACACACACACACACACACACACACACAGACAAAACTACACCTATACATACATGTAGTAGCAGTAATGGAATTTATAGACTTCCCCCCCCCCAAAGAAAGGAAATACATTTTCATTTACATTGCGCACGTAACTGTTTGCAGTACGTGCATGTTCTCTTCCATGAATCAAGAAAAAAAACATACGAATATATAAAGAAATACATATATGCCTACACACCTACACTCATTAATAAAAAAGACAAAGCCGATGAATATATAAAGTCTACATCTACAGTACATACACAATAATACACATATATACGCATACTTAAAGACAATGTGCACACATATGAAAAAATAATAATACAATAATAAAAACTAGCTACACAACAGATTTTAAAAAAAGGACCCCCCCCCACACCACACATACCACCACACAAATCCCACCCCCCGCAGACAGCAGATGCAGTAGAAGGATATTCAACTAAGACTACTTATATAATACAAACGAAGATAGGAAAAAATACCATATTGAAGTTTTTATTATTAATAATAGCCTACATAGGCTCGCAGATATCCAATTTTGCTATCCCTCAATTTACTTACTGCACCCAAAAATTTTATTTCTCACTTCACTCTCGTCCGTCCTAAAAGGCCCCAACACGCCATCCCCCCACAATCCAATCTTAGAAATCTCTCCGGCTGCAACTGCAATATAAGTTTCTCTGTCTCTCTACAAAACACTGTAATATGTTGCCAGTTTTCCAAGTCATTGCACAGATGGCATAGTTCACCCATACATAAAAAGAACAGGTATCAGAAGAATTTGGTCTACAATATATCACATTTTTTTTTAGAATAAGACAGATTTTAGAAAATAAATTGGAATATAATGGCAGTGTGCATAACGCTATTATATGTTGCCAGTTTTCCAAGTCATTGCACAGATGGCATAGTTCACCCATACATAAAAAAGAACAGGTATCAGAAGAATTTGGTCTCAATCGATTTTTTTTTTTTAGAATAAGACAGATTTTAGAAAATATATTGGAATATATTGGCAGTGTGCATCAACTGTATGTATACTTCAAACATTCGTAGGGATTCAACTAAGAAGAAGTTATATAATATCCTCCTGAGTTCGGGGTTCCTAAAAAAGTTAAGACTTATACAAATGTATCTAAATGGCACAGGGTGTATAGTGTGTGTAGGCAAACAGTTTAGATACTTAGGAAATTCAAAATGGTTAAAGCAAGCAGATGCACAAGTATTCAATTTTGTACTAGAACATGGCATCAAAGCTTTAGGAGGATGTAGAAACCCTACAACTTAATGGTATTAATAAGCTGTTAGTTTATGCTATTGCTAGGCGATAGCGATGAGATACTAAGGGCAAATACACACACTTTATTAAGTAACACTAAGAATTGGGACTGGAAGTAAATATCAATAAAATTGCATACCACGTATAGAAATACATTTATAATTGAAATAGACAGTTAATGATAAATGAGAGAAATTTTGAAGAAGTGACTAAATTCAAATATTTAGAAACAATAATACAAACAGGAATGAGGAGCACAGAGAAATAAATATAGGTTCAACTGTGGAAATATATAGTAGTATGTATTACTGGGACTTTTGTCCGAACTTCTCGCAAAAAAGTTAAACTGAAAGTGCATAACACTGTTATTCTTCCAATTATATGGATGCGAAACAAAGACTCCTCCTTTAAGGGAGGAAAAAAACATTACGAGAATTTGAGAATACTAGGGAAAATTGTGAAAACTGAAGTATTAACAATGGATCGCTAAAAATATGTACCTGCAGTGCAAAGTTTGTATCTGAATCCGAGGTTCGTGGGTTTCATCCTGTAAAAGTCAAAACAAAATTTTGAATGTGAAAATTCTATAAATACAGCTTTCTTCGGATGAAAGTTTAAAGTCGTCAAACAACAATATTATCGCCTCATTATGATGGTTGCCCAGCGGTTCGCTTTGTTTCCCCGCAACTGTTATATATAATTAAATACAATATGCGCCCTCAGGGGTCCTCATCTAGGGGATATGTGGATGGCGACCACAAGGTGCCCAAGCTGTGCAAAACATTTCTTCCACTTACTTGTGTTTTGCACTCTTTTAACTTTACTATCTAACCTCTCTTGGTTAACTCTTGTTTTTTCGACCCCGACGCTATTAGGGCATCCGAGGGCTAGGGAGTCTTTCCTTTCTTCCATTTCTTCTTTCCTTTATTTTCTTTCCTTCTCCAGAAAAGCCTGACCAGAGGCTATAAGATGGTAGCCCATCACTGGTCTAGCCTTCCTTTGGCCAGCAACCAATCGAAGGGACTATTATTATGCTTTCAAGTCTTATACGAGAATTTCCCATACGGGAAAATTTTCTATAGGATCGTAACAGGCCTTGGCCTAATACTTGGAAGGAAGAAGAAGAAGAAGAAGAAATACAACATGCCGACTACCGCCACTATAATAATTCCGCATGTTAATCATTATCAAGCATTGTCGCGCAGCACCAGCTTTTATATAAACGGCAACCATAATAATGAGGCGATAACAACAACAATATTGCGACGTTAAAGATTCCTTAGATATATGAAACATATATCTGGCAAAATTGAAATACAAAAATCACATATTCTGGAGACACGATTAGTCTCGTTCGCTAAAATAGAAACATAACATAATGCAATAACACCGACGTCTGAGAAGACGTTGACATTTGAGTCGTGTTCACGATTTACTGATTTCAGATTCCCGCCGAACAATCTGCCTAGCGTGATTCCGTGTTTTCTTCAATCACTAGGTTTCTTGCTAGGTTATTATAATTACATTATGATTGCCAATTTCATCACAATAATTCCATAATATCACATTTAAATCAGTGAACTTCTACAAAGTCCTTCATGGTTAGATGGTAGGTATAATGTCTACTTTCTACTCCGGTGGCCCTGTTCGTTTCCCATCGGAGTAGGAGATGTTAAATCGATACTTTTGGTCAAAGTATATGTAAGTATATTCATGTGTTCTTTTATCTCATCACGGTTTAGGCTCTAGGCCTGTTCAGTCTTTAGAACATATTTTCTTTCAACACATGTGTTCCAATTGGTATGGTGTGTGTGTGTGTGTGTGTGTGTGTGTGTGTGTGTGTGTGTGTGTGTGTGTGTGTGTGTGTGTGTGTGTGTATGTATGTATGTATGTATGTATATTAGGAACTCTCACTTGACTTAAAGAAAATAGGAAAGGTGTAACCAAAGTTTTATGAAACTTCATTAATGTTTCTTAGCATTTTTTAAATATTATGTGAATAGGACCAAATATATTCTGAAACCTACCTATTTTGATTTAATTTCTAACAATTATTTCGTAGGCTAAATAACTACAAAATGAAACTTGTTCTACCTGTTTTTATAATTTGCTACTATTTACCAATGATATGACTGAAGGATATACCCAAAAAAAAAACGCTTTCTATCTAAAGGCATCCCACCCTGGTAATTACGTTGCAAAATAAAGTCCTACAAAAGAAAGAAGAGTAAAAAGAAAAGAAAAAGAAAACGAAGATAATTAACTTCTATATAAATAGAATATAAGCTTAACTGTAAATACAAAGTCTGTGGAAAGATCCACAGACATAGGTGTTAAATATCTCGAAATTTTAAAATCATGTCTTTATTCCTGCCACAAAACATTTTTATTCGACTCGTGATTATTATTTCACCTAAACTTGAAGGCGAGCCACAAACTAACTTCTCGCTTTACTAATGCAACTTCATGTATAAGCCAACATTCATAAAAATAACATTATTACGGTTCTTGTGAAAAGCAATGAGATCCGGTCACACGTGTAGGGGTCACTAATTCACCTTGGATTGGTTAGCTTGGAACTTTGACCTGCATCTGGAGCTTCGATCGTACAGTGTACGGTAGATGAAGCCATTGATGTATAAGGGTCATCCTAGTCTCGGTTTTAGTACAGGCAAGTGACCTTTTATGGCAGAGAAATGCCAGTACATAGTTTACGCCCATCTGTTTTCACCGCTCGCTTCCTAAGCGAGTATAATATATAGAGTGCTCTACTGCTTTATCTAATTATCAAACTTATGTATATTGCATTTTCTAAATTGTTAAACTTAATTTACATCTCGAATGGAGCTTTCATCGCCGTTGTAAGTGTCATAAACTAATATGTGCCCCGGTAAATGAATTTAGGGATGTCATGACACAATCATTCATTATTCCGTTAACATATATTACTTCAATTCAATTCTGAGATACGTTTATACATTTTGGCCATATCAGAACTACAAAAGTATACAGTTATTTGAAAATCCTTTTCTAATACGGCAGAATAGTGAAATTGATTTAAGATACATATTGGAGGACTTTTTATTTTCAAAATTATATAAGTAAAGGAGTTCTAGTATATATATATATATATATATATATAATATATATATATAGCCTATATATCCATCCATCCATAGTAATTCTGCCCGAGGGCAGGTCCTTCGCTGCAAGCATAGCATTTTTCATGCTATGCTTGCAGCTTTACTACCGGGAATAGTATGGCTTGGTAGCTTCCTGATAGTTTAAGGATATTATTATTAACGTTTTTAAGATGATGTAAAACATTTACCTGAGATTTGATCTTATTCGTGCCTCACGTACGACACTGAAAGCAGAAGAGATACTTCACCACCGGTACCACCGTCCGACAAAACAACCACTGCTTATTAATGGACGACGTACTGAGATTTTCACATGTACTGTTGTACATTTCCTAAAACTTTAACTGTAACACAGTAATGTAGTTTAAAATATTGATTAAAGGAAGAATGTTTTATATTTTAAATTTCATTTCAAATAGTTATATTTAAGAGGCTATTTTTCGTTAGAACCATTT
This sequence comes from Diploptera punctata, assembly GCA_030220185.1. Classification (NCBI taxonomy): domain Eukaryota; kingdom Metazoa; phylum Arthropoda; class Insecta; order Blattodea; family Blaberidae; genus Diploptera; species Diploptera punctata. Next base: position 1,307,474 of record JASPKZ010008888.1, read on the forward strand.
TCATGGATAACAAAGTATAGATAGACCTATAATTAATTAGGTATTAGTTCCATATCCTCTAAGATGAGTAAACGTTTGGCATAAGCTATATTAATGTATTTTTTCTGAAAATTAGTGTACAGACAAAGTTAAAATTTGTAAAGTGTTAAGAATATTAATTTTTATATATTTAATTCATAAATTTTATTAGACTGTCTTAATACAATAAGGCCGTCGTGAGGAATGGTAGGTAGTTACATGAAGTATCGACTTCAGATTGAGAAAACCATCTATAATGGCTAAGTACCCCCGACCTGCTGATCACATTTAACATGGTTAACACCTATACTGGTAAATGAAATCGTCCACCACACTGGTGATTAATACATATACCTGCCATGAAGTCAGCAGTCGCCTGGTAGTTAAGAGCCTTCTAGGGCTGTCGCACCATGGAATTTAATAAACAAGGTCATATCGCATCTATTATTTTATTGAAACAAATACACTGCAGTCCTATATTTCTACTGAGTTTGTCATTTGTGTTCTATAGAAGTTCGTCGATTTATCTTTCTTAACACTATGCAATAATTACGATCACTATTTAACTCATGCCCAAAATGGGAATTAATGACCAATCGCATTTCAATGAATTTTGAATTACAACCAATCACAGTCGTTTTTAACCTCGATTTTATCAGTTTAATTTTATCAAAAAACAAGCTCCTTCTTAACATTCTGAATAGGCCAGAGCATTATTTTGCAGTGACTCTCTAAGAAATGCGTTGAATATATCAATTTATATCGAAGATATAAGAATCCTAGAACGCAAATGGCTTCCAGATTATTATACAGTGCACGAATGTAAGCAGATACTGCTTGCGGGTTATAATAGAAAAATAAAAGAAACCACTGTTTGCACTTTCTTAAACGTATTATTTCCCAGGCATTAAAGTTCCAGAAAAATATAATTGACATATTTACATCATAGGACATCAGAAATTAATTACTAAACAGTTTGGTGTATTTCATATTTTCTCCACTAGACCGCATTCTTACAATATTGCGATCCTTTGACAATAAATAATATGATCTGGTCGCAGTGAAGAACAAATCAAACAACAAACGTTTCTCACTTGTTTTCAAACATCGCCGTTTACATTAAATATAAAAATATTTTAAAATAACTATATTTAAATAATGATTTGTGAGTAAACAGCTTAATTGTATTCGTTAAATAGTCGTAACAAATGCCACTCTTGATTTCCAAATTCTCTAGATAAATTCACTCCTCACAGAGTGAGTCGTGATTTTATCGATAATTTGGAAATCACTCGTGGAATTACTTATGATGTAATAAAACTCCATTAAGCATTTGATTTCGCGACAGAATGGTGATAATAACATGAAATATAAATAGTCCATTGTGAGCATCGAAATTTTAGTTCAGGCTCTCTCGATAACAAATACCACCATCTGAGCTAATTCTTTCGGTAATAGTATCTTAATAGTTTCCTTATTTCGAAGACAATGTTATTCTCTTACAATCTTCCAAACTTCAGTGGGAGATAGCAATTATAGTCCTTGAGTACGGTATGACGTGGTTGTGAAAATGGGAATTGGATAGAGCTGCAGTCAGCAAGTTTCGAGATGTACTCCCTAAGGACAAGAATGAGAAAGATCGTGGCTTGCATCTCCAATCTCCCATGTGCCCTAGAAAAGGAGTACTGTACTGCTCACACACTGATTAGCAACTGAGTTTCTTGACGCATCCCCAAGTGAATTTTGAATTTCAACTCTACTAGTTTTAAAGATTACTTCCCTAATTTAGATATTCTGCTTAATTTCGATTATTTTGTAAATATCTATTTAATTTTCATAAGAATTACATGTCACTGACTGTGGTATATACAATCATTATAGAACACTCATTTACATACAACACATGGAAAGTCCCTGATGAGTGATCAGCTCAATTACGGACTTTCTCCTAAAAAAGACAAAAACTGTTTCAGAAGTATCCCACTACATTAAGCATCTACTTCCAATTAGAATGGTAGTGCAACAACTTTCTTAGAAGAAAAAATAAGGGGAAAAAAATTAATTCCTTGCCCAATGACTTCTCTCAAGAAGCATAAGAAACAGTGGTCTGCTAAGCAATTAGCCGAGTTAAAACTTAAGGAACTTATACGAGTTCAGTTTAGTACTCATAAATCAATATGAAAGTCAAGTATCAGCATAATTTGTAGCAGATTAATTCCGAAAACATATTAGGGACTCTGGGAAATCTAAAGTGTTAATTACTAGTTAATCTTATCTGGAAAATAATAACGAATTATTAGCAGTTAGATTTCCCAGAGCACCTAATGAGATTTAAAACTGGTCTAGTTCAAATTACAGAGTTAGTTTCCTTTCGTAGTAATTTTCAGTCTCGGACATTACTTGCTTACTTTTCTTATAACCCGACCATTTTACCTTGCACACAACAGGATCCCTATCTCACACTTTTTGTGGCGCCACTCTGGAAGATATTAAAATTGTGTGGTGTAACCCATTTAGATCATGTACAGAGGAACAATGAATGATACGAGCCAAACCGCAATTATTGGTGTACAGTCATAATTTTTAGACCAGGAGAGTACGTACCGAACTTTATTTAATTAATTTAGTTGATAATGTGACGAAGAATGTTAAGGAATACTCTTAAGTACATTGATCACTTGTGAAATCGAAGGATCTCGATCATATAATTATGATATAGTCTCCTCAACATTGGTGCCTGGGGCTAATTTTGAAGAAGTGTTTCCTAACATTACATCTTATAAATTACTTTTACGTCAGTTTATTTTTTATTTCAGTATTTCATTCAACAATAACTGTCATTAGCATTACCTCTATGAGATCTATATTTTTGGTTGAACCATTTGAGTTCAGAACTTACAATTTAGGTCGTCCGCTGAAACTATGGATTGAAATCGTAACAAACAACAAGTAAGCAAGAAGGATATTCAGTTAGGCTTAGAAAATGTTGGATGAGTATTACAATCGTAAATAATAGTGTATTATCATGTTTTGTAGGAATTTAATAATAATATTCACAGGTTCAGTTCATTACTACAGCTATAAAATCTACAAAAATAATATATATCGCAGTATGTTGGTATGGTTTAACCTTTTTGAGGTTAAGAAAATATGTTTCACTTGAAACTAACTTCGGACTCTCGGGTAGCGTCGCTACCTCTTAGCAGCGGGCGCGGGTTTTATCACTGGTCGGGACCAGTTTCCTGGGTGATTCCTTTTTTCGGGATTTTTTCCTCACCTATAAGACAAATGTAGGAAACATTAAGGCCCAAACATTATCTGGCCATCATAACCATTATAATCACAATCAACATGTTTATTATGAGTTTATGCATGGAGTGTTTCCTCCTAATGTTGTGTTGTCTCGGAGGAGGTCCTGACATTGAGCTGATCCCTCATTGGGGAGCCCTCCATGCCCTTGCGCGGTCAAAAAAAAGTATATGTGTGTGATCCATAGTTAAAATCCCTCTTCCGACAGGTCGTTCCACTGTAAGGCCTAGGTGACTTCTAACACGTAAAAGTATCTATAAGGTGAGTGGTTAAACTGCGTTATGGAATAAAACTAACTGCGGACACACAGTGAACGAAGATTATGGGGGGTCTTTAGGAGTTCATTACAATTATTATTATTTTAGTTCGACAATCTAATGTTATAAAATTAATTAAATATTCTCGTCAGATAAGTACTTTAATACAATATGCACTGGCGCTGTCGGGCCTAGGAAAGTTAACTTTCGATAAAAATAACACCCACAGTAGATACCAAACCTAAGTCAAAAGTTCCATTTGCTTGACATAAATAAAAAATGCATAAAGCCGTCTTAAATAGTGATGCAGAATTCATGGTGTTATCTCTGTGAGCTGGATAGAGAGAGAGAGAGAGAGAGAGAGAGAGGAGAGAGAGAGAGAGAGAGAGAGAGAGAGGTGGGGAAAGAGAGAGAAAGACGAAAACGCGATTCGAATAAATGATCGAGGAAGTGGAAGATCGACAACTGTTATATAGAAAAATCGAAATGTGGAAAGGGGGACAAGAAGCAGAAAAATATATAAGAAAAGGTTGATTTTAAATTCGATTCACGTCACGCCAAAAACTGTTCTGTGTTCAGTTGGTGGTACACACAGGTCCGTTCAGGACTTCCGTTTCCTTCTTCATGACCTGTTTTTGTGTCCAGCTTCACGTCACTCAGCCTCTCAAGATGTTACAAAAATTACATTTCGCACTCAGACAATCCTTATCAAAGGAATGCCCTATCCGTTTCAATCACGAAACACAAGAATATAATACTTAGTCCACTGGCAGTTGAGACTAATGTTCCCGGAGCCCCAAATCAAACTTCTATTAGCGAATTCCGAAGGAATTATACTATTGAAAAATAATTTTGAAAAATGTTCACCGATCCTAAGTAATAACCACCAAAAATTAGCATGGCATATATATATATATATATATATATATATATATATATATATATATATGGCATGACAAGAAAAATAAATGTCATATTAAGCTTGCATTGCTCAATGTTAAAAATTTAATTATAACATATATATATATATATATATATATGTGTGTGTGTGTGTGTGTGCGTGCGTGCGTGGGTGTGTGTGTGTCCTTTAACGCTCTAGCGGTCGCAATTTTTGTTTAATCTAATTCAAAGTTTACATAAAGCAATTAATTTAAATAAATTAGGCCAAGTTCGGTAACCAGCAAAATTGGACAATTAGGTGAAGGAATTCACGTGAAAAAACTTAAATATCTCTCTAGCGGTCACAATTTTCGATTTTACACAACGAATCTCAGTAGATGCTATTAAAATAAACCGAGAAAGGGATTCTCCAAAAATCAGCGAAATCCAACCGTTAGAAGTGGGAGTTTACCAAAGACCTGAAATTAAAAATTTATTCTAGCAACTGCCATATTTGGTTCGTTGCAGTAGACTATACAATTTGTATAACCCTTAAATTGGCAATGTATCCTATAAGATGCAATAGTTTAATCCATTTTAATGTTTGATAAAGCAATGTAAAATTATTTGCATATTAAATTGGTGTCAAATTATTCAACAATATTCAAATAGTAATAACTTACAGTTAAGCATGATTTGTTTTCTCTGCAGTCCGACATTTTTAATAAGCTGATATCAGAAATTCAGTTTCTCCAATTTAACAGAACATGTATATATATATATATATATATATGTGTGTGTGTGGGTGGGTGATTATACAAAAGTTGGGTACCTTATAAAGTTATTTTGTTTATTGCACTTTTATGTTAAATTCCTACAAATTCGGTATTTAAATACATAATGTTATAAATATATTGATCTAAATAGGACCAGTCAGTTTTGTGAGTTGATTTTGAGATATTTCGATTTTTCTGAATTTATCTGTCAGGGGACTGACATAGTACCGATTAAATACATAATTTCATAAGAAAAATATGGCATTTATTAACATTTTGAGCAAATTTCTTAAACGCCTAACAACGGCACATATTTTAAGTATTACTTAGGTAAATCATTTAAGTAACTAATACTTTGTAATACCGTGAGAACGTCTAGCTCAGTCTTCTCCATAGTTTGTATTTGTCTACTACATTTCCAGATATAGTCCGTTTAAACTTAAGTTTTTCATCATGACTTTGTATTTTACTGTAGTTTTCTTCTAATTGGATTTTAATAACTTCACCGAAAAGGGCCTTCTTCACTAATTCCTTTCGTTTAGTTATATCTTCACTATTTCTTCAATTCCTGTTTTTGGCGTTTACCCAACCGATTTTATAATTTTTAAACTGTTTTTTAAGCTCTTTTATATTTTTCACGCTGAGTATTTAGTTTAGTCTTGGGTTTTTTGATTACAACTTCCATCTTTTTTGAGTTTCTTATTTCTATGCTTTCTCTGTCTTTTGCTTCTCTTCTTCGCTTCTTTCGCTCTTTGGTTTTCGCTAATCATAGGTATATTTTCTTCAGGAACTATTTGTATTGCTTGTATTTCATCGTTAGTAGTTGATGGTGTATTCTGGCTATAAAATTATGAGTCGTTCGGTTCAACAGTTTTTTTTTTGTCTGTACTTTGATGAATATTCTTTCCACTTTTTTCTAGTTATGGCCTATCCTTTGCTCCCGAGGTGTCATTACCTTAACTCTCTTTCTTTGCCCTTTCTCCTTTTTTTTTCAAGTACCGGTACTGTATTCTTTGTTTTTCTCTGTATTCCATTAATTTAAATGGATCACTTTTTATTTTGGCTATGCGAGCTTTTCCACTTCTCTTTTCTTTTTTAAAAACTTTTTCCTTCACAAATTAAGTTTTTTTAGGCGCCATGCTGTTTCAGACTGAAACAAATAAAATAAATGCTTACACACGGTAATAGTTGAGATAAAACGGAAAAAAATATCAGTACCCTGGAAACACGTCAGTCCTCTGGCCCAATATTAGACAACGAACTGACGCCAAAGTACTGATGAAAAGGACATAAATTTGAGGTTAAACTTGGAACTAATATTTCATCTGGTATTTTCGAATATTCGCCCGGTACATTTTAACAAATTACAACTAACTGTATATAAATCAAAATATAATACAGGTATACATAGAAATAACTTACCACAGTATTGAAATTTTGACTGGACCCGGCACGTCTATTCACAATAACAGCGAGTCTTGCACTGTCATCATAATGGCGGACGCCAAATGGCGCGATCTGCAGTTAACTTCACTACCAACATTTAAAATCTAACACGGTTTTGATCTTGGGTCGACAATATTTAACAGAAATTTCAAAACGCACAACGGATTGACGAATAAAAGTAAACACAAAGTACTCCTTTTCTTCTTCTTTTTTTTTAGTAAAAGCGACAATAATACTTGATGAAAGTTGTGACATAGATTATGAATTATATTACAGATTATATTTAACTTATAAATTTCCTTATATAAATGGTAAACGGCTATTTTATTGCGCGTTTTGAGGTTTGTGACATGTCGAAGTACTGATGTTTTGATGATTTCTTCTGTTTTTTACCAATTTGTTTTAAAAATAAATAGCTGAAATTGGGTGAAAAAATAAAGTACTGTTAACTATATTAATTTAATGTGAAATAATAAGAAAATGTAATAAAATGCCATAGCTATTCACTGATGACACCGAGTTACCCAATTTTTGTAGATTCGTCCATATTTCGTAAACCAGCAAAATGGATACAGAAATTTGATATATATATATATATATATATATATTATTATATATATATATATATATATATATTAATTAGCTTATTTTACGCAGTTCCTGCGTGACGGACTTTTAGCGATTTACGGCTCTAATTGATAAAGAAAAATTACTAATTTTCAATACCACACTTTAATCATTTCATTATTAATCATTTATTTTACAACTGACTAAAAACTGGCGAAATTCTAAAATAAAAATGTTTCCTTCTGGAATAGGCCTACATTAAGTCTCAAAATAACCAACTTGTCTCAAACATGGCGGATCTGGGTTTAATCCCCGATTGGAACTTGTTTCCTGGGTGGGGTCTTCGGGATTTTCCTTTCTTTTAAGACAAATGTGAAGAAACTATATAAACATAAAAACATTTAAAAATTCATATTTGTAACAAACGTAGAAACTTTTATCCTAGGTCTATTAAACATGTCATTTACAGTAGACCTATAAAAGGCCTAGATCTAATTGTAAGATACGGTTTTGAGATAAGATTGTTAAGTCTAAAATTAGAATTATAAAAATCATAAGGCAGCTTAAATTCGGTATACTAGGCAACATGTAAGCCTAAGTATCATCATCATCATCATCAACAAGGATTAAGCCCAATGGCCTGTTCCGATCTCATTATAGGTCGAATTGGTCCTTCCATCTCTTCAATGGTCTTCCCAACGTTCTTCTCCCTTTTGGTTTATAATTATACATTCTTCTTGGTATGCGCTGTTCATTCATTCGTAATACGTGCTGAAGATAAGAATTTTGGTAATATGTTATTCTTTCACAGAGATTAAATATATTAAGTTCTGTTCTTATATCTTCGTTTTTCTTTTTATCGGTCCTTTGGTATCCTGCTATTGCTCTCAACATCTTCATTTCAGCAGCCTCTATTTGTTTACTATCTGCCTTTGTTAATGTCCAGGTTTCACACCCATATATAAGAGATGGAACTGCCAATACTTTGTAAAACTTCAAAATAGTTTCTTTTCTAGTCTTATTCAATAAAGTGCGTTTAATTGTGCCACATAGATAATTGAATCGTTGTGTTTTAGTGTGTTTATCCAAATTTCTGTCATTGCCTAAATGACAACCCAAATAATTAAAATTCTGAACTTGGTCTATAATTACATTGTTTATCACTATTTTTGTTCTTATTGCACATTTTCCTTTCAGAGCTAATATTTTGTTTTAGATGTAGATATTCTTAAATTGTATTTTAGAGATATATTATTTAATGTATAAAGGAATTGTTGTACAGCATTTTCTGATTCTGTCATTATTACTTGATCGTCTGCAAAAAGCAGAGTTGTTAATACACTGTTTATATCAATTTGTTCTTGCCATTCATTTATGACATGGCCCAAGTATAAATTAAATAATACTGATGACAACGGACACCCTTGTCTTACTCGTTGGTTTATTTCTATTTTCTTTCTAATTTTATCTCCGCGGTCTATTTTAAATTGTGTTTCTATATATAAACTCTGAATGGCTCTTATAAGGTGTTGAGGAATTCCTTTCATTTCTAGTATGTTCCATAATGTATTTCTACTTCACTATCAAATGCTTTAGTATAATTAACAAAAGCTATATACGTGGGTAATAAAGTAAATAAAGTATTATAAAATGTTATTCTGAAGGAAACACTGCGCTAAATTAAACATATTAAAACTGACTTTTCTTGCAATATTATCTTATAAATATTTTATGGAAGATATTGTGGTAATTATTTTAGTTAAATAAATTGAACTGTTTATAAGTGTAATAATAATAATAATAATAATAATAATAATAATAATAATAGCTTTATTTTAACTGGCAGAGTTAAGGCCTTAAGGCCTTGTCTATCACTCAACCAGGTTTAAAAAAAATACAAACAAACAAAAATAGTATTAAATCTAAATTACAATATATATATACAAACGATTACAAGTTATGAATACAATACAATTAATACTTATAATGTAATTTGATTTACTCTAAATTTAACGAATTAAATATATAATATGTACAAGATATATAAAAAAACGAGGAAAAGATTAATGACATAGTATAAAATTAAATAAATAGAGAAAAATTAATTATTAGACAACAGGTAACTGTATAAGCGTGACTTAAAGGTATCAAGTGTGCGGCAACCCCTGATATATTGAGGAAGGAGATTCCAGGAGCGGGCAGAGGCTACTGTGAAGGAAGTAGAATAAGAGGAAGTGCTATGAAAGAGGAATTGGTAGCCGGCTGATGTCTTGTGACCTAGTGTCAATATTGGGGGAAGAGGATAACTTCTTCAACTCTGGACGCCAGGGGAAGTTAGGGAGGTAGGAATTCAGAAGCTTGAAAAGTAGTGAAAGGAAAGAGAGTGCAATTTAAGTGTGTTCAGTAAGACGGAGCCAGAGAGGTTATTAAAGTGTTCGGAAATATGGTCATAACGGCGGATATTGAAAATTGAATAGAACGCTAGCATTATGAACACGATGCAGTCTAGGCGACAAGTCATAGTTTAGATCATTATATATAATGTCACAATAATCGAAGTGTGGTAACACAAGATTCTGCACAAGGATTGTTTTTAACGAAACTGGGAGAAAATTCTTTAAACGTCTAAGATAATGTAAGATGGAGAAAGTCTTTTTACATATGTGTTTCACTTGTGTTTGCCAGGTTAAATTTGCGTCTAGATGTAGTCCAAGATCTATTACTGAAGAAGAATAAGGGATAATTATATTATTTATAGTAATGTTTGGAAGTGTAGATATGTCAAAGGTTGTAAGCAGTCTTTGTTGTCCCATTAGAATTACTTGTGACTTGTTAGGATTTAGATTTAGACCGATACTTGAAGACCAGTTAAAGATGGATATGAGATCGTCATTCAGCTTTTGAAAAATATGCTGGCACAACTCTTGCTGGTAGAAAGTTTAAAGTTTTGAAGAGCGAGTCACACTAGTAAGTTGTTAACTTTGAGGTCAAATCCGGCGGCGTAACTCTTTCTTAATGCAGTATTCGTATCGTTCGCTTCAGTACAGCAGTCGGTAAGATGCTCTCTTGGGACGACGCAGGCCCAGGTTCGATCCTGCCCAGGATTTTTTAATGATGTCGTTTATTTCATAATACCTGCACGTTACCAGACTTCGTTATATAAATACATTTGTATACTTAGGGAAATAAATTAATAAAAGGAAACAGCTCATATAAATATAGAAAACAAAATAACGATTGTAACGTCACATTACTTTGTTTACAAAATACAAGGCATAACAAGATTGTTTATTCCCAGTACTAATGCAAAGCTGGTCTGATTAATCTAATATAGTTAATATCTAATTTCATTATACTTATATTGCATCGCTTCATATGACAGTTTCTGGATGGGACGGTTGTGTTCTAGTGGAGGGAGCTTCTGTTTCCCATGCATGAGATCGCGTGCTCGATCCCGCTGTTATCCTTTTTCTTTCTTTCTATCTTTCTTTGTTTCTCTCTCTCTCTCTCTCTCTCTCTCTCTCGTCCTTTCAATTAATTTTATTTGTTTTGTTTTATTTGTTTCGCCTTGTTTTATTTACAGCATTTACTGCCCTACTTATTTACGCATTATTTTCCATTGCACGACACACAACGAAATATAATGAAGTTTAGTTTCTCAAATAATTGTATAGCCTACATGTGAACCAAATAGCATGACCTCTGATCATGCGCAGTGGCTTCGTTCTGGGACTTGAAAATTATCTGTACGCCATCAATCATTTCAAAGGCTGTACATATGAAAAAGTTAATATGATTACTGTAATGCCGATAAAGCGTTATTAATTTCTGTCAGTAAAGGTCCACCATTAGCTTAAACAGTGATAATATAAGTTTCATCAATATTCGTTTCATAAAAGACAATGAGAGTGAGACAAGCCGAATAAGAAGTTGAAGCATTTCTCAAGCTTCGAGCTTCTCGCTTTGGCTCGTATAGCGCACATCTATCAAGGACGGGTCTGCCGGCTCGCGAAATTGCCATCTAACGAATAGAAGTTGCAGTCACCACTCTACATGTGCTGGACACTACACCCGCAGTACAACAGTCCAAACACGAGCTTCGCGGCTTGTGATAAAGGCCCGTAGGCGATCTCTAGTAGCTAATAATCTGGAGTTAAAAACAAAGTTATTCTCCTTATTGCTTCCCAATACTTGGATGTTACATCTTGATAATTTTGAAGAGCTACAAAGTTTGTTAAATGTTCTCTGTCCATTTCCACTCCTTGAGAACACAATATACACTCAGGAGACATTAATACACCAATTCTATGAAGATATTTTCCTAAGCACTCATATTCTGTAGTAAGCCTCAGTATAGAAACCACAGATTTTCATGGTAGTTCCGGAATTATAGATGGGTTTTCTAACAGCATTTTTATAGTTCTATTTCTGACTTTTCATTAAATTGGAATCGTAACTAACATTATTTTTCTTTATAATTCTTTTAATTGATTCATAAGATAATTCAGCTGTTACATTCTGCTTAATTTTACACCTTTTTTTTTCTTTCATTACCTTGTATTCCACAATGGGCAGGAATCTATTGTATATGTTTACCAAGTTTCTCAACAGTCTGAATCATATTTTGTACATCTAATATTTTTCCCATTCTTTGATGCATGGTTAATGCTATGGTCTGAACTACTGCTTTGGAATCTGATAGAATGACAATATTTTTTGCAATGCTGTAGCCAAATAAAAATGTTTTTAAATGAGAGATTAAAAGCATCAATCCCATTATCAAAATTAAGTAATATTTCTTCCAGCAGGTTTATAAAAAGAAAAGAATTGGCATGTTCCACCTGCACCTGCTCAACTCTCAGAAGGGTAATTTTGCCTCATCTGGGGATATATCTCGTTTATTAATATGAGCACATAAATTTAAATTGTGTTCAATAACAACTTTATTAACTGGGTTAATACCATGTAGTATGTTCTCTTTATTTTTTGGCATTTCTATGTTCACAGTTTTTTAATTACTTCTTGTATAAATCCAATCTACGTTTTCATAGTTGGACTTGAATTTTGATATTTTTCCCACTTATCTGAGTCTGGGAGTCTTTTTAGTTTTTCGTAAAGGAGTACTGCTTGTTGTTCAAGTTCTGTTATAATTGGTTTATTTGAAGAGACAGTATGCAGAGCTTCAATAGGTGTAGTTTTAGTTGCTGCAGTTATTAAGCGTAGAGCTTTATTTTGTTTGTTCTAAATATGTTTTGTTTGTGATGTTGTTGTTAATATTTTTCCACAATATTTTCGGACTGGTTTTATATATGTATTATAGGTAGTATTTACAGTTGTTCCCGCTAATCTTTTTAACAATTTAAATCTATTAGTGATATGTGAGATTGATTTATTAGATAATCATTTTAATAGATTATCAAGTTAATTAGTTTCATTACAAACTTGTCAAAAAAATGAGTGCCCATTTTATGAAAAAAAACTTATAATTATCATATCCATCCATAGTAATTCTGCCCGAAGGCAGTTCCTTCACTGCAATCATAGAATTTCATGTTATGCTTGCATCTTTACTAGGGAATTGTAGGTGTGGTAGCTTCCCGTTGCTCTCCGCACCGGTGAAGGATGATGATGATGATAATGATAAGGATGATGGTGATAATGATGGCCATATGATTTCGGGGACCGTTTGGGCCTTAAAGTTTTCCTGACATTTGTCTTACAGGTGAGGAAAAACCCCGATAAAAACCTCACCCAGAAAAACTGCCCGACCGGGGATCGAACCCGGGCCTGCTGCGTGACAAGGCAGCACGCTACCTCGAGACCACAGCGGTGGACTAATTATCATATAATAATTTAATAAAGTTAGGAGGTGAATTATATTACAGGAACAGCGGTTACCGGAGATGCCGCTAAACCACCCCTTTTCCATTAAACATTTTTTTTTCAGCCGTGGTCAATTATAAATAAGAATACATTTTCTTTACAAATAAATGTTATATACAGTATTGAACCCGAATGAGCAAGTGCTCGTGCTCGGGAGCAGTTCAGTTACACGAATAATACAAACAGAATATATACATTTAAAGTTAGGGGCCAGTTTCATTTTTACATAAATTATGACACATACAAATAAAAAACAATAATGTATTGGGAATAAGACTTATTCTAACAAAAGAATTAATCCAATGGAGAATGATATAAAATAATAAACCATATAATGTAATGGATTAAAACCAATAATACAGAAGAAAGTAATTAGTAATATATTGATTTATAATAATATAAGCAATAATAGATGCTTTATATTTATTATTTTAAAATATTCAAATGATATTCACTTAATTAACTAATACAGAGAACTAATAGCATACTGACAGATAAACGAAGCCATAAGTATAACCAACGACATACTACAAAAAGCCGCCATTCCTTTCGCACCGAGAAAATCTCAGCCTTGGTTCAATATTGTGTGTTATAACAAGAGAAAAGAAACACTGAGTGCATTACATAAAGCCAGAACAGAAGGAAGAAAAGAGGACCTAAAAAACTATGCAGAAAGGAGAAAGTCATACAAACGCCTCCTAAAGAAAAGAAAAAAGAGAATTCCTGGAGGAAGAATGTAAAAAGATAGCGGAAGAAGCAAAGGCTGGCCCTTTCATTGCACAGCGAAATAGAAAATAATAGATCACAGACGATATAATCCCAATAACCACCTGTAAAAACACTTCAGAGAAATCCTCAACGTTGGGAACACACAAAATCTCCTTGGCACAAAAACATATAATCCAAACATTTCTAACTTCCAGATAACAACAGAAGAGGTACAAAAAGCCGTGAACGAGGCAAAAAATAAGAAAGCCCCTGGTCCTGATAACATATGTACACAACACAATCAAAACGGCACTACATCTTCTACTACCACTCATTACCGATCTGTTCAACAAGAGCATACAAATCGGAGTGATACCAGACTGCTGGAGAACGGCAAAAATGAAAATATTATACAAAGGCAAACGGGAGACAAACAATCCTAACTCTTATTGAGGCATAGCCTTAGAAAACAACATACACAAGATATTCACGAGAATACTGACAGTCAGGCTAATGGAAAAAAAGTAGAATCCTATATTCCTGAACAGCAGTTTGGATTTAGAAGAAGAAGATGTACCCAACAAGCAATGAAATTCCTGATGGAAGAAATAGAAAAGGCACTAGAGAGACCGAAAGGAAAGTACTATGTTGTTTTCATAGATTATAAAAAAACATTCGACATGATCACCCGAGAACAACTAATCAAGAAGCTTAAAAACATGGTAGGATCTAATATAACGAAGATTACTGAAGCCCTCGAATGAAACAGTGCTGATAATGTATGCCGACGGTATGCCTTAGGAAGCACAAACAAAAGCGATATCCAGGACACTCTGTATGACCTAAAAAAGTGGGTTGATTAGAACAACCTCACCATAAATACTGATAAAAGTCCAGATGACATTTAGAATAGAATAGAATAGAATAGATTTATTTAGCCTGGTGGAGTTAAGGCCATGTGGCCTTCCCTTCCACTCACCAAGACAAACATATGTTACATATAAATACAAAAAAAATACAATAATAGTCATACTAAGCAATTAAGTATCTGTCAAATTGAATAATAATGAAAATAATGTCTAATAATACAATGAAATTAAATACAATTAAATTAAATTAATGATACAATGAATACAGAAAGGAATAACAGCTCGAATCTACTATACACAAAAAAAAATTAGGAGAGGAGGAAGAGCTACAACAGAGGACAATCTGACGTTAGGAACAACACCCCTGAGAACAGTAAATAAATTCAAATATCTAGGACTGACCCTACAGACTACAGCGAAATCCTTGAGCCAATATGTACTTGACAAAACAATAGCTGCCATCAAAGCAATCTACAGCATCAAGAACTTAGCGAGACTAACCCTGCCGACAGCTATGATTCTATTCGAAACCACGATTTCGCCGATTATCACATATGGAATAGATCTGATATGAGAAAAACTGACTCTCAGCGACCTTAGGAAGATAGAAAACGTGAACGTCTGCTTCCTAAAAACAGTACTGAGAGTGGGAAAAACTGCACCCTCACGACTCATCTATGAACTCTCAAAGGAAAGATACTACATAGAAGATATACGACTGAGAATGCTACTACCATCTACTATCCCTTACCAAGAACTTTTAAACAACAGGAGAAAAAACAGAGAATGATAAGGTGTTGATTTCTACATCTAATGCTGGACAGAAACTGGATGAAAACCAACCAAGAGCTAAGACATGTTGTAACTCGAAATGCGATACACGACTTTCATCATAAGGTGTGCAGAATCAAGAAATATCACCAACCTAGTGAGAAGTGCGTGTGTGAATTGTGTGGCGGACAGTGCGACCGATATCATATACCGAAATGCCCAAGAAACACGAAATCGCTGAATGACTACAGCAAAGACTGAAGAACAATCAATGCCCATTACGTCGAAACTTTCTTCTTCTTATTATTATTATTATTATATTATTAACAAATTAATTTTATATGATTAACTTAATTGCTTTTTTAAAACTAGCTGTGTTTAGTTTACTTAGTTCTGGATTGGATCTAATTAATTCATTATATAATTTGGGTCCTAGATATCTACTATGTTTAGATCCAGAAGTTGTAAAACATTTTGGAACATGTAGCAAACAAGTAGTATTTTGTCTGGTGCTGTAAAAACTTTGATTGTGCTCTTTAAATTAGTTTTTATTTTTATGAAAATAAGTAAGCAATGTATGCTTGAAAATTTGTTGAATATTTGGCACGTTGAATTCTAAATAAATAAAATTTGTAGGGTAATATAAAGGATTCTGTAAGCAGATTTTCATTATTCGTTTTTGTAGTAATGTTAAGGGAGAAAGGATAGAATTTGCGCTTCCACCCCAAACTAATATTCCGTATTGGATTATGGATTGAACCAGAGCTAAGTAAACAGTTCACAATACATACATTGGTAAATATGATTGAAGGATGATACATTTGTGAATAGTTTACGTAGTTCGTTACACAGCAAGGAAACGTGTTTGTCATATCTTAATATTGGTCTATTATACTACCTAGATATTCTCAAGTATGGACATATGCAATATCCGTTATTACAATTGTGTATTGTAATATCGAGACTGGGGTTTGAATGAAATTCATACATACCGCGTGATGTTAAAGAAAAATGAATTAATGTAGTATTTGAGATATTCAAATAAAGTAAATTTGAATCTAGTCATTCTTTAATTACATTGATTCCTGTATTAGCATTATGAATGGCTTCGGTCCATGTAGAGTCTGAAAATAAGACAACCGTGTCGTCAGCATATGAATATATAGATCCAGAAAATGTTTCTAAGTTAATTTTTAGTAAATCATTAATATAAATTAAGAATAAACTTGGTCCCTATTAGGTTCGTCTTCCGGGCATACAGGCCGTGGTCCAGTCGTTCTTCTACTCGACGTTTCGTCTACTGCTGCGGTAGACATCATCAGGAGATACTGCGTGCTCTCTGTGAACTCCTCAACAGTCGGCTGCAGACTGGCTGGTCGTTGGAAACTCCCTCCCTATTTATAGGCACGCCCCTGGTGGTGTCCAGGCTGAACAAAACAGCACGCAACACGTACCGCGCAGAAAACCGCCTCTCCACCAGGGGCGTGCCTATAAATAGGGAGGGAGTTTCAACGACCAGCTCTTCATTCATTCTACGTTGAGCTTCTAAAGATACAACATCATTGAAACTCTCCTAGAACTTCGTGAATCGGCTCCGCCGATACCACCATCAGCTTCCGCTACTGTGGTATAGCACGAGCATCGAGCATCGAAATTGTCCAACAACATCGAGTCTGTCTTGTTTGTGGATGGTGACCGGTACTTTAAGTGTGCTGTGATTTGCCGAAATAAAAAGTGTTCCTAATGGCCAATTAAAGTGCGTGGCAGCGCTGAGACCTGGGCACGTGCCCGGTCCATTGTTTATAGTGCAAATTAGCACTAATATATATATCGTATCGTTGCTTTGTGGCATCACTAAGTGTTATAGTTCAGCGCAAATTGTTTTTTTTGGTGTTAAATTCTACCCTAGTTTTGGTGCCCAGTGTCTTTAGTGTATCTTGCATATAGTAACTAAGTCCTTGGAAATACCAAGCATGTCATCTATTCCAGATATCAGTGGGTCAATTGATTTTGAATAACCCGACCCTCTCATTTTATTTGGAGGATGCTGATAATCAATTTGAAAATCATTTGTGCTTCATGTAAATTCAAGACGTAATGAAAGTGAAGAAATCAAGTCTTATTCTTCACCATAATATCCGGGTACTTCCATGATCATTATAAATTACTTTCAAACACTACGCAAGAATTTTATAGGTCCTAGTCAGCTGGGTATATTCCAACGCCCGTTTTTATATCGATTGAACAAAATTATTGCTAAATATGAGCCGGGCATCGACATATTTACCATTTTTCATACAGAATTGAGAGCTTGTGCTACTGACATACAAACTAGCGTGTGTTTCTTTCTATTTCAGAAGGCAATAGAATCTAAATCACGAAATCTGAAGTTAGTGAATTTAGTGATTCTCCTACAGGGGCTATCCCCTAAAGAAAACATAAGAAAAAAGAAATCCAAGAAAAAACCTAAAGTTAAATAAAGTGTTACACTTTCCATTCCTAAAGCTAAAGGAAGTGCTATACTTCCTAACTCTACAGAAACGTGTCCTACTTCCAAAAAAAGATGATAACCGGCCAAGACGATTTGGAAAATATTTAGAAAACTTTACTTTTGGAGACCCTGATCGATTCAATCAAACAACGTGGGTGCCCCTGCTGTTGTTTCCAGCAATTGCAACAGAAAATACTTCTTCAGTTTTAGCTGAACCTTCTAACACCAATTGCTGGACCATCTTCACAGGTAGAGCCATCTCCAATGGAGTAAGAGACACAAACAAACCAAGAACCTCTCCGACATTGAATGCCACCTTCTGGTAACCCTGTTCGTATGGGACCGAGACCCCCACCAGTTACTATAACTGGTCACGGGGACTTGTTCCGTATGAACCGGGAACTTAGAAACCTACTCTCTGAACCTTTCAAAGTAGTTAACGTATCAGAAGGATTGCGGTACTATGCCTCAAATCTGGATGACTTTTCAAAGTTAAAGGAGTATTTTCGTTCCTTAAATAAGGAATATTATACTTACCAACTTAAAAAAGATCTTCCATTGAGACTGGTACTCAAAAGGTTGCCCTCAAGCATATCTCTAAACGACATACGAGAGGAAATCCTTTCATTAGGATATCCTCTCAAGGCGATAAAACAAATTTCTAAAACCGAAAATGATCTTACTATAAAGCTACCTATCTGGATTCTTGAGTTAGAGAACACTCCTCAAGGCCGGGAAATAGAGAACTTGAGGCGACTTTTGTTTACTGTCGTTGCGATTGAACCTTACAGGCCTCGCTCTGGGCTGAAACAATGTTTTCGTTGTCAGTCCTTTAACCATACTTTCCCTGGATGCAACCGGACTCCACGTTGTGTTGTCTGTGCTGGGTCTCACAATCACAAAGAGTGTGCAGTTAAGGCCGAAGCACAGCGCAACAAAAACTTGCTAAAATGTGCAAATTGCGGGGAGTCTGGCCATCCAGCTTCCTATAGAGCCTGTCCTGTTTTTCAGGCAGCTCAAGAAAGATACAATCAAGTCACTCGACCTGTCCCGAAACTTCCAGTTCAACCTCGGACCTTTAATTCCACACCAGTTACTCCTAACGTTACCTATACTGCAGCCCTACAATCTGGCAACGCTTTACCAAACAATATCGTAAACAGCAATGTTCAAGCTCAGGGCCCGCTACAGTGTACTATACCTCCAAACGATACAGTAGAGGCAATTCTCCGGAAAGTCGAGCCATTATTGGCTCAACTTTCCACTCCTATGGAGCGCTTTCTCTTTATGAATCGTATATTTAGCCTATGCTTTGCATAAATCAAAATTATAGATGGCCTACCAAGTAAATTGTGTGAGATGTACTCGCCTAATATAGTGAGGCTCGGTACTGCACTGTCTGGCTTTCGGACTCTCTGCTTGCCAGCTGTGCAGTTACTGACGTCCTATTTAGTGTGACAATTTTCACAATTTACAAAAATTTATTGACTTGCTTGATGAAAACATCTTGTCACCAAATGGCTAGGGTTGAAATGAGCTATAACCCATTAATGATAGCCACAAAGGTATTTGGCTGCCAAGTACGACCTAGTAGGTTACAGAGCAGCACACTGGACGGTGCCAAGTCACCGTCAACAATCAGTCAGTCAACGACCAGCTCATACTGGAATCAGAGCTGGTACTGAAAACATCATGATACTATGGTTATGGTTAATGATACCTCATACCGCGATTGATCCTGCCTACATTGTACGTCTGCTGCAGTTCATCACGGCATCCTAGACGTTGTACTGCAAACGACTATCAATAAGTTGTTGACGTTTTGACTTGTAGTCCTTCGTGTGCTGCGATTGGCCGCATCAATTTTTTTTCAGTTTTCGTCTCGGCCAATCACATCCGCGGATTCTACAGCTGGTTAGCAAATTCCTTGTTAGGGCGTGGCCCTAACACGGGCTGATCCTCGTGATCTTTTGTGTTTTTGTGTATAAAATTCGAGTGTAGTGCTATCAAGGTAAGTGGAGTGGATACAATAATTATTATTGTGTTATGTAATCTTATTCTTTGGTGACAAGTGTTTAGTGCTTTTGTGTATAGTGTCCAGAACTAAGACTTGGTATTACCAAGCACAATGGCTGCTATGCCAAAGTCTGACGGGTCTATGGATCCAGTAAGTGAGGATGTCGGACCTCTCATACTCTGGGAAGACTCCGCGAATAAATTTGAAAGGTATGTCCACAAGTATGGATATGACAAAAAACCCGAATTAAAAGAATTGCTGTCCACTCTTAGTGGAACTTTCTTATTGGTTATAAATTTCATGGGTACTTTCCCAGACTATGAAAGGTCTGAAGAAGCTCGTGATTTCACGTCTTCTGCGTTGGATCGATTGAATAAATTGATAAAGGATAATGAACCAGGCCAACAAACGTTTGAAGCTATGCTTAACGAACTCAAAGGAGATTTATTAGAGATTCGCACTACTGCGCTCTTCTATTCCTCCGTGAATCGCAAAGCATAAAAGAGCAACATACCTTCAACTAGCAGTGATATGGACACCAGTGAGCAGATGACCACTGAGGAGCAAATGCTCACTGACGACCAGTCAACTGCTAGTGGAAAATCTCCAAAACGGAAAAAAAAAACAGAAAGAAAAAAGAAAAAGTACCGACATTAGTCGTAAAGAAAACAAAAGTTGATTCTTCTAAACCAAAAGAACCCATACTACTGGGCAAACCCACTAAAGAATTTGTACCTATACATCCAGATAATCGATCTACAGAGTCGCAGGAATCACGAGTTGAGGTTCCAGCAGTGCCTATTAACAATAAATTTTCAGTTTTAACTGACATTCCAAATTCCACTGCAGGAACATCCTCAGAGATGGTCCCTCCTCAAGCTACTGGTCCTACTATGGCTACACCTACTGCTACTCCTTCAGGTAATGCTGTCCAATCGGAGCAAAGACCCCCACCAATTACTGTTATTGGTCACGGAATTTGTTCCGAATAAATAAAGAGTTGAAATCACTAATTGGCGACCAACTAAAGTGTGTTAGTATTCCTGAAGGAATACGCTATTATGCACGTTCATTGGAGGATTTCTTCAAGTTGAAGGAGTATTTTAATTCCCTAAATAGGGAATACTATACTTTTCAACTGAAGAGAGATCTTCCTTTGAAGGTGGTGTTAAAGAGACTGCCGGCAACTGTAGACCCAGACGAAATTAAAGAGGAAATCCTCGCGTTGGGTTTCCCAGTTAAAGATGTAAAGCAGATCAAAAAAACCGAAAATGATTTGGCCATACCCCTTCCTATCTATATATTGGAATTAGAACGCAATAGTAAAGCGTTGGAAATTTATGATCTAAAGCGTCTCTTATACACTGTTGTAGCCATAGAGCCATATAGACCCAGGGCTGGACTTAAGCAGTGTTACCGGTGCCAGTCATTTAATCATACCTTTCCTGCCTGTAATCGGGCTCCTCGCTGTGTTATCTGCGCTGGGCCTCACGGGCACAAGGACTGTACCCTAAAGGCCGAAGCGCGGAGAGACACAACTTTGCTAAAATGTGCAAATTGCAAGGAGTCCGGTCACCCGGCGTCCTATAGAGGCTGCCCTGCTTTCAAGGCGGCCCTTGAAGCTTATAGCAGGGTAGCTAAACCCATCCCTAATCCAAAAGAGAAACCATCCACAAGTGATCCTGTTCCAAATCCAACTGTAACTACAACTCAAAGAAAGACCTTCACTTCTGTGAAGGTCGATCCAAGAGTTTCCTTCACCCAAGCTCTACAGACTGGTACTGCTTCCAGAACAACCCAAGAGAATAGCACTGCTAAAGTTAAGGGCCAGCAATTGCTAACAGGTAGCTTAAGTGCTCGTGGGGAGGAAATTCTCCGGGATGTTCAGCCTTTATTGGCTGAACTGTCTAGTCCCATGGAGCGTTTCATCTTCATGAGCCGACTGGTTAACCTGTGTTTTACAGGTTAACCTCAAAAGGAGAGACCATCCACATAATAGTGCGAGATCACTCGCTTTGAGAAGTGTGGGTCACTCTACGCTGTCCGGCTTTCGGACTCTCTGCTTGCCGGCGGCGTAGTTTATGATGCCTTCTTACAAGTATAGTGGTTTGCACTATTATTCTGGTATAGACCCGTTAGGTAAAATACAATGTCACCAAAGGCTGAGGTTACATAATCCACAACCACTACTTGATAGCCAAAAAGGAATTTGCTGCCAAGTTTATCCCAGTGGGAAACAGTATGCAGCACACTGGACGGTGCAACGTCACCGTCAACAATCAGTCAGTCAACGACCAGCCAGTCTGCAGCCGACTGTTGAGGAGTTCACAGAGAGCACGCAGTATCTCCTGATGATGTCTACCGCAGCAGTAGACGAAACGTCGAGTAGAAGAACGACTGGACCATGGCCTATATGCCCGGAAGACGAACCTAATAGGGATCAAGACGCCGGCCGTGAAAGCCTACAGTTATAAATAAACTTGGTCCTAACACAGTCCCCTGAGGGACACATATATCAATATTACGTATATTACTGTATTATCGTCGATTTTTGTTGTTTGGGTTCTATTACTTAAATACGATTTAAATAGTTTTAAAGCGGTTCCTTTAATGCCAATTTTATCTCATTTATCCAGCAGTATGCTGTGATTTACTGTATCAAAGGCTTTTTGGAGATCTAAGAAAATTCCTAGGCATTTATTTCCTGAGTCTAGGTTATGAATTATTTTTGAGGTGACAGTCATAATTGCATCCTCTCTACTTATATTATGTCTAAAACCAAATTGATTTATGCTTAACAAACAGTTTTTTTGAAAGAAATTCATTAATCGTGTCTTTATACATTTTTCAAATATTTTTGAAAAACTTGGTAAAAGTGATAAGTTGTTAAGATTATTTTTGTCTCCGGCCTTGTGTATTGGAACAATCACGGCGCGTTTAAGAGTTGATGGAAAGATTCCTTCAGAAATGCACAAATTAAATATGTAGGTAAGTGGCTTTGCTACAGTTTCGACAATAAGTTTAAGGGATTATTTGTTATTCAGTCTATTCCTGGAGATACATTACTTTTTAATTATTTTATAATATTCATAATTTCGTTTTCGCTCACAGGGAATAGAAACATTGAGGACGTGATTTCCTTATTTTCAAAATTGTAGTGAGAAGAATTAAATATTTTCTTATTTATGTTAGCTGCAATGTTCCGTCCTATTTCAGTAAAATAATCATTAAATTCATTGGCAATATCATTTTTATTCTGTATTTGTTGACCATTCTGATTTATGATTTCATTGATTGAAGATGTTTTACTTGAAAACGTATCAGTGGCGGTCTGCCAAAATTGTTTAGGGTCATTTTTGTTATTGTGATTTTTTTCCGAATAATATTTAATTTTCAAAGATCTTCTCACGCGTGTTAACAAATTTCTATATAATTTATATTTGTTAAATAATTCAGTATTCGAGGGGTCACGTTATATTTGCCTCGCAATTTTATCTCTAGTTCTTATTGATTTAACAATGCCAGCTGTAATCCAAGGTTTAATTTTTTTGTATTTGCTGGAAATAGATGAGACAGTAGTAGAAGATTTGGAGATGTGATTACTTACAGTGTTATAAAACATATTGAAACTTGATTCCGCATCTGTGCAGTTCAAAATCGGGTCCCAATTCATGTTTTTTAAGTTGGGTTATTAGATATTTATAATTTTTTTTTGTAATTCTGAGAGGGTTCAATAGGTTTTTTGTTTGACGTTTTATGTGGGCTCGAAAATAAAGCAAAAACCATATAATGATCTGTTATAGCACTACTATATACTCCGGGTTTAAAATTTAGATTACTAATTTTTTAAATATATGGTGAAGACATGATTCAGTTTTGGATGATGGCCAAGTGGTAGAATTGAGGTATTTTAAATACACATATTTCTGCATTACGTCCATGTATATGTTTTCACAATTATCTAATTTATTTTCTAAAATTTGAACGTTAATGTCGCCTACAATAATGTGGTTATTGACTTCTTTATAGGAAAACAAGAACCTTTCATACTGTTCGACGAAGCTGAATTTACAAGGATTTGGGGATCTATATATTGCACTTAGAGCAACTGGTATAGGCCTATTATTTAAAAGGAAATTTAGATGTATAGAATTGCAGTGAGATATATCAACATCATTCAAAGATACTTGAATGCTTTTTATTAAATAAACAATTATACCGTCACATTTATTATACTTATTAGTCTTAACAATTTTTATAGCCATTGATATCAAAAAATCATTTTTGGTTTACTCAACGAGTCCACTGTGCATAAATGGAACTCAATAAAACGAAATCAAGAAGTTACTAGGAGTAAAGAACTCATAATAAAAACAAGATTATATAATTATATTGCAAGGAAAAATCCAGGTGAAAATGTGAATTGGCTTGTTTCAGAATGTTCTGAAGCTACTGGCGTTCCTGTGGCTAGTAATTTAACTGGCACTATCGAGCCAGTAGGTACATGGTCGCGTGAACATAAGTTCTCCATGCATCCCTATCCTGAGCTAATGCTTTCCAATCATCCCCTGTATAATCAACTTCCCTCAAATCATGGTCACTGTTATTCTCCCACCTCATTCTTGGCCAACCTACTGGGAGCTTTTCCTCTGGTTTTCCTACAAGGAGGTTCCACGCCCCGATCTATAAAATTCGTAGTGAGTCTTCTCGATGCTCCAAGAAAAGATAACAGACAAATGAAATTTTGTGAAAATAGAAATTCAGCGAATAACTTTTTTAAATCGACCAGAAATATCGCGATCATAGTAAATGCATTTAACAATGACACAGTTATTCCTATTTGTTTTTCATTACAGCCTCTATAGGACTATAAAGAGCATGGATTTTATTTATGAGAAGAAAGGAGGGGGAAAAACTCGATATTGTTAGAGCGGGGACATATGTTATCTTTACATCATAGATATTTAGCTCATATTTTATATTACACTATTTTATAGTATATAGAGCTTTATTTTTAATTTTTTTTTTATTATTCCGGCTTTTACAATGAATATACATTTTTCCGGTACCCATGTTCACAGTTAACTACACATTTGTTTCAACACATTTTTCCATTCTTGTCTGTTCATCCATATATCTTCTTGTATTTCCCATTCCCTCTTAGTTTCATTGATTCCCTGAATCCACGTAATATTTGGTCTACCATTCTTTTTCTTTCCCTGTGGTTCCCAATCCATGATTATCTTAGGTAGTCTTCCTTCTTCCACCCTTCTTATGTGTCCGTACCAATTTAATTGTTTCTTCTTTATAAAATCTAATATTGAATATTGTACCTGCATTTTTTTTCTTTTGTATATGAATTTCTGATTTTATCCTTCCTGGATATTCGTGCAGCACGTCTCCAGTAGTCCATTTCAGTGGCGAGTAATTTTTTCTTCATTTGTGCATTTAAAGCCCACACATCAGCTCCATAGGTAATAATGCTTCTGATTATTGAATTAAATTTTTTTTGTTTCTTTGAAGATATGTTCGTCCCATACTATTCCATTTAGGGCAGATATAGCATACTTTCCTATATTGATCCTGTTTCTTATCTCTGTTTCTTGTTTTCCATCTTTAGTAATTTTAATTCCCAAATACTTATATATTGTGTTTATTTTTAATTTTACATTAATTATTCTTAAATTACTCGAGTATAATTATTTTTTCGTGGATCACATTATATTTTATAAAAACTACATTTTATATATATATGATAAGAAAAATAAATACCTGGATGGGATCTGAATCCGGACCTCTGAGTTGATATATATAAAGAGCTTTGTTTCAAATGTGAATGTTGTTATTTAGTAACCACATTATAATGATCACGATTTAGAATTTAGTAGTACCAGTAGATAATTGTGTCAAACTTATGATGCTCCTGTACTTACGCTAGAAAGAGAAGAGGCAGATATATTTCCACTTGTGTCATTCAGTTTGCTGCGTCAAGTGGCAACTGCGTTCCCATAAGAGAAATACTATTTTCTAGATAGGAAAAACCCTACAGTATAGAGAAGAACACTATATATTTTAAAGTGATTTTGAACCACCGTTGAGGTTATTATTATAAAAGATTAAATTAAAAATTCTACCGAGATCCCAGTCGTTCTCAACTATGAAAACTTGGGTAAAAAAAACTTGATTGTAGGTCTTTTGGAACATGTTCTATCTTCAGCTGCTTACAAATAGCTTATCAACATCGCAACATGTTCCCTCTTCAACTGTTAATACGTATCTTATTAAGAGCTAGTCCTACAAGGAATTTCTTTAACTCTACGATTTTCGGAGCATGTTCCGTATTCATTTGTTGATCGTAAGAACAAATGAAGGTGAAACATGTTTCGAAAGCCCTACAAGGAAGGATTTTAACTAAACTTATACATAGTTGAGGACGATTGAAATCTCAAATACAAACTTTATAATTTTAACCTTGTACAGTCTACTAAGATTTATGGGTGCGTCGTGGACTTTAAAATCTCCACCAACATTGATCGAATCAAATATACGACCTTGAAACCATTTGTGAACACGTATTATTAAATCTAATGATGCTGTTTTCATCTTCAAAATTATGCAAAGTCAGACTATGAGAACCTTTTATTACAGAGTTCTGCACAATTTACAGAAATAGAACTGTGTTACAAGGGTAAATACCGCAATCTTCTATTCAGGTTCTTTTCAGCTTGGGCTGGAGTACAGAACGGCGCGCAGTGCGATGTCGGGAAGGTAATGAGAAGTAGGACACGGTTCCGCACGCAAGTCTACTTGCAGGGCACGCAGAGGGCATTCATCAGGGTGACGCGTCACGAAATGGAATCGTTTTCAAATTATCTTCACGATTTTACAATTAATAGGACCCGGCCGAAATGTAGCACAGTTTCTATCAATCTCTTGGGTGTAACTCAAAACTTCTTACGTAAAAACATGCCAGTTGACGCTGAAATCGCAATTTAAATAAAGTCATCTCAATAGGATGGTGCTAATTTATTTCCGTATCCCTAGCCTCAGCAAGAATAAGAAATAAATATAAATTCTTTATTTCCAATTAAAAAGAAAAAAAAGAAACTATGACGGCAAGAAACCAACATCCGTAAGAGGGTAATTTTAGATGCTTATGATAGGCTAAGCAATTATACCCGAAGAAAATATATCCCAAATTATCTTAATGTGGAGAAAAAATGATTTTCTGCAATACTGTGATTTGCTTCAAATAATGTAAGAATATATGAAAATAGGGATACTACTTGAATGTGCAATTTAAAAAAGAGTTCACTCAAACAAATAAATAGGCGTAAGAAACAAAATTATCCAAATTTCTTTCTCCATATTTATTTTTTCTCCACATTTTCCTATTTTAGTTAATTTCCATACTACTTCTGACTCTCATCCAATTCTCAGTTGATTTATATATATATATATATATCCATCTTCATTCTCTTAGTTTCATTCATGCTCGTTCTTTTCTACAATCCACAGACTCTCATTATACATTTGAATACATAGGTCTACAATATATCCTACACAGTAACCCTATGATTATCACCCTAGAAGTTCTACAAGGATCGCAAGGTCAAACCTGGCATGGCTGTGAATATTGTTTCCTTTGGAAGATAAGTAAAGCTACAAGTTTAATGTAATAGATTTACGGCACCAAAAAATGATCTCAAAGCTAAAGTAAGACGCATTTGAGCAAAATTTGCTGGTACTTTCAAGTCCAGCTTTGAATTCCGACTAAAATAAACTAAACTGCTAAAGAGAACGAACAAAACTAAGTACGACTTACAATCGAAGTTACGTTTGTTTTCACCTTATCTAAAACAGTTCTACTAAAAAAAAAAAGAAACCTATAAAACTACACAATTCTCTTCATTACCTGGCGAGTCCCGTTTCTGAAGTCACACCACGTAAAAGTCCAGTATTAGTCGGGATAATATTTGGATGACAATCAGGTATGTTAATCACTATATCAGAGCAATGCAACTGGATCGATTAATTAGCTCAGATTAATTATTAGTGTCAACATTTCATTTGCTTATCATGTCTGTCAATAGTGATGATACTAGTGAGAAGGGAATTGTATCCAGTTACAATATTGTTCCTCCTGATCAGCATATCTCCAATTTGGAAAATACAAGTTCGTAAATATAAGTGCGAATAATTAATCTTAAATATCCTGTAATCAAACCTTCATAGACTATGGGTTGGCAAATTAACAATTGTACCTTAAAATATTTTTCTGCAGTAGTTTATTGTGCACTACTTTATAAATAATGGCATTAGCCTCTATTAATATAATTGATAAAATGGATCAATTTTTCCTTTCGCACTTTTTCAGGGTCATTTTGGCACAAATTAATTTTTAAGACATGCAATTAAATAAAATGATTTATATGGAGAATTATTAACATTATAACCTCATTAAGTATTTTAAAGAAAAATAATAATGGATACATTTGTTGCATTTCACGACCCCTATGTACTATGTAAAAATGAAATCAGTACTCGTCATCAGTATAAAGAAAAGCATTAATACTGTTCCTGTAATTTCTCCCCCGCGAAAGCCGTACGTTTGCGACCGAGAGTTCGTAAGACATTTTGATTATAAGGTATTTACCTCAAGATACTCATAATTAAAATAATAATAATAATCATCATCATCATCCAGGGATTAAGCCTGTTGGCTCGTTCCGGTTCCATGAAAGCTAGAATCGTTAAGTTGTTCAGTCCATCTTCTGTGTGGGCGTCCAACATTTCTCCTTCCGTGTGGTTTATAATTTAGCAATAATTTTGGAAATCTTTGTTCTGGTATTCTATCAACATGTTCTTTCCAGGCGTTTCTAAATTTAATTATTCGGTCTATAAGTTTGAAAATATTTAGTTCCTTTCTTATATCTTCATTTCTTTTCTTATCCAGTAGAGTATATCCTGCTACATTTCTTAAAAATCTCATCTCAGCTGCTTCCAATCTTTGTTCTTGTCTTTTAGTGATCGTCCAACATTCTGATCCATACATCAATACAGGAACAGCCATTACTCAATGGTCAACGGTCTGAGAAGAGCGGAAGAGGCAACTCTCCCACTAGAGCTGATATAATGGGAGGTTATGACGATGAACCATAAGAAGGCAGCCCATTCAATCGTCTTACTCTGCGAGATGCCAGTAACACCTTCAGGGGACAATTTACATTACTAAATGTTCTCATGAAGCTTTTGATATGGTAAATAGAAGAAAATTATGGGATATAATGAGAATTATAGGTATTCCACAACATTTGATTATGGCTGTACAAAGTTTATATGTAAATAATAAAATTTGTAATAGACATGGGATTTAAATCAAAACAACAAAAAATTATAATAATAAATCGTGGTGTCAGACAAGGGTGTCCTTTATAACCTTCTCATTTTAATTTATATACGAAGTAATGTTAAAGTGGCAGATAATTTAACTAAACATTTTAAAGTAAATGATAAATTGTTGGATACAATGTTATTTGCCGATGATCAAGTAATGATTTCCCGTTCAGAAGATGATCTACAAAGAACTATTTTTACTTTGGAAACAATAAGTGCCAATTATAATTTTAAAATTTCAAAGAATAATTAAAATCCTTTCATTTATATCATTTGCACCCTGTATATCGGAGAGATGACAAGAAAAGCATTATATGGAAATAATGAGCATAGAGCTGCCTGATAATATTGAATCACTTACGAATTTGTAAACTCAGGCAAAAGACAGTAGATGACGCCATGAGGCGAAAACACTTCTGAGTTAAGTAGTAGCGCTTTCAACGCCACTGTTGTTTCTCACTTGAGCGTGCATCCATGTAAACCACCTGAAACAATAAATTAAATACGACGTATAGTAGATCTGCCCACCAATATAAGATTACGTCACTTCTAAAAGTTTATTCAAAACTGCGGTTTAAAAAAGTTCATTCTTTAAAAAAAGTAGTAGTGTGGTCTAACAAGAAAGGGAATTGCTTAAAAAATACCGTCATCTGTAACTATTATAAGCTATTAGAATATTTTATTCAAAGTGCAAAAAAATGAGGACAAGTTAATCACCAAAATTATGACTTTTTCAATTGGAAAATGTTTTACGGCAATTAACTAAAATGTGAACATACGGGACCGGTATTCTAACAATAACATATTTTAAATACATAAAACGCGATCTTACCGTTCATAACCAAACCCCTGTGCAATCAACAAATGAGAATTTCATCGCATTCAATCGTATAACGTAGTCATGCTGTACCAATCATTACGCCTCTAACTTGAAAATGAACTTCTTATTAAGAAAAAAACAACAATATACCGTGTGTATATAAAATTATGCAGTAGTTTCAAGTAATAATATTATCACTCAGGTGAGGCGTAGAAAGTTGTGTGTAGATTGAAATGAAACACGGAAAATATAGTTTTAGTTGTGTGAGTAAGCGGATAGCTTTCTTTTGTTTTGTTCCTATGACAACAATAATAAGAAAGATGGCAACTCCTCAACAGAAAGCGTTTTTGTGATTTACAGTTTGAGAGTTGTAAATCAGTTGTGACAGTCCAACTTGAGTTTCGTAGGCAGTTTAATCGTGATCCCCCCAAATGCCAACAACATCCGTCGATGGCATAATCAGTTCGCAACGACCGGTAGTCTGTGTAAAGGCAAAAGTGTGGGACGACCAAGAGTGTCTGAGGAGAATGTCCAGCGCGTTCGGAACTCTAACGAAGTCCTAATAAGTCAGCCAGCAAGGCCAGTCGTGAACTTGGAATGCCAGTAATGACAGTGTGGAAGGTCTTACGAAAACGCTTACATATACGTCCCTACCGTTTTCAATTGTAGGCAAAGTCTACTTATTACTCTGTGCGCTCCAACTTTGCGCTTGAAATGTTGCAGCAGCAGGAAAATGATGACTTTCTTAATTGTGTTGTGTTCAGTGATGAATCAACATTTCATCTAAATGGAAAGTTAACACACATAATGTCAGAATCTGGGGATCTGAAAATCCCCATCAATTCGTACAATCCAAAATAGACACCCCGAAACTGAATGTGACAAAAGATTTATGGACCGTTCTTTTTCGTTGAAGCTAACATAACTGGAATAATGTATCTGGATATGCTCCAAGAATGACTCTTTCCTCAACTGTAGGATGAATCAAACTTCATTTGGGAATAAGAGGTGACCCTCCATATTGACATAACCTTGTACGAGATTGGTAGAATGAAGACGTCACTGACCGCTCGATTGGTCGTCATGGTCAAGATGACAGGGCTTATCTCCAGTGGCCTCCTAGATCACAGGATCTTACCCATGCGATTTTTTCCTTTGGAGTTTTGTAAAGGACAGAGTCTAAGTGCCTCGATTGCCTGCTAACCTGCCCGAGATGACAGACAGGATTCGAGAAGCTGTTGCTGCCATCAATCCAGACATGCTTATCAATGTATGGAAAGAATCAGCCTACAGGTTGGATGTGTGTGATGTAACAAACGGGACTCACATTGAACACTTACGAACTTATTACGTAAACTGGATATACTACTCTTTCATTTAACATGAGTTTTGTTTTTGTCATAGTTAGTTAAAGTAGAATTCAACACCTTTAGAATCGCTATATTATTTTACGTACACCCTGTATAGTAGAGAATTCTCCATACTTAGAAATAATTGCATAATTTTCTATAGGAATCTCAAGATGTGTTACTCCGCTAGTTTTTATTCACTCTACATAAGCTATAAATGATTTTTACATTGTAATACAATTTATAATTAGGCTGTAAACCGTAAGTTTTTTAAACTTGGGTCCTCCCGCCTGCACTTCAAAAAAAATACTAATATATATTTCATAGACTTAAAGGTGGGGTTTTCGTTACTTCATTGTAGCACGCGAGATTTCGAGGAATGATAATGCTTTAAAAATTCACTGTTTTTAAAGTCGTTAGGAGTTCCTGATAAGACAAGAATTTACAAGCACAAGTAAATCACGTTTCCATTTAAAATTCTTAAACCAGGATTTTGATGAAAGGTTTAAAACGCTAACATGTGGTAAGTACACTAAATTTCAATTCAACCTAATTGACTTTAAAATACCACATACGTAGAAATAATACATTCACTAGAAAATTATCACGGTCAAAAATTGAAATAAAACGCATCTAAATTAAATAAAACGAATACATCCCATCCTTAGATAGGCTTATGTCAAAACATTCTTAAATCTTTGTGTCTAATTGTTTTCTATATTAAAAACTATTCTGATACACAATCTAATAATCGACGTATTCGAAAATCCGTATATAAATTTTATGAATCTAGATGTCTAAGATACTCGACTATCCTCATCCGATACATGACTATTTATTATCAGGTCAATCTTAAGTCAGAGATCCGAAGAGAGGTCGACCTCCACCCATCTGTTTACCGGATGAAACATATGTTTTATTAAATCTCGAATATAGACGAATACATGCAGAAACATTTGCCTATTAAAATATGTCTATGGCTACCTTTAATTTAAATTATTTTAACTAACATTTTATCGGATTCTTCACCCACTTGTTTATCGAACAAATATTATTTGAACCGAGAGTTTGAAACATAAAGAATATGCCTGGCTAGCACTTCCTATAGTCCACAGACGAGAAGAATGAAAGCAAGGGACGAAGGGGAGAACGGGGAATTGCAAGCGATACAATGGCTTACTACCTGAGAATTTAGGAACAGTCCATGATGTCACTCACATCTGTAGATTATTTCAGGAGTATTCAATTTTATGTCTTACGATAATTAAATTTGCTCTTCTGATTCAGTTTAGTTACTTTATATTTTAATGTTTCGTAGTTCACTGTGAGATAAGGGTGATGATTAAAATTGTGAAGTATGTCCGTCAGATCGGAACTAACACGCCCGCTCAGCGTCTAAATGAAGGTAAGTTATAGTACAATCCTTCATGATATAATGTGCTGAGTATGAAATACCTACTGCTTTCATTCACTTCGTCTCTGCACTGTACTCACTTCTGGCCACGACTACCTGGCAAGGTAAGGTAATATAGGTGACTCCACTGATCTGTTTACCAATAGAAATACATATCAAAATAAAATTTAATTACAAACACGTTGAAATAGTACTGCCTGCAATAAACCGGTCATGAAATAGTATTGGCAGGTTTTAAAGTTTAAAAATCGGAGTGAGCAAAGCTGCGTGTTTGTTGAATGAAAGAGTGCGTGTGATTTTTGTACATGCGATTGAGAAGGACAGCGTTTGTATATTGTCGGAAATTATTTCGAAGAACGTGCTACGTATTCTTGTGATATTTCTAAAAAATTAATATAAAAAATTAGAAAAAGTGTTTTTTTGTGTAGTTTAACAAAATGTGTTATTGATTTTTAATAAATGCGCATAAAAGCTGATTTTTCGTAAAAAAAAATTAAGTACGGTGATGTTCAGCTAACCAAAGAATCGCTTGATTTTGATAGCCACGTGCTATGGTATAATTACAGTTTTAAAAAGTAAATATAAAGACGAGTTTGAAAATGTAGTCACAAATCAATAAGTAAGTACTTTATAATTTTATTTAAATGGACGATGTTGAATCGGCAGACATTAAACGTTAAAAAGAAATGCCTTGTGTCTGAAAATTTGAGTAATGTCAAAGTTATGACCATTAACACATTTTTAAATATTTTAATTATGAATTTTTTTAACATCATATCAGTTATTTTACGAAAATACTAAATCTAACTTATTTTAATTAATTAAATTAAATTACTCTTTTGTATGGTAGCGAAGTATGGACGTTGAAACAGAAGGATATACAGAGACTTAGATCTGCTGAAATGAGATTCTTCGGAGGACTGCAGGATACACACTACTAGATCACAAAAAAAATGAAGACATCTTAGAAGAATTAAACATGGAATCTTTAGAAAACAAAATTTCTGATTATAAGTCAAGATGGATACATGTTCATCGAATGGAAGATCACAGAATACCCAAACAAATGTTAAGATATCAACCTACAGGAAGAAGAAGACCAGGACGTCCACTCAAAAGACTTTTGGATGGTATTTCTCTTGAGGCCGAAACAGGTCAACAAATGGCCTAAATTCGTGAATGTACTATGATGATGATTATGATGAAATTTCTAGATTCTTCCTATACTTCAACAGCTGATAAATATCATCAATGTCTGGATTCAACAGCACATTCAAGTACAAAAGCTCCTGAAGAAGACAAAAATAATACCGATGCGATTTCAATGTCTGTCAACTTTGACGAGGTAATAGGCCCCATAATATTTTTCGTTATTAAATTATTTGTTCATTTATATCAGAGAAAGTATACTGTATACCCTGAAATAACTTTATCAATATCACTTTTTTTTAACTTTATTTACTATAATTCTGACACGGCTTACGAGCATTTTATTGGTTTTCGTACCTATATTTTTAAGTAGTTGACTCTAAGAAAAATTATTTATTTCAGGCAGGTGTCATCAACAGCATCTACATCTGGTAACCAAGTCATTTGTCTAATTTACAACTGCAAACAGAAGAGATCTGGCAAGCGGGTACTTAACTTTGTATTTCCACAAGGTGATGAATCCTTAAAACAAATAAAAGTGGCAACTATTCTAGATGATTCTGAGATTCTTTCGAAACTTGAACATCGAACTGTTGCTTTACCACAAATCATGTTACGCTGCTTAACAAACCAAAGAAAGGCGGCTCTTTGGAAAATAAAAGGAATCTAGTTGGCATGCGTATAGAGACCTTTATAAACAAGCCTTTGAGCCCATAATGAACTTCATTCAAGATGAAATAATAGAAAAGAACTGATTTATGTACTTTGCGCAATTATTTATAAGATATCAAGCTTTATTGTTAGAATTTGGAAAGGGTACAATGAAACTTATTGGCATAGAAAAGTACCGAGCCGAAATGCTGGAAAATACACTAGTGTCCAAAATTAAAGCAACAAACTGATTCCTATGTATAATTCACTATATAGTAATATAAAACGTAAACACGTCAGTACAGTCTTGTTCTGAACTGCAGATGGCATTCCGGCCATCTCACAACCATGCAAACGATGACGTCAGTGCACCTGTCAAACAGGGCACTGCAGTATAGTGTTTATTGCTTAGTCCAACATCTATGTTTGCTGTGTAAACATTTACTGCAGGTAGAGCATGGCACAGAGAAGCCGCCTAAAATATTCTCTTCGTTGGAGGGCCATAATAAGAATGGAAGCAGGACAGAGTCAAGCTGATGTGGCCAGATGGCTTAATGTGAATCGTTCTGTTGTTCCTCGGATGTGGCAACAGTTTTTAGAGTCTGAAAATGTATCCCGAAGACCAAGGCAAGGATGATCAAGAGTAACATCGGAAAGAGATGACCGTTATTTGGCTCTAAGGACAAGACGGTACCGCCTTAGTATTGCACGACAACTGGCATCTGACTCCACAACATCCACTGGAACAGTTGTATCGAGGCAAACAGTAAACAGACGGCTTCGGCAGAGGCCTTTATTGTCGGAGACCTGCTGTATGTGTATCCCTGACGCGTATTCAGAGAAGAGACCGTTTAGAGTGGAATCATCAACATGCCAACTGGACGATCGAACAGTGGGCCAATGTTCTCTTCGCAGACGAGTCCAGATTTAGTCTTGAAAATTATTCTCGACGAGTTCGCATCTGGAGAGAACCTGGAATACGATTTCGAGACTCAAACATTGTGGAAAGAGACCTATTTGGAGGTAGCTCAATAATGGTGTGGGCAGGAATTCTGTTGACTACTCTAACACCTCTTCATGAAATTGTAGGGTACATCGACAAGGTTTAACTGCTGTCAGGTATCGTGACGAGATCTTGACGGTTGTTTAGTGGTGCTGTGGTCCCAGACTTCTTACTGATGGATGATAATGCTCGTCCTCATAGAGCACAGGTGGTTGATGAGTTCCTGGAAACTGAAGATATTGCACGCATGGATTGGCTTGCTCGCTCTCCCGATTTGAATCCTATAGAGTATATCTCGGATGCACTAGGGAGACGAGTTGCTTTACGTGCACATCCACCAGGCCTTGCGAGTTGCTCTGCACGAAGAAGGGGCGTTATTGCCTCAACATGAGATTGATAACATTATTCGTAGCATGTCACGCCGTTGCAAAGCCTGTATTGCTGCCAGAGGTGGTCTCGCCCAATACTGAACACACTAACCTGTTTTCTGGATGTGTTTGATATTCACTAACTTTGAATAAAAGGACATTTTGTTTTACTGGTATGCACGAATGTTGTAGTTGTCTAATTTCTTTATTCTTCTGGTTGTTTATACTTTCGTATCACTTGTTTATACCATTTTCTGGCAAAATAAACCCACAAAGATGAAATTTTCAGTCTGTTGCTTTAATTTTGGACACTAGTTTATATTGTTTAAAACATTTGATGACAGTATAACGATCGAAGAATCTACCAGACCGCGTCATAAAAAAATGATATTGGAGAAAAAAGTGAAGAAAAATAGAGAAGAGCTATCCTTCTCAATCGCA
The DNA here is from genome assembly GCA_030220185.1 of Diploptera punctata. Classification (NCBI taxonomy): domain Eukaryota; kingdom Metazoa; phylum Arthropoda; class Insecta; order Blattodea; family Blaberidae; genus Diploptera; species Diploptera punctata. The sequence continues at coordinate 1,344,056 of JASPKZ010008888.1, forward strand.
TGTACAAAAATCATGTGCACTCTCTTTCATTCAACAGACACGCCATGCGCAGCTGCTACTGTAGCTATGTCCTCTATTGCACTAAATCGGACGCTCAACTTTCTCTCTCACTCCGATTTTTAAACTTTAAAGCCTGCCAATACTATTTCATGGCCTGTTTATTGCAGGCAATACTATACCATCGTGTCTGTAATTAAATTATCTTTTATTTTGAAATGTGTTTCTATTGGTAAACAGATCAGTGGAGTCACCTATATTAACTTACCTGTGTATACCTCCTTGCCAGGCAGTCATGACCAGAAATGAGTAGGCAATGCTACCCAGGCATATTATTTATGTTTCAAACTCTCGGTTCAAATAATATTTGTTCGGCAAACAAGTGGGTGGAGAATCCGATAAAAAGTTAATTAAAATAATTTAAATTAAAGATAGTCACGAACATTTTTAATAGGCAAGTATTCTGGATGTATTCGTCTATATTCGAGATTTAATAAAAAAAAGTATGTTTCGTCCGGTAAGCAGATGGGTGAAGGCCGATCTCTCTTCGGATCCTGTACTATAATTAAATATAAGCCTTGATACAATATAAGATTTTAATGGCGATCCATAATATGATTTCAGGTGGTTGGATATTGCACCGTGTATTGGAATCATGAAAAACTACATGGTGTAACACTAAAATAGCATGAAGTCACAAACGAAATATAAGTTCTAGATTATTTTATTAACATTTATTCAATTAGCATTGTTAGCTTACAGATTTTTTTGAGTCTGCTATTTAATAAAACAGTCGGCCGCGGTAGACTAGTGGTTATGCTCCTTACCTCTGGCCCCAAGGGTCATGGGTTCAAACCCGGCCGCGGTCGGTGGATTTTTTAGGATGGAAAAATCCAAGGAGCAAGTTCTCTGAGAGGGACTTTAAGCCGAGGGTCCCAAGTCTGAAGATTTCGTAAAAAATCCTTAAGCCTGAATAAAATGGCCTCTAAGCAAAATTTACTGATCTCAAACATCCTAGTAATACCATAGTTGCCTGCTAGATGTCTCATTGAGTCGGTATGTTGACCGCATGCTACTCATGATATCTATGGACAAATAAGGCAACTAAAATGAACTTGGTCTATTAACTCCTAACAAAGGAGGTGCTATGGCTCAACACTGGGCTACGCCATATTATATAAATTAATAAAACAACTATAAGTCTATAATCAGACTACATTTGTAACGGATGTTAGATTCGAATTTACCGATCCGATTAAAATAGCATGTAAATCTGAATGTAATTTACCTACGAACCTAATCGTTACAAATTTTATAAATAATTGATTACCTTAAATTGTGCGAACATTGTAAATCGAGGTCGAGAAGAATAGACTAATCATATTGCCTTTATGAAATGTCTATTACCTCAAACATTAAGTACTTCTTTGTTATTTCTGAACACTTTCCTATTCTACAAGAGGACTTATTGGTAATGGGGTTAAAATTCCACACATGTCTGTGAATTTCAAGTTTTTAAAATCTTGAGTCCATCACCTCCATATAAATCGGGTCTAATATTGGTAATATAATCGTAAGCTATTAACTAATTCACTGTCACTATCGAACCCGTAGGTTCGTGACCGCGCGAACATAAGTTTTCCATACATCCATATCCAGAGCTAATGTTTTCCAATCATTCCCTGTATAATCTATTTTCTCTCAAATTATGGTAAATATTATTCTCCCACCTCATTTTGGACTGCCTACAGGACGCTTTCAATCTGGTTTTCCTGCAAGCAGTGCCCAAGCCCATCTTTCATTCCCCATTCGTGCCATATGTCCTGCTCATTGCAGTCTAAGAGACTTAACCATTCGTAATATACCTTGATTCCCATAAAGATCATTTAGCTCACTAAACTTTATTTTTAAATCCTCATACTATTTTTTTCCTCCCTTAAAGTAAGAGTCCATGTTTCGCATCCATATACTTGTATATAACTGGGTGAATAAGTTTTATATATTTTCAGTTTAATTTTTTTTTTAGAGAAGTTGGGACAAAACGAATCCCTGTAATGCATAATTGCATTCATTTCCAGAATTGAGCCTATATTTAATTTCTTTGTGCATCTCATTCCTATTTGCAATTATTGTTCCTATGTACTTGATTTCAGCCACTTCTTCAAAATTTCCCTCATTTGTCATTAATTGTCCATTTCCAGTATATAATGTATTTTTCTGAATGTTGATATATTTAGTTTTATTGACGTTTACTTCCAGTCCAGTTTCTTAGTGTTATTTAATAGTGTGTTCATGATGGCCCTTAGTATCTCCTCGCTATTGCCTAATAATACTAGACCATCAGCATAAACTAACGATTTATTAACACCATTGACATACAGATCTTCTTCAGCCTCTAAAAAATTGATGGCATATTCTAGTGAAAAATTGGAACAGGTAGACCATCTTTCAATCCATTGTGAATTTTAAAATTATCTGAAAACTGTTTCTTACACACACCTTGTGTGCCATTTAGACACATTCAAATAAGTGTAACTACAGCTTTTATGAATTCCGAATTCCAGCAGGATGCTACATACTGCTCCCTCTTAATTGATTAATATGCCTTTTTGAAGTCTACATATAGCTGATGCATAATGTCATTATATTCCCATTTATTTTCTAAAATCTGTATTATATTAAAAAATATTATCTATCCCAGACCTATTTCTTCTAAATCAACATTGATCATCACTAGGGAGCGGATTTCTGTGTTCTAAAAGTTAAGATTGCAACATAGTATAGTGATAAAATTAATGCAATAAGCTCTTTATATTCAATCAACTGATTTTTTAATAATATAACTTACAAAAATGCTTCTTAATAATTTTCGTGTCGAATCTAGCATTATTACATTTATATTACACATTTTACAATTAAATTAAAATGAAATAGTGTTATATTTACATTATTTATTTTTTAATTTAAAAGTCTTCTCCTCTTCTTCTTCGGCTTTCCCCCTCTTATAGGTTTGTCGTCTTCAGTTTTCATTTATCGCTATTATTTCCAATCTCCTTCTTCCAAATTCCTATCATCCATTATAGTTCTGACATAGGTTTTCCATCTCCATCTTGGTCTGCCACGTTTATTTCTTCCAGGTGGTGGCCATTGATTTATATTTTTTGGCCATCTTTCATTTTCCTAATTTAAAGGTAAGACTAAAATATGAATGTAATATTGCTAGATCCCACACAAAAATTATTGAGAAACGGTTTTGTAAGTTATAATATTAAAACATTCAATTGATTGGATATATAGACTTATTAATTTTATCGCTATACTATGTTGCGATCTTAACTTTTAGAACATAAAAATCCGCTCCCTAATGTTCACCTATTATGTCGTCAATATAGGGAGTAAGTCTGTATACTACTGAGTTAGAATTTTGTACGAAGCTGAAAGTAATAAGATGCCCCTGTAGTTGTTGCATTCAATTTCATGTCCTTTCTTATAGATTCGTAAGATAATCGATTATTTCCATTCATTTGGAAGAACCTCTTCCTCCCAAATCATACTAATCAACTGACGTACTCTTTCCATCAATTTTTCTCTTCTTGAGTTTATCAATTCTGCTGCTATCCCATCTGAACCCGAAGGTTTATACAACTTTAATTTTTCTATCGTCATTTCGAACTCAAATAGAGACTTAAATAATTACAATAATTGAAAACAATGTTTTATGAGGCAAAGTCATTGAATGGAAGCAATATGCACAAGCTTAAAACTATGGAGAATAAGAGGCTTTTTTATATACAAAATATACATATCCAAATAATATTATAATAAATTAACGTTACGATATGAATTGCGCATTTATTAACCGAGATATGGTATTACCACTATATTAAAGTTTTAGTCTGAACTATCACTGGTGATATTTCGGCACTATATGGTGAGACCGGAAGGAAAATGGTTTTCCAATGTATTTTTCAATGCTCTTGCCGCCCAATGTGGGGGTGTAATTTGGCAGGTTATCCCCCATGAGGGAAGGCGAAGAACGTGCCAAATGGGTGTTGCAGAGTGCCAGTAGAGACTTCAGCCTCCAAAAACGATAAGTGGAATATGTCTATTCCAGAGATTCTCATATAATCGTATGTTTTTATGTATTTCATTAAAATTTTACTTCTAAACGCATTATTAAAATAATAAAATTGTAATAAAATATAAATTAAAATTCTAAGTTTGAAATAATATAATGAAATATACCTAGATATGTTATAATTTACAAGTAATTCAATCCTTACAAATTAGCATATAGTATTAACATATAATTTTAATATAGGCCTAAATATGTTTCATTAAAGTGAGTTATGCAAAATCATCCAATTACGTGTTTCTAATCTATTTTCATTCAGAAGATATTCCTTCAATGATATAATCATAAAGGAAATGATGAAGTATTTATTGAATGATATTTCAATCCGTTTTAGTGTATTAAATAAGAGACTCATGGGTGGGCATATGTAGGTAGCATATATGGTACATATCAGGTCATATGCATCGCGAATTAAAGGCGGAAATGGGCGACATATTTTGTTCAAATACCTCTTATTTCGAGAATATAAAATTATAATACAAAAATGAATAACTGGTAATACTTTAGATTATTTTATGTGCCGTATATATAGAGCTCAGGATTTTTACACTCATAAAAATTAATCGATCCCGACCGGGATTGAATAAATGAGTCTCAGATTCTAAGGCGAACATGATGCCTCTACACCACCGAAACACTACAAGTGGATGTTTAAATAGCCCGTCGCTGTGGCGTAGTCGGCAGAATCCCTACCTTCCACTCCGGCGATCCAGATTCGATTCCCGGCGGAGTATGGAATTTCAGATCTCCACCTTGGGACTGGGTGTGTGTCGTGTCTCTGTGTTTATATGTGTGAATAAGGAAAAAAGGTCCACCGCTGTGGTCTCGAGGTAGCGTGCTGCCTCGTCACGCAGCGGGCCCGGGTTCGATTCCCGATCGCGACAGGCTCCTGGGTGAGGTTTTTTCGGGCTTTTTCCTCACCTGTAAGACAAATGTCAGGAAGCTTAGGGCCCAACGGTCCCCGAAAATCATCCGGCCATTATCATCCTTCACGGATGTGGAAAGCTACGGGAAGCTGCCACACCTATAATTCCCTAGTAAAGCTGCAAATCATAGCATGAAATTCTCGGACAGAATTACTGTGGATGGAAGGAAAAAAGGTTTAAAAAGAAGTGAAACAAGAATGAAAAACAGTGTGAACGAGAGAAAACAAGAAATAAAAAATACAAATTATTACTACCTAAACTGTTTACATGTGACCCTCAAATTTTGTGTAATGAAATATCGTGTTTACATGAAATTTAAACATGGGAAAATATGAATCAAACAGCACTTTGAGAAAACAAAATGGATTATTATGGATATATTGGTACGGACCAAGTTCTCAGGTTCGTATGGGTTCGGTTTACATGGATCATTATTAAAGGTGCAATGATAATGAATTTGGATATGGCGATAATGACGCAACAGAACTTCAATAATATTCTCTATTTGTTTTAATTCGTTTCACTATCTTTGGGGTATATTGGGTCAATAATTTCTCTGTGTGTTGTTCCTTTCTTAGTGCCTTGTATTTCTTCATTCTTTCTGATCTTCTTTTCCTCTCTTCTTCCGAGATAATAGGTTTCGATTTTTGTGTAGATTTATCTTGGAGCCTTATGTTTTTATCATAAGTAATGCCACGAGTGATTTCCAAATTATCGATAAATTCACGACTCACAAAGTGAGGAGTGAATTTATCCAGAGAATTTTGAAATCAAGAGTGGCATTTGTTAGGGCTATTTAACGAATAAAATTAAGCTGTTTACTCCACAAATCATTATTTAAACATAGTTATTTTAAAATATTTACATATTTAACGTAAACGGCGATGTTTGAAAAAAAAAAGTTTGTTATGCTTCATTTGTTCATCACTGCAACCAAATCATATTATTTATTGACAAAGGATGGTAATATTGCAAGAATGCACCCTAGTGGAGAAAAATGAAACACATCAATCTGTTTATAACCAAAATTATAGATTATTAATTAATTTATGATGTCCTAAGATGTAAATTATATTTTTCTGGAACGTAAATTCCTGGGAAATAACACGTTTAAAGAAAGTGCAAACAGAGGTTTCTTTTCGTTGTGGTATAATCAATTACTACGAATGTTTTTTTCGATTATATCCCGCAAGCAGTATCTGTTTACATTCGTGCACTATATATACAATCTGGTAGCCGTATTTCTTAGAGAGTCAGTCACTGCAAAATAATGATGTGACCTATTCAGAATGTTAAAAGGAGAAGCTTGATTTTAATATGATAAAATAAATATGATAAAATTAAACTGATAAAATCGAGGTGAAAAACGACTGTGATTGGTTGTAAATCAAAATTCATTGAAATGTGATTTGTCATCGACTCCCATTTGGGGCACGAGTTAAATAGTCTTGAATAATTAATTTAATTACTTTAGTTATTCGATCGATTAGTGAATTTTCTGTAATATTTAATTATACTAGGTGTTTTTCAGTTTCTTTAAATCAATTGCGTTTTGTTTTGCGGTTACGGAAAAAAAATAAAAATGTCTTTGGTTAACCTGTTAAGAATTCATTCTGGGAAGATGACCGTAAACATTTATTCTCTTTTTCTCATTTTTTTAGAGTTTCATTCTTGATATATATTATCTTATTATCTTGACATTTTGGTCCTATGATTTTCCTTTAAATTCTCCTTTTCTTTGGCATAAGTTTCTCCATTTGGCCTTTGAAATTCGTGGTTAGTGTTTCTGTTGCATACAGTGCTTCTGGTTTTATCAGTGTCTTGTAATGTGTAATTTTAGATCCCCATGAAAGGGATTTTTTTGTTGTATATATATTTTGTAAGTTGGAAAGTTAGTTCAAGTTCATGCTTTCTGGATTACATTGCTTTACATTCCACAGTATTCTAACTAATCGATTCTCCGAGATTATTCTCCATTTATTTCAATAACATTTACTTTTACATATGAGTCATATTCTGTGTTTACTACGTCCGTAATTATATGCATCTAATATTTTCTGTAATATTAAATTTATTTTAATAATTAACCGCAATTTTGAAAGACTTTTTAAATAGTCAATTCTGTATTCGACTTTAAATTATTAAGTCTGCTCCGACGCGATGGTAAAATTATATATATATATCGGAAATGTTCTTTAAGATTTTGAATTCTAAGTCACTATTGCGAATACAATTCGATTAATCCAAAATGTTATAAGTATTTTTATTATTTTTTAGAATGCGAATCTTAGGAACACTACCGAATCGGATATATGTTTACAGTAGAATTTTGAAGAACAGATTGATAATTGAATGATTATATTGTTATAATTATAAGGTTAACGCGGTTTCTCCCTTCCCTATAATTATTTGATTTTGTTATAATACTTCTGGTTGGTTACATTTGGACTTAACTGAGTATAGTGGGCGAACCCATTATCAAAAGTAATTTTAGACATAAACCCACAGTGTTGCTAGTTCTATCGTTTCTAGCGTCTAAAATTCCCCAGGATCACATTTTATTCAATTGTAACAAATTTCATTTAAATCCGTATTTTAATGCACATTCCCACACATTGGGAAGTTATATCTGGTTCTCCATTTGGAAGTACCTATCGTAAATATTTCAGCTTTTGACTAAACTAAGAACCTGTATACTCAGTTTAACATTTTCAAGATCGGAAAACAACAAATTTCTAAAAGTCCGAACTTTACAGTCAAAAAATACTACTCTATTCAGGAGTTGGGATTATGTATTGTCTGCATATCGGCCTGCCCTCCACGGTATCTTTACCTTGGCGTGGTGGAGTGGCTTGTGTGTTTAAATGATCCTAGGAGATATGCCGGTGGTAGCATTTCTGCCGATAGGGCTACCCATGCCGGACTGGTCGAAGGTGATAGCCAGACAAAAATAGTACCCTAAAAATACAACTGTCAAGAAACATGGACATGGGTTCCACTGGAGTAAAACTTTCCGGAGGTCAAATAGTCCCCCAAAGGCTCAAACATAGGGACATGTTCCTAAAAACATGGAATGTTAGGACTTTATACAATATCGGGGCGCTAGAGATATTAATGCGGGAATTATATAAAACACCCTTGGATATAGTAGCTTCACAGGAAGTTAGATGGCCAGGAGGAGGTAGTCAGGTATTAGGAAGCTTTACATTATACTAAGGGGATGCAAAAAGACATGAATTTGGAACGGGATTTTTAGTCCGAAGGAGGATCCGCTATCCGAGATATCAAGTTTGTCAGTGATAAGGTGTCATATATAATTCTAAAGGGAACGACATGATTTTGTAATCGTAAATGTACACGGTTCGAGAGAAGATAAAGATGACAAGATCAAGGATGAGTTCTATGAAGAATTAGAATGCGTATTTGATAGTCTTTCACATATCATATGAAAATTGTCTTAGGAGATACAAATGCAAAGTGGGGCGAGAAGATATATTCAAACCAACAATAGGCAAATTCAGTCTTCATGAAGAAAGTAATGACAATGGGCTGATTAGTCACCTTTGCCAGCTCAAAGAATCTGATTTTTAAGAACACAACATTCTAGCAAAATTCATAAATACGCCTGGACGTCTTCAGAAGATGAAACTCGGACCAGATAGATCAAGTATTAGTGGACAAACGCTGGCACAGTAGCATCATCGATATTAGATCAGTTAGATGGACAGACTGCAATTTGGATCATCATCTGGTCAGGGTGAAAATTAGACAACGGTTATCGCTTTTGAGAAGAACAAACAAAATATGATTCTGAACATTTGAATTTAAAAAAACTTGAAAAATGATTAAATGAAGCAAAAATACCAAATCAAAATCCATAATAGATTTGATATACTGGAATCTTCAGATGACAATGTGGCAAACGAAGAAGAAACTGATATAAATAAAGAATGGGAGACCATAAGAGACACTATTAAATTGTCAGCATCAGAAAGCATTGGTTATTTTAAAAAGAGGCAAAACAAGAAATGGTTTGATGAGGAATGTGCTTACATTTGTAAAGAAAAGAAAACTCACAAAAATGAAATGGTTACACGAGCCAAATGAGGTAAATTTAGAGCAATTGGGTAGTATGAGACGGTAAACACCAGGCCACTAAAGAGTAAAAAGAGGGAATATTTGAGAGAGAAGATGAATGACATTGAAATGAATGAAAAAATGGAACTTTAGACAATTATATCTGGGAATTACGATAGACAAGAAAGGGTTTCAGGCTAGAACAAACATAATTAGGAATGAAAATGGGGATATGATTGCAGACTGCAGGAGTACATTAAATAGATGGAAAAGTTACTTTAATCAGCTATTAAATGTACATGCAGAATAGATTTTTTTTCAATGCTCCAGGTTGTCATTTCGGCATTTCTGGTGGCTTCATTGTAACCCACTTCTGAAATTGGAGCGCCTAGAAGGCGGAGTTACATTACCCCGATGACATAATGAAGCACCAGCAGAGTTATTAATCTAAACTTAACCTAAATTTGAGGAGGATAATTTACAGACAGCAGAAATGCTAATCGCAGAACCAAGTGCATTAGAGCTTGAAATGGCAATAGAAAAATTGAAGATGTATAAAGCATCAGGTTCAGATGAGATCCCAGCAGAACTGATAAAATCAGGGGGAGGAAATTGATGGAAAATATATGCCGATTGCGTAGTATGATTTGGGAAAATGAAGCTCTTCTGGATGAATGGAAGGAATCGATCATAGTACCAATCTATAAGAAAGGAGATAAAACTGATTGCAACAACTACTGGGGCATATCATTACTTTCAACTTCGTACAAAATTCTAACAAATATATTAGTAAGGAGACTTACTCCCTATATTGATGAAATTCTAGAAGATCATTAATGGGGATTTATGAGAAACAGTTCTACAACAGATCAGATTTTTAGTATAAGACAAATTTTGGAAAAGAAACGTGAATATAGTGGTATTGTACATCAACTATATGTATACCGGTACTTCAAAAAGGCATATGATTCAATTAAGAGGGAGAAGTTATATAGTATCCTTCTGGAGTTCGGAATTTCTAAAACGTTAGTTAGATTTACTACATACGAATGTATCTAAATGGCACAAAGAGTAGGGTGCGTGTAGGCAAACAGTTTTCGGATACTTTTCAAATTCACAATGGGTTCAAGCACGGATATGTACTATCACCTCCGCTATTCAAATTTGTACTACAGCATGCCATCAAATCTTTAGAAGTTGAAGAATGGCGTATGAAGAGATTACGTACGCAGGTCATGAACCTCCGGATTAAACAGTGCCAGTGAATCAGTCAATAATTATTAATCGTCAGACAACGTTCGAAAGTATTAAAAATTTATTAAATAATATTTTTAAGCAGTATCTAACTAGGAAATATGCTACTACAGTCCACTGATATAGCAAGTACAGCCGAAGTCAAGGGGGAACTGCCCTTCGACCCACTGAGTGTGAGCCCCGGGTTCCAAGACAGTCCATTTTCACCGGATAATTTGGATGTGTAATTTAGTTCAGCTACATGCTATATGTGTAATATTATATGTCATGTGATCTATAATAGCGATTCTGCTCTTTTTTTTTTTTAATGTATTCCACTCCCCACTCTGGTGGCCCGGGTTGAGTCGGGTAGGGGATTTATATATTCGCCTAAAAACTAATGTATAACTTGTATCTTGTACTGCTCTGATATCTACCAGCTAATATATATATATATATATATTTATGGTACAGCGTCCAAACTCCTCTTGTACAGGTGACCCACTCAGAGCGTTGGGTACTTCCCAAGAAGTACCAGAGCCTACATATGAAGGGTATGTGAAACAAAACACACAAAAAAGATATCTCAGTAATATGGACTAAAATATAATCAGTCCATAAGAAATTGCTGTATAAGTTAACAACTGAACAGCAATTTTATTAAGGTAAAGTGATTCCACTACAGAGCTTAGGAGATTCTTGAGGTAGTAGGAGGTTAAGTCTCCCATCTTTCTAAACAATCAGTACGAGATGTCAGCCGGGTTATTAGCCCTCTGAGAATGCCGCCTTTACCACCAGAAAAAAAACCGTTACTCATTTCCGTTAAAGGCTGAATCGACCACAGGGCCATGATGCCGACAGAAGGTGCCAGTTTAAAAATCCTACCTGACCGGGACACTAACACTCGATATTCCGGTTTATGGCGAATTGCCTTTATCAATTACCCTACAGCGTACCCCAACAATGTTATAAAAAACTCACAAAATATATCCTAGATCTAGCATTTTCTCTTTTAATATATAACAAATATTCTTTGAGTAGCTAGATAATTGAACTTAAAACATAACATGATTAAAAAATAACAAAATATAATTAACTTTTTTTAATATGATAAAGAAGCAAAATTAAATGTAATAAAAAAAGTCATCGAAATAACACAAAAGGAAGTGTCCAAGTGCTGATTGAATATGTGCGTGACTTGAAAAACAAAATGCTTCTCATCTATTCGTATTATGACAGTCTAATATGTGTTCCTTCATCATAAATAATGCGGGTACTTATACACTAGTAGGCCTATGTTTGAACTAGAATTACATAAAGAGGGTTACGAATGATATAACATTTTTAAAAATGTGATTATGCAATGTAATACCTCTAAATAAAGATTGTAAATTCGATTCCGTATTGATCAGAAACGAAATATTTAACTTCAAAGATTTTAAAGTATACTTTTCCTTTAATAACATGAACAAATGTATAGATTTTAAACTAGTAAACTTTATAATTGGCCATACTGTATGTTCTTCAATCAACTTCAAAAACAAAATCTGAACCACCATACTCAGTTCCATATAATAATGAAAACTATAAAAACTTGAAACTCTACGGTCGTTATGCAAGAATAAAGTCCGAAACGCGATCATAGTTTCCAAGTGAACAACAAAAATTTGGACATAAAAATCAAATGCCACCATTTGCAAAAACAAAATATGAAACACGACCACATTATTTTCCATTTTATTTCATCCTTATATGTACAGTTGGTTGAACATCTAAGGTCATATCGCGACTAGAATTTTTGGTTGCATCCCGTAGATTATACATATATATGTTCTATGCAATTATGTGATTAACTTTTTTTATATTACTATAAAATGGTGATTATTATGAAGGGTCCTGGTAATAATAACAGAGAAGACCGAGGGAAACAGGGAAAATCCCCAGTTTGCTTGGTCGTCACCGGGATTTAAATCTAGAACACCCCTAATATGGGGGCTCCGTGGCGCAAGTGGTTAGTCACTCTGGATCCTAAGTTCGCACCTCGGTCACTTCATTTGGGGATCGTGATGGACGAAAATGCTACAGGGCAAGTTTATTTTTTTCGGAATTTCTCACGTTTCTCTTGCCAAAAACTTGTATCATCACTTCTTCAATACTAATGTCATACATTCTTCTACTACAGTGATGGTGCGACATGCCTGGTCACATATTTTCACAGGCATTTAATTGAAGAGGGATTTCATATCTCACCCCTCGACTTAGCATTACGCCAGGCACGAGTAGATGGTACACTCTACATTCCCAATACTAGTCTCAAACGTACCGGCCTATTTTATTACTCCATAAAATATACAAAAAAAACTGATTATTCAGCATGTGAAAAAAAAGGTCTCAATCACGATTAGTATTTGTTTTCATAAATCAATATAAATTGAAAATTTACGGCCATCAATCTCAAGGGATAAGGCTGTAAACCTCATGTTTTCCCAATTTGAGATTTATATGAAAAAAAAGAATGTTAATGGAATATGGATATAAGAGATACATTCTAGATATTCTTTTAATTGAATGTAGTCAAGCATTACGCAATCTAATTATTTGAAAACGGAAATGTTGTTACATAACATTTAAACATCTATAAATGCTATTTTCACTACGTTGTAATTCATCTTATACTACTTATTTTATAAGTTTTAAATTTATTAGTTCTTGTTTCGTTCATTTGTTATTTTTGTTTGATTTAAAATTTGTAATTATGTATATCTTCAATTTTCTTTTATATGTAATTACAGCCCTAACATACATTTGTAAAAAGGGGCTCCAAATCTAAGAGATTTAATAACAATAATAATAATAATAATAATAATAATAATAATAATAATAATAATAATAATAATAATAATAAGGGTACGTGGACCTTTTCCCAAATAAAAATCAACTCAATCCTGTTTAAGGCGTCTATTCAATTGTAAAAAAAATATAATATGAATTAAGACCATAGTTTCGACATTGTTATTGTTCCCATAATACTATAAAAACTGAAAACCCACGCTTTCCTCAATTATTATAAAAGATATATAGTAAAATTAACTGATGAAGGAAGTGACAGAACGTCATAGATTAAACATTTATCAACCATTAAATTGATCAGAGGAAGTAGACGTTTACACAGTAACATATCATAGTGATAAATTCACAGGAAGCAATAATAAATTATTAAAACTACAAAAACAACTAAATAAACTGTTTCAGTAAATACTAGTAGGCCTACACTTAGTCACAATGTTGTTCGGCACACCCAATTTTTCTACAAATAAGTACTCTCCAGTTGAATTCTGCTTGTTTTAGCTAATCATCATCATCAACTTCACAGATTTAGGACTTTGCCTGTTCCGATCTCACATCTGTTCAGCCCAGCGCTTTCTTGGTCTTCCTATTGATCTTCGTCCTCCAGGATTATACATCAGTGCCATCTTTGGTACCCTATCCTCTGTCGTTCACTACAGATGTTCTATCCAATTGTTCCTGTGTTCTTCTATTTGTTGAAGAAGTGTACTGTTAATTTCTCTCTAATATTTTCATTTAGGGCCTATAGTATGTTTTCTGGAAGTTTTAGCTAGTATTTATGTAAAAGAAACTAATAGGCCTAGGTATATTTTAAAACAAAAATTACTGTATAAACTTCATTCAACAATTTTAAAAATTAATTTAACAAATTTTTCGTACACTAAAAAACATTAGTAAATAACAAAACAAAAAATCAAATTCCTTTCCTAATTAATGGCTAAATCAATAATTTTCGGTCCTAATAACTATCTCCAAACTTCTTTTTTTTTTTTTTTTTTTTTTTTTGGTGCTTATTGCCTCCCGTTCCAGAGCTACGATCATCTACAAATCATTATTTGATTTTGCATTATGTTCACACAGATGTTGAACAGAATTAAGGTCTTGAGAATGGAAGGTGTTTTTTTGATAATTTTGGCATTTTCTAAATGAACTAGTCATAATTTAGAGCTGCATGTTTACTATCATTGTCCTGCTAACAGTAGTATAAGCATGGTAACACTTTATTCTTTAGGATAGTATTATAAACGTGTTTATCCATCATATCAATAACTTTCATATTTCCAATTCTTTTCGCTGACATACATTCCGAAATCAATATCCCTCCATCTCCGTTTCTTACTGTAGGAATTCTATTTGCAGAGTTCCGACCGATCCATAGGGGTTAATTTTACTTTAATCATATCAAATTACACGGTTCAAAACTCTTGATCCTTACATCAGATGCTCTTTTGTATATATGATTCTCTCTCATCTGGTTTTCCAGCTAATACATTTCCTTTTCTGTGCTATTATAATACCATGTAAACCATACTTACGCAATGCACTATGATTTGTCCCACTGCACATAATTAACTTGTTGCCTTTTCTATCAACGGACGGACTTTCGACACATTCAAAGGATTGTTTCTAATTTTATTAACTAACATACGTTCATTTCTTGCATTAAGTTTTTTTCGTTCAGAATTTTTTGGAAAATTTTTGGTTGAATCATTATACTTGAATTCACCAATAACACAAGCCTGCATTTTTTTACTTTTTATCAGATTTATTTTAAATAGGTGTTTTTAGATCAATGTTTTACACTGATTCCACAAATGATTTCCATTTCGTCTATCACGTCAGGTTTTTGCACAAAATAAGAATTCATATTTTCAAGTTTTAGCTACTAGAAGCACAAATATATTCAAACTTAATTACACAAAATACATTTTTTTGTTAAAAATACATGTTAAAAATACTGTAGAGAACTGTCCTAATAATTTTGTGACTACCTTGTAACAAAACAGAAAGTAAATGGTGTTCCATTAACTTTCAAACCTCCTCTTCTTTGACTACCTTGAAGTTCTTCCATCAACATTCAACAGCAGTTTCATTCCATGTTCCCTGGTACCTCCTCTCCATCTCTTTAATGTTCTGGTGAAAACGTTCACCTTGCTCTTCACTATAATGTCCCAGATTATCGAGGAAGTAGTTGATATCGAAACATAAAAAGTGAACTTTCACACTCATGTTACAATTCAACTTTTTGAAAATTTCCAACATATTTTCCACAATTGCCTTGTAATTAGGATTTTTGTTATTGCCTGGAAAGTGTTCAGTAACAGATCAGAAAGAAGTCCAGGCTTCTTTTCCTCTCTTATTCATTGTTTATTCAAAATATTCATCCATCATCAGTTTATTTATTTGTGGACCAAGAAAAATTCCAGCTTTCAATTTTTCTTGTGTGATGGCCGGAAATTTCTTACGAAGGTAGTTGAAGCAAGGCCCATTCTTTGGTAGAGTCCTTACAAACTGCTTCATCAAGCCCAGTTTGATGTGTAGTGGCGGAAGAGGGACTTTTTGAGGGTCTACAAGTGGTTCATATAGGATGTTTTTAGTTTCAGGCACAACATTTCTCCGCTCTGGCCAAACTTTCACACCCCAATGTTTTGGCTTTGCCTGACAGTCCAATTCACATATATAGCATTGCATTTTTGAGAAATCAGCTTGTTGCCCTAATAGTATTCCTATAACATTAATGTCACCGTAGATTAGCCACCTGTATTCCTCATACTGCATACTTGTTAATAGCAATTTCATGTTCTCGAATGTCTCCTTCATCTGAATTGAATGGGCAATAGTAATGGACCCATACAAATTCCCATTACACAGTAACGCACTTTTGAGACTCCTCTTAAATGAGTCTATAAAAAGTGTCCACTGAGAAGAATCATGCTCAATGTCATAGAAGTTCATTAACTCGTTACCAAGCAATCATTATGTGAGAATAAAGGAACTAGTTCTTTTCCCTGTGTCTGTACCATGAGTAATGTGTCCCTGGTTCCAGAAGAGTTTTACTTTTAAGCCTTGAGCCAAGTAGTACTGCAGATTCCTTTGGTAAATTCAGATCACGAACTAGATCATTAAGGCCACTTTGAGAGAACTGTTATGGAGTAAAGCCGTCTTCAGGCTGATATATATCATCAGTATCGTCGTCAGTGATTACATCAAGTTCACTTTCAACATTAAATTCTGTCAGGTTCTCTAAAACAGCTGGAGGAAGAGGAACAGGCAGCTCTTCTCCATGTGGAACTTGCTTATTGGCTGAAAGGATGCTTGGATATACAATTTGGTTCTTATTTTTTTAATTACACCCCTGAACATTAAGCAAACAGGAGTAACATCATTAAGGTGGTTTTTAGGCTCCCTCCACACCATAGGAATCGCAAACGGCATGCACGTTTTCTTCCCTTTTGTCCACAATCTTAACCTCTCAATGCAATAGCAGCAAACTTTGTTCGGCGCCCACGCCTTATCCTGATCACCAAGTTTCACTTTAAAATAAGCATAGTAAGCTTTTTTCACAAAATATGTAATATCCGTTCTTTGCTTAAGCATTGTATAATTTCCACATATAAATGAGAAAACGTTAGGATTGTTCACGCACTTGTATGTAGACATTGTCATACTTGCAGTCACACTAGAGAGATAAAATGAGAACAGCACTGATAATGCAAATGTCTGAGATGCACACTTCCAAAGCCACCCAATAACAACCTCAGTAGCAGTTGTGCCAAACTAAAGGCTTGAATTGACAAATTTCCCTCCAACAATTCTCTGGCACATATTATGCTCTCATCAATAAATATATGAAAACAGATTAGGTCCATTGCGAAAAAAAAAACTGTACGTGATAGAAGAAAACTAAGAATAGTTCTGGAATCAGCATAAAAAAGTGAACTAATACAAACGTATTAGTATTCAGTCATCTGATATCATGTAGACTAGTGTAATCAAGTCTGTCACGTAGAAACTGCGTAAACTAAGCAAATTCTTCAGCACATTGAATTTATGATCCGATTTTTCTGGTTTGTTAAATATATGTTTCCTTTGGTAATTAAATATTATGTACGGAAAAAAAATATGGCGGCACCTAGAGATATTTTTTAATCATGACTTACAGATAAACTCCACTCCTAATGATAAAACTTCTTTGATTTTTGGAGAATACCTATCTCGTTTTACTTTAATGGCATATCCCGAGTTTCATTGCGCAAAATATAAAAATTGCGGCAGGTAGAGCGATTTTTAATGACTCTACTTTATGATTAACGAACACGATCTCTGTTTTTTTTAATTTATTGCTATTTGCAAACTATAATTCCGAAAAAAATAACAAATTACTGCCGTTAGTGTGTGTGTGCGTGTGTGTGTGCCATCAAAATAAATATAAATGCATGAACCGAGATTTGAACCCGGAACCTCTAACTCTATACATTAGTGTAGTGCGTTATCCATTATGTTATCCATGCATTCCAGTGCAAACATTAATTTTCCTTCCTTATAGGAATCGTAAGACGAAGCGGAAAGCGTCCACACTGCCATCTTACAGCTTATATAACAAGAATATATTTTTATGAGAATATTTTTATTGTATTGCACTGACGCTTAATTTGAATCTAGATATATTATCCTAGATCTATATAATATATATATATATATATATATATAATATACCCATATGGTAAAAGGGGCCCAATATGGTACACCTTTTACATGGGATTTTGCTTTAAATTTAAGAGATTAATGAACTTTATTTTCACAAGGAGTTTGTTACAAATTTACCACAGTAACCAACTCCCTGACGCATGAAATTCATTAATTTCCGAATAAATAAATAAATAAAATAAAGAAACTATTATATATATATATATTATATATCAATCCTATATATAAACGACTGAATGATTGTGAAAGTACAATAAAAAAATATGGGCTCCTAATTTGAGACCCATTATAAATGCTCTCCCTTATTTTAATTGAGTCCAACACACCATTTGTGCTTCATACACGTTGGACACATATCCAAGTCATCGGCCTTGCCCCAAAAGTCTTAAAGGGTCCATTACAAACATCTGAGGCATTGTCTCCATGTCTCGCCACGTCTGTCCTGTAAGTAGAAAACAGGGATTATGTGTTATTTACAACCAAAGAACAAGCGCCCCGTCTCTTTATCACTCATCGTCGTCGACGTTAGATATGTCATGCACGCTAAAAATGCTGTCTTTGGAGTCTTCACGTTCTTCAAGAACTGACTGCTGACATCTTTTTACAGCTTCCTTATCCTTATGACCATTTTGATCTCCTGTTTTCTGGCTAGATTTTTCTACGTATTGAGAAAGGAAAGAAAGAAGGTAATTTTACTCTGTAAGGGCCCCTAGCCAGGGTTACGGTGTGAAGACCTCAACGGCAAGAGTCGGAGCAGAAGGAGTCCTTCATCACGGCGGATTCTGGCGGAAGAGGCCACCATCTCTCTAAGGGAAATAGAGAAACGCTGCCTTGCGGTGAAGAGGGATCTTCAAAGGCTATGGGAGGAAAACCCATACAGAAATTTTCCTGGGTCCTCCGGGTTCGGGGGTTATGCTGTGGGCCAGCTCCCCACACATTAGAAAAAAAAACAAAATGGGTTTAAAAGACCAAATCAATCAAAGCCGACCAGAAAAAAGTATGAAAGACAAAAGCAACGAAAAAAGGACATTGAAATATATAGGGACACGTGTAATGTACGCGGAATTAGAAACAAAATTAATGAGAGTAGCAGGGGAGGAGGAATTATTCCAGAAAAAGATAGATATTGAAGAAGGGACGGGGAACACAAAAACGAAAGGATACGAAAATTCATATTTAGGAAATAACAGACCTTTTTGGTCAGGTGTAATTAAAATCAAAAAGACGCTAAAGCAGCGAGTATACCAATGTTTGTAAAAAAGAAATACAGTAAAAACCATAACAGCCCTATGAACATTATAAATGAAAGATGCCTAAAGATGAAAATGTGAAGCTTATAAGGGCAGACACAATGGTTGTCTTAGCAGTCTACGCACCAACAGATGATGATGCACAGAGTCAGACAGAAACCTACTATTCAGGATTAGTGGAACAAAATTTGAGAAAATACGAAGTAATGAAGCAATTAATTAATACTAATGGGAGATTTAATGGGGAGGAAAGTGGGTAGAAGAACCAATGATGACGCAGTAGGAAAATATGGGACACAAGAAGTCAACGATAAATGGAAATAGAATCTATAGCGATGTGCCAAACCACATAAATTAAAGATAGCTAAACAAATTTTTTCGACCATAAGGATTATCATAAATTTACTTGGGAACGACCTAGTTCCCCTTCAATACAGAACTCATATAAGACTTAATAATTGTAAAAGACAAAAGACTTCCTAAGATATGAAGGACTCTACCGGGTTTAAAAGAGGAGAAAATTGTGGTTATGACCACTATCTACTCACAGCAAACACGATCATCCCCAAATTCCCTACAGGAAAAAACGTGCATGATGAAGCAAAGGGGAATCAACAATGCAACCGAAGCAGGAAGAAACATTTAAACTGTATTTATTTAATCAGGATAGTATCAAAAACTTATATAAAGAAAGACGGAGGATTAAAATTGAGAGACTTGGATTACAAGGAAGACATAGAAGAAGAACATAATCAATTAAAGGAAATACTACATTCGGCAGCAAAAGAAGCATTAGGCACCATCAAATAAAAAAACCACAAAAGACCAAGATTGGTGGAATGACAGATATTGAAGAATTAACCAAAAAGAAAGGAAAAAATGCTACTTAGAATGGTTGGCAAATAAAACAACAGAAAATTGGATAGAATACAAGAGAACAAACGCCAAAGTTAAAAGGAAAGTGATAGAAGAAAAAAACAAATTATGGAAAAGCAAATGCCAAGAAATAGAAAGTTATATAGGAGGATCACAATCATCAGAATATGGAGATTTCTAAAAACACTGAAAACCAACCAAGGACCCAGCAAGATAAATTTGTTAGCAAAATCAGACGCAGAAAAACATTACAAAGCTTTACTGTCAGAAACTAGAAATGAGTTTATGGAAACAACAGAAAATCCATCCATAGAAATGAACGCCCTGGAATTTGATACAATAGATATAGAATTAGAAATTCAAACCCTAAAGAATAAAAGGCACCAGGGCCGGGAAACATACCAATGAGTTAATTAAATATGGCCCAAAAATTTAATAGGTAGATTGAGGGACTTGTATAATAAGTGCATTGCAATACAGAAGATTCCTGATGAATGGAAAATAAGCTACATAGTACCAATATACAAGAAGGGCGATAGAAGAGACGCAAAAAACTACAGAGGACTAAGTATAAATAACACATTATATAGAATATTTACGAAGTTATTAAAAACAAAGTTACAAAAAGATGTTAAAGACAAATTAGGAGAAGATCAAAATGGATTCAGACCAGGAAGGTCATGTGTTGACAATATATTTGCAATACAACAGTTAATTGAAAAACGGACTGCAGTTGGAGAAGAAACCCATTTGACAATGATAGATTTAGAGAAAGCTTATGACTCAATTCCGAGGAACAAATTATGGGAAGTATTGGAGAAATACAATATTGACAGAAACCTAATAGAAATTATTAAACAACCTATAAAGATAACTCCGCTTATGTTAAAATGGGAAATATAATGTCTAATCCTATAAACACCTCAAAGGGATTGAAACAAGGGTGCAGTCTATCACCAATTTTATTTAATATTTATGTAGAATTTATATTAACGAAATGGAAACAAAGCTGCAAAGGTATGGGGATCCCAATAGGCAATAGATTTTTGCTGACATTACAATTTGCCGATGATCAACTGGTTTTAGCGCAAGACAATTTTGATATGGAATTCATGATAAAAGGTTGAAAAGCACATATGAATCATGGGGTCTCACAGTAAATTTACAAAAAACAGAATATCTGGCAATAAATAGCAATGAAAGAGAAAACTTAGTATTGGAAGATGGAATCCAAATAAAGCAAGTGAAACAAACTAAATATTTGGGAATGATTATGGATAACATCGAAGGTATAGGCAAAGAGAACATAAAACATAGAATTGAATTGAGTGGCAAAATAATATCATCATTAAATTCCATATGGTGGGATAAGCATATTTGGAAAGACACAAAAAAATATATTGGTAAAACATTGGTGGAATCTGTTGCAATGTACGGAAGTGAGGTATGGACAATCAATAAGTACTACAAGAATAGACTAATAGCTCTAGAATGGATTATTTACGAAGAAGTGCCAGAAAGTCTAAATTAGAACGTGTCACAAATAAGGAAATTAGAAACAAAATGGAAGCAGAAGAAAGCATAATTGAAAGAATTGAGGAAAAGGAATTAAAGTGGTTAGGACATGTTTTAAGAATGGAAGATGAGCGATGGCCGAAGCAACTATATGAATGGCATCCTAACAGAAAGAAGAAAAGAGGAAGACCAAGGTTAACATGGAAGGAAAACATGAAGACAGTAATGCAAGCTAGAGGGCTAAGCATCGAAGATGCCCAAGACCGTAGGCTTTGGAGGTTTGGCACGGGAAGACGGCAGCAGCTGTAAAAACCCGAAGATAGATAGAATAGAGAAGAAGTTAATTGATTTAATCCCGAACTTTGCTGGATGTTTCCAATAATTAATTTGTCCTTAACATCAGTCGATGTTACATGAACAAATTATTTAATGATAGGAAAGGCAAAGCCTCTAAGCCACTTTTTGCCGGCTGATTTTTATCTTCTGAGGAATGATGTTTAAAGGAATTTCTAAAGGCTAATTGGAATGCTGGCCTTTTAATATTTTTCTTTGGAATCAATAGTATCTACTTGTACACAATATTTGACAAGTTTTACTCTACAGTGGAGGAAATTGGTATAAAGGCATTTGTTAGAAGTGTGAACACAAGTTTATTTACTATTTCTTTGGCATTTTTCTATCTTAACTTAGGAAGTGACTGAGTATAAAACATACTCAAATAAACACACACAAATAATGTCAAAATTCATTATCCATTTCCGTCCAAAAAAGTACATGAAAACTGAAACCACTCTCACATATGGGTGGAAATTAGTATAAAGGCACTTTGTGTATTTCACAGATGAAACCAAAAAGACTGGGTACAAAGTTTACAAAAAAGTTCTAAAATTTAGTTGAACCTCCATTGTTCTTAATTACATGGAAGATTCTCTTTGGCATTGACTTGATGAGGGTGTTTATTTCTTCCACTAAGATTGAAGCCCACTCTTCCCGAATAGCATTTTTCAACCCAGTCACTGTTCCAAACTGCCGTCCATTGCGATACACACGCCTTGCCAGGATCCCCCATAAGTTCTCAATCGGGTTTAAATCAGGACTTCTGGCTTGCCACGTCAAAAGTGGTATTGCTTTCTTCCTGAACCACTCCTTTGATTTGACAGACACGTGAATGGAAGCATTATCTTGCTGAAAAATTAGATCTTCGCCAAATTTATCGTACATTCGTATCAATTAGAACTCCTGAAGCTCCCCAGTGTAGGACTCAGAATTCATCTTGGTGCGTATCCATGCTATTTTTTATTTTCCATTAAATCAGAATGCTGCCCAAATCATAACGCCTCCACCACCGAAGTTTCTACTCATTCTAACTTGCTCTTCAGTACGGAGGTCGTGCCAGTAATACTGAAAGCCATCAGGCCCGTCCAGATTAAACTTCTTCTCGTCACTGAATATTAATTTATTCCATTCTGAGGTCCAGGACATGTGTTCTTCAGCAAAAGTCATTCTAGCTTTCCTTATGTGTATTGTTCAAAGGTGGTTTACTAAGACTTTTTTTTAAATTTTAGCTTCTTATCTTCTGACAGAATTTGTCTTACTCGTCTGGCTGTTACTGGCAACTTCAAATCAGCCTGGATTTGAGAAGAAAGCATACTCTTACCTTTTGCTTTACGTAAAATGAGACGTTCAGTGCGCTCAGACAATTTTCTTGTCAGTCCATACTTCCCGTTTTTTCCATATTGTGAGCCCAGTTTGACAAAATTATCATTGACACATCTTCAACGTCCCAATTTCGTAGCTATTTGTCGACTGCAAAGGCCCATCTCCTTCAAAGCACTAACCCTTGCTTTCTCTTCATTTGATAGAGGCTTTGCACGCGGCATTGTACGTACTACACTGACGTGTAACTGATGAACGATGCTCACAGACACGTCTTCTCCATGGAACTGCAGTGTTTTCTTTACGTTTATGTCTGTGTAAGAGCCAGAAGTTCACCTGCCTGTATAACGATTTTCACCCTAGGACAGCGTTTATATTTACGTATATAATAAATACAAAATATGGAGACCGGGTATGAAATTATGTCCAACATAATTACATGTAATCTATGACACACATGCGGTAATTGCATAAATATTTCAGATTGTTTTACTACTGTAAATTAGTACCTTTATACCAATTTCCTCCGCTGTACTTTCCGTTGTCAGATTGGTCTTCTGCACTTGCGGGAACCCAAAGTAATTTGCCACACATTTATATCCTATCTCGTTCGATCTAACACTGCGAACAGCACGAATCATAATTTCCGGATCCCTCTTATTGCGTTTAAATGATGCAATTTGAAAGGAATGGAAACTAATTAATGCTTAAATCAACCAGTTTGTATGTATTTTCAATTAGAACACGTAACTATGTGCAAAAAATACTCGTATATTTTTGGGCTTAATAACCTATTAACATGCCTTCTAGAGAAATGTTCCTAATGAGAGACCCTATCTCATATTAAGAAACCACTGTAGGGTCTCATATTGGGAACCTCTTAATGGCGGATAAAGGAGGACGATTTGAAGAAAATCTAGTAAAGTAAATCTAAATTAATGTAAAATAACCTTCATTTCAATAGCTTGTAAACAGTAAATACAAAGAAGCATGTTTCACCTACCATAATGTCTATATTTAGAGAAGAATCAAAAAGAGCTAAAAAAAATCTCAAACACGGGATTTTTTCCCTCCCAACAGCTGCAAGAAGAAAATACTTCTCACAAACACAAGGAATGTACTGATATCAAAAAATGGCAGCTAGCGATAGTTTCTCGCACCGTTAGCAGTTGGCAATACTTACTAGCTAATTAGACTAGGGTCTCATATTAGGGAAGGGTCACAATTATAATTGGTTACTTTAGGGTAATTATGTGACCCTTCCCTAATGAGACTCTAAGACTAATTTATATGTATCCATCCATAGTAATTCTGCCCCAGGGCATGTCTTTCACTGCAATTATAGCATTTCTATGCTATGCTTCGCAGCTTTACTAGGGAATTATAGGTGTGGTAGCTTCCCGTTGCTTTCCACTCCGGTGAAAGATGGTGATGATAATGATAAGGATGATGATGACGGCCGGATGATTTTCGGAAACCGTTGGGCCCTAAGCTTCCTAACATTTGTCTTACAGGTGAGGAAAAAACCCGAAAAAACCTCATCCAGGAGCATGTCCCGGCCGGGAATCGAACCAGGGCCCGCTGCGTGACAAGGAAGCACGCTACCTCGAGACCACAGCGGTGGACTACATATATATATAGGGTGTAACAGGACCCCACCGACAAAATGATAGGGATGATAGGCCATGCAGAGGGCATCATTTTTTGCGAAGGAACATATAGTCGCAAACACGTCGTTTATGAGTTATGCGCATATGAAGGTGTTCACCCGTAAGGGTCGGAATTGAATAAAAACTATTGCACACATATAATTTTATTGAAGAAGGTATGTTTTTACAATAAGTATTCAAACAGTCGACCCTGTGCCTCATTGCATGCTTGACATCGTCGCATCAACGATCGGCCAGCACTTCCGATCATAGCAGGATTTTTTGTCGTCGTCAAAACACTTATTTTTTGAACACATCATCATCATCTCTGCAGGGATTAGGCAATTGCCCGTTCCGACTTCATAATGCATCAGCCCAACGTCTTCTAGGTCTTCATGGAAATCAGCCGGATTGTCATAAAAGGAACCGACCCAAGCAAGATAAAAGGATTTTTTGAACACTTGTTATAAAAAACATGTAATTTTCAATAAAATGATACGTGTACAATTGTTTGTATTCAATTTCAACCCTTAGGGGTGAACACCTTCATCTGCGCATAACTCATAAACAACGTGTTTGCGACTATATCTTCCTTCAGAAAAAATTATCCTCTCTGCATGACCTATATTCCCTATCATTTTGTCGGTGAAGTCCATTACACTCTGCATATATATATATAAAGTAAATATTCTCTTTAAAAATTTGCTGAACTGTTATGTTGGCCACTAGATGTCAGTCGGAACGATTTTCCGCTATTTCTTGTGTGAATTGAGAATACTACATATAGGCCTACAGGGTGTATCAAAAAGGATGTCGCAAACTTACATGGTTGAAAGTACACGATAATAGAAGCAACAATGCCCCTGAAAACATGGGTCCGCAAACGAGTCGTTTGCGAGATAATTACGAATGTATGGTCACACGCCGCCACTTACTTCATTGTAAACATCATCCTAGTTAGTACAAATTCATTTTAATTTAGACTTTACTATTAATTTTTCATCTCATTTAGTTCACATTTCACAGTTCACTTCACTTATGGGTTACCTGTTAAAGGAGGTGTTCGAAGTGTCTTCCTTGCATCTGGATGCAACACTGTGCTCGGTTCTGCAATGAATGTCGAAATCTTTCGAAAACCCCTGGATCATTTCTGAATTCTTGACAAGCATGTACAACTCTCTGCTCCAGTTCTTTAATCGTGTTCACGGGTGTGCTGTACACTTCGCTTTTGAGGTGACCCCAGACACAACAATCCAAAGGATTTCGATCAGGTGATCTTGGAGGCCTCCACCTATTGATCTTTGGACGTATCTGCGTGTTATATGCCGTCTCACAGCAGCAGCAGCAAAATGTGCCGGAGCTCCATCATGCATGTACCACGAACTCCGACGTTGCTGAAGGGGAACATCCTCAGGCAATCCTGGAAGATGACGCCGCAGAAACCTAAGGTACCTCCGTCCATTAAGTTTTCGTGGAAGAATATGTGGCCCAATGAGATGATCACCCCAGTACTCCTAACCACACATTCAGTGAGAAACGGTGCTGATGTGGTGATTCATGAACAGCATGTGGGTTTATTTCACATCAAAAATGTGTATTATGATAATTAAAAACACCATCGCGTGTGAATCCTGCTTCATCTGTAAATAAAATGTTACATGCGAAACGAGGATTGACTACAGTCTGTTGTTGCATCCACTGACAAAACATCACTCTAGGAACAAAGTCCACATCATTGAGACATTGAACTCGGAGGTGGTAAGAGTACAGTAAATTGCGCTGTAAAATTCTCTCAGGCGCTGATGGACCCTTGTAAATGTACGACTTTCGGGGTGTCTTCGATCAGGATATGTTTCTTGGTACAAACATGCAGCCTCCCGTGCATTGCCATTAGCCTTACCGCACATGAAATGCATATCTGCATACTCTTTGTTACTGTAAGGTTCCATTGTAACTACAACACAGCACAAGTGGCACTCCTCAGACGAGACTGATACATTTTGAGACTGTGTACTGTATCCGTACTGTACGTTCTGTGTGTATGGTTTGATTATAACTCCACCTCTCGGCAATGTTCAGTTTTGTAAACAAAGAACATAGGACAGCTTGAAGTGCGCAAGGAGTAAACCGTATGATGTTACAATGACGTCAGTGGCGGCTTGTAACCATACATTCGTAATTTTGCGAACCCATGTTTACTGGGACATTGTTGCTTCTATTATCGTGTATTTTCAACCATGTTAGTTTGCGCAATCCATTATGATACAGCCTGTATGTTCATTGTTAAAATAATGTGATGATTATATTGACGTTAAGTATTGCATTGATAGGCCTCTTTATTCTGATTATACACCTACTATATTATTATATTAGTAGCAATATTATTAAGAAATCACATTTTTTTCATTCTACAATACAAAAAAGCTGCAATTCATTTCGAAAATGTACAGATAACAGTATTAATCTGAACTTTATCCAAAATCCTTAAGTTATATAGAAGAAGCAACAGAATTATTTACCAAATTACTTCAATAAGCAGCATAGGAGTAGACGCCTATTTTAAATCTAAAAGAAGAAAAAATGCGCCAACTATCCAAGAGATATAATGAAAAAACTTTAAAAAATCGACATTTTGAAAAAATTGGCAAACACATAGACTGTTAAAGTGCTCACTAAATGTGAAAAGACGCTCCCCTCTCCTATTCAACGCTATATCGAACTAACTGTCGAGCTATAACACAGCTACAGTTGTGTTGTTTCGTTGTGAGTCACGTGCATACGTGTAGGCGTCTTTTCACACCTAGTGAGCATTGTTTAACGGTCCTGCTGAAGACAAAACTAAACTTAGTAAGAGTGCTGGTGAATTAAAGAAACATCTTTTGGACCTAAAAAAAATTCAACAATACTTATCAAGTTTTGATACTACAAGCAAAGGTGATTATTCTCTGTGGAAAATCACTGTCATAAATCATTAAAACGTGCAAAAATATAATTTTCGCCTGTCAGAAAAGTGAACGGTAATTGGGGTAGAAGCAGAAATGAAAACACTGAAAATTTTTGGTTTCATCTATCTAATCTTTTAATTCTAAATTCAGGTTTCGGGAATACGAAAATAAATTTAATTAGGCATTTCTTGATACATCGTTACACATGTCTGATGTAGCGAAGTCGGGAATCCCATCGAAACTAATTAAAATAGAAACAAATGTCCTGGCTAAGATTTAATAAAGCCAAATACTTAGAGAATAGCATCATTAGAAAATTCTATTATCCTATCCTACATCTTGGAAAGTAACCCAAATAATTATGGCTCCGAAACAAGAAAACCGCAAACGAAATTAAGTCATATCGTGCAGTAAATGTGTTACCGATATTGTCAAAATGATTTGAAAACTATTTTCAAAGCTACTAAAACCAATTCTTCTGGAAAATAGTATATTACCAGATCGTCAATTTGAGGATGCCATAGAGAAAATAAATACTGTTCTGATATTTCCTTAGATACTGAACAAACTTTCCATGAAGTTTGGCACTTTAAATTACGGTATAAAACTGAAAGTATGTCTCACACGGCCGTGTTATATGCTGTTAATGTCAGCATATCTTCTGGAGTACCTCAAGGTCGCAGGTGCTATTCAAAATGTGTATAGTTTAATTTCCAAAATCTTATGAAGTACTTGTGGCTATGTTAGCCGATGACGTTTTCTTCCTAGCATAGGATAAAAACGCCATACAAACCTCTCAAAATCTACAACTTCATGAGGTAAGTGAATGGTTGACTATACATGCTATATACGATCTAGTGAAACTAAATCTGTCCACATAAAAGAAATATTGAAGAAAAACTGGCAATTAACCTGCTGTGGTCCTTAATAGCAAATGCATATCAACTGCTGATTGCGTAAAATATTCGGATATACATTAGATTAAAATGGCAAAATATTTCCGAAAGGAAACGCATATACTTAAATTTAATATATCGATAGTTAATAGTCTACAACATAACTCAAATTTTACTCCGATTGAGGGTCTTTCCACTTTTCAGCGGTTGCCCTTTTACCAGCCGGCTGCTGGCCCTTCACATCCACATGTGTCAATCACAGAGGTAGATGATCAACAGCCAGTGTAGGGGTGACATGTGGTTAGCATGTCGAGTCCCCCAGCCGTTATAGCTGGTTCCTCAACCTGGAGCCGCTACTTATTGTAGCTACCCAATTGCCTCACGATGCTGGGTGGGCACCGGTCCCATACTGGCCGAAATACCATGAGAAAATTTCTTCCCCCATGGAGACTCGAACCAGCGCAAGTCCCGTAGCTCTGCGCCAAGGCTTCCTACCTTAACCGCTCGGCTACGGCGCGGGACCTCAAATTTTACTACAGAAAACAAACTACTCCTACATAACACCAAATTGAAATCTATCTGGACTCACGGTATCCCATTATGGGAAACTATGAATAACTCCAATATGGAAATTCTACAAAGTTCTTCTTCTTCTTCACTTCACGGGCTAAGCACATTGCCTGGCCTCACAGTTGTTCTGTCCATCTTTTCACTTGCCTTCCTACATTCCTTGAACCTCTTGGCTTGTAGTTAGCTTTTGGAAATTTTGTTTCGTTCATTCTTTCTACATGTGTAAACAATTTATATCTATATTCTTTGATTCTATCATTCAATGGATATATATTTAACTCTGTTCTTATATCTTCATTCTTTATCCGATCCAATCTTGTGCAGCCTTTTGTTCCTCTAAGGAAGTTCATTTCTACGCTTTGATTGTAATTGTTTGGTCATTGTCCGAGTTTCACTCCCATAAAGTAATGCAGGAACTGCCAATGTTTTATAAAACTTCAATCTAGGTTATCTTCTTGTTTTGTTCTTTAAAGTTTTATGTATAGTTCCGTATTCCATTTGGAATTTCGACAGTTTCACATTTATGTCTCTTTCAGTTTTTGTGTTTATAGGAAAATGACAACCCAAATAATTAAAAGTTGTTACTTGTTCTAGAGGTTAGTTGTCTTTTTTTTTCATCTTATATGTTAATTTATGTGGAAAGCAACAGAAGCTACCGTATCTACAATTCCCTAGTAAAGCTGCAAAGCATAGCATGAAAATGCTATGATTGCAGTGAAAGACCTGCCCTGGGGCAGAATTACTATAGATGTTCATTTGCCCAAAATTCCATTTTTTATATTTTAAAATTATATTCTTGGCATTACTGATTTAATTGATGTAAAGAGTACTGTTAATAATTTTCATTTTCTTGAATAATAACCACATCATCAGCATACATTCAAATGTTTAATATTTTAAAACGGTCCATTCTTATGCCTCTATTAACATTTATTTTCCAATTTTGGATGATGTCATTAATATATAAATTTAAAAGAGTAGGTGATAAACTACACCCTACACTTCTATTTATTAAAATAGCTTCGGTCTTTGATGTGCCTGTATTTATTACAATTTGAGATTTTATATACAAACTTTTTATCGCATAAATTAATTTTGCGGGGTAGCTATGTATTTCCATAATTTTCCATAACTTATCTCTATCAACACGATCGAACGCGTTCTCAAAATCAATAAAAGCAACATGGATCTGTATGTTATGTTTAGCTGAAATCAAATCGTTGTTTTAAAATAAGGAGACAGAAGAGATTGTAAAAATTATAGAGGAACTAACCTATTTAATTCAATATATTTAATTCTACAAAGATTTCGAATAAAATTCATCAGCTCTCTGGTATGTGAATAATAACACCATCCATCGTGATCTACATACTCCAACAGGAAGAGAAGAAACACAAGATGCGACTTCAGGAACATCCAAAACAACTGCCTATAAATCTCCCGAATAACTGTGAAGAAATAAGGAGACTTAAATCCCATAAATCAGATTCTTAATATATTTCTAATAAGAGAGATTGTAAATTAGCAGAGAATAAAAAATATATATCACGCAGGAATAGCGAAAACTAAGCGAAATCATCACCAAGTCGTATTTATGTTCCGATTTTGCTGGTTTACTGAATATATATTAATCTTTAAATTGGCGAAATTAGGTTTCTTATGCCAGCTTATTTAAATGTGCCGAACTGCAATGAAAAAATCAAGCATTTATTAAAAATATCAAATAAATTAAACCGATGTATATTATACAATATATTGCAAATTTAAAGATTAATTAGATTGAATGGTATATAGTTACATTGCGACAAAGCAAATTGGGAGCAGCTAGAGCGATTGTTTTATTTTGGGTTTATGTAAACCCCCACTACTAATGACCTAATTTGGAGAACACCTTTCGCGTTTTATTTCAATAGCATATAGGCCTACTAAGTTTCGTTACAAAAAAAATGAAAATTT
The DNA here is from genome assembly GCA_030220185.1 of Diploptera punctata. Lineage (NCBI taxonomy): Eukaryota > Metazoa > Arthropoda > Insecta > Blattodea > Blaberidae > Diploptera > Diploptera punctata. The sequence goes on from JASPKZ010008888.1 coordinate 1,375,291, forward strand.
CGACCACTACACCGAGTTTTAAATTTTCTTTTGAGATCAATTCGTACAGATAATGATCAGATTTTGCAGCTTAACGAATAAGACCTTACTTTTTTTATTGACTTATATTACGAGTTTGGTTAAAAAAAGTACTAAATTAAAAAAATGAAGACCGGTAAGAATTAACATACACACGAGGTTTGAAACATATGTCATGGCAACTATTTTTGTGTGAATACCAGTGCGGGTGGAAAATTCGAAATATGCACAAAAAAGGACAAGTTACGAGCTATATGTATGGACATTTAACAACACGCAACATTATGCTTCACATATTTATTATGATAGTTGACATGCCAGTTTTGGCTTCATGTTTCACAATCATTACAGCACGCAAACCCGTTCTAAAGCTCTCAAAGTAAATAGTCTTGTACAACGTTCACAATACGCTGCCAACGATGTGGCCATCTCCATTTGCCGCACCATGAATAATTCTGGTCCTCCCTTTTTTTTCACAGCAGTGGCAATATCCTTTCGATGTCGCAAATAGCTATCGCGTTCCCCCAAATGTCACGTCGTAGCAGGAAGCACCTGTGATAATTGCTGTGACTGTTCTGCCATTTGGAATGAAGTGGCACACAATGACGCCTATCATGTCAACACGATAATCCCCATTCACTTCACGAGGAAAGGATTCTGGCGGAACGTCTGCTTCTTTGTTGATCCGGCATGTCGCCACTCTGCAAACTGACGTTTGAGTTGATTCAAAATTCATCTACGCTGATTATTCTTAACAGGAAGTAGTTTTCGTCATGTTTGTCATCGTGCTATGTGTACGGAGCATGTTACAAATCGTATCCATAGTTGAACTTCAGTCAGTGCATGTGTACCCACTTCGATGCGATTTTGCGCAGGTACAGATCGTTCCGCGATGCAAGTTGCTTTCGCTAACTCCAGTAACTTCCATCGTCTGTCGTGCTCCTGGCGATTCCAGATTATAACACGCCGCACTTCACATCGGCCGGAGCATCACAAGCGATGCTAATCTTCGGTTGCCATGTCCTCGATGAAATTCGCCTACTCTTCTCGCGACTATCCGTTATGGGAGAGCATTATTCCCAACAGTTTCCACCAATTCCCTGTGACACTTCAGGTATTTCTCCCAAGGAGAATGGCTATTTTGATGTATGAGCGCTGTTCAACACAGACTGGCTCAATCTCCCACGATGGCTATTCAGTATTATAATTCTATATTGCGGCTAGGACTAGGAATTCGAAGAATGAAAAGTGCAGTGGGTGGCATTTCACTAATACCTCAGCGAATGCTATCAGTATTGAGCCTGTAAACTATAATCAGGTTGGGACAGTTTTTCTGGGTGAGGTTTTTATCGGGGTTTTTCCTCACCTGTAAGACAAATGTCAGGAAAACTTTAAGGCCCAAACGGTCCCCGAAATCATATGGCCATCGCAATCATCATCATTCATATTCATCTTGGGTTAAGCTTAGGATTAGGGACTCTCCTGGCGCACCATTATCATCATCATCACCCATCATATCATCGGGGCAACGTAACCCCGCCTTCCAGGCGCCCCAACCTCAGAAGTGGGTTACAAGTTCGCCATGCCAGGAGAGAAACCAGGAATGTCGAAAGATAAACCTGAGGCATTTGAAAAAAATAATAATTTATTATTATTATTATTATTATTATTATCATTGTTATTATTATTAGAACTATTATTATTATTATTAATTACATAATTAAAAATAAATATAATTACAATTAAAAATAAATTATCAGTAAGTAGTGAAACATTTTTGGAAGAAGAACAATATGGATTTAGAAAAGGGAGGAGCACTATAGATGCAATATTTACCCTACAACAAATTATGGAAAAAAGGAGAGAATTTAATCTCCCACTTACATACTATTTATAGATTATGAAAACGCACATGATAATGTAAACCGAGATAAACTTTGGCAGATACTGCATGAAGAACATATACACTCACATGTAATACGAGCCATACAAAGCTTATATCAAAATTCTAAAATCAAAATTAAATTACCAGATGGAGAAATAACAGAACACAAACACAAGCAAAGGTGTTCGACAAGGATGTGGACTATCTCCACTCTTATTTTATATATATATATATATATATATATATATATATATATATAAACAGAATAGTGCAAGAATGGAAACAAACAGTAAATAATGGAACTTCAATAACTAGGAATAAAATAATTCAAACAATATTATATGCTGATGATCAAATAATATTATCAGATTCCGAAGATAACTTACAAATAGCAGCGTATCAATTATTCAAAATTGCCAGCAAATATAATATGAAAATTTCCACTTCAAAATCCAAAACAATGGCAATGTGTGGAAAAAACATACAACGGGTGAAAATTGAGATTGATGGAAAAATTATAGAACAAGTGTCAGATTTCTCTTCCTTAGGAAGTGTATTTGCAGTGTATAAGAGTGACATTGATTCAAAATTACAAATATATAATAAAATGAATGGGGTAATACGAAGACATTTTGGTAAACAGATGAGGACAGAGACAAAACTAAGATTACATAACATCACATCAAAAGCTGCTCTAAAATACGGAAGTGAAATTTGGATTTTAAATAAAAGAAACTCTCATAAACTTCAAGTAAGCCAAATGCGCTTCTTACGATCATTGTTAGGAGTTAATAGACTGGATCACCAAAGGAACACTGTTATCAGAGGAAAACTTGGAGTAACAAGTTTAAATGAAGATATACAAAGATACCAACAAGAATGGAAAAATCATCTGAAGAGAATGGCAAGAAATAGACTTCCAAAATTGGCATTCCAATATACCCCAACTGGACATAGGGACCAAGGAAGACCAAAACATCGGTGGAAAGATCAAGACCATCTTCGCTAGGTTTACCGTACCGGCCACATGGCCTTTAAGCTGATTAACTTTATTTACATTTTTCATTATTATGTTAATTATTTTCTCATTTATAATTTGTTCATGATGATGATTATTAGTATTATTATTATTATTATTAGGTATATTATTATTATGGTATTTATTACACTTGTCTACACAGTTTTTTTTTTCTTTTGAGTAAGATACGAGTATTTTAACTGTTTTATATAATTTTAGATCGCTGATGACAAGAATCCAGTCAGAAATTATCCACCACGTCACAATGTTTAACAAAATAGATAATAATTTTCATAAGTTAGAGCATCATACTATGAAGTTAAAGTTTGTTCAGACAAAAATAAATAAATAAATAAAAAGTTGAAAAGTGATTATATAGTATTAATAGTAACTGGCAATTAATTAGCATAATACATAGGAAGTTATAAAACACTAGTGTATAAGGTGTTCATGTAATCTCAAAATATTTTACCAGGCTTTTCTCTCTTGTCTCTCTTTGTCGATGTAAACGGTTGTTCCGGAAATTAATATATTCCTCTCCTTTAGTCTGGAATCCAGTACCGTAATTCTGCTCGTACAATAGGTAAATCACGAGTGTAAGCTTACACAGAATAAATGTTCATAAAACCACATGAAGTCCCTGTCACTATAGTTGGTTTTGTCGGGACGCTAGATTCGTCACTAGAACTGGAAATCAGAAATGTTTTGAAAGTAGGAAGAGATTGTATAGCTGACCGCAAGAAGTCAGGATACTAAATAGTGTTTTTTGAATTTTTGTTAAAGCCTGATATATCAATCATACAGAAGTCTTCAACGTGATCTTGCTGTACCGTCACACCATTGGAAATTTAAAAAGGAGGCTTTTTCTATGTCTGACACTTTCAACACGTATTCTACATACCTTATACGATGCCTAGCATTTATTCTAACCATCGAGTTTGGCCCAAAAATATGCACAATAAACATTAGATACAAAGACTGATATATTTGTATTATGCTTTTGAGCAAAAGCAGCCACAAATGCAGCTGGATATTTTTTATAACTTCAACAAATATCAGCTATTTCATATGAATTTATAACGAAAAAACATAATTAAGTCGATGTATTTAAAAACACAAATTTCTGTTTTATGAAACAAACTTGATGTGATGAAGAAAAAAAACAGATTTATGGATTCAGCAGCCCCATATTGATAAAGATAATCTATTACCCTAGAGTCAGCAAAACTTATGTAAACCAGTGTTATTAATCATTGTAATCACAATAATTGAATCGACACATGCTATAAGGGCCTCAGTCAAGAAAAATGGAAAATTGAGTTAAGCACAATATCGTAATCTGAAAGATTGATTTCAATGTCTAATGCTATGAAAACCCCAGTTAGATGCACCATTGTAGTAGAAACAGGGCATGGAGTTTGAATGTTACACGCAATAAGGACTCAGTCAGTGACTGAGGCTCTTTTAGTATGTCAGGTCATAATGTGTCTCATGTTGGTACTCCTGTTAGCGGTAAACAGCTGTTAATTCATTTGAGCGGGAAGCACTTAAATGATGCTGCAAAGAGATGCGCTGCTGCCGAAATAGTATATAAGAGAAAGGCCAAAAAAAGTTTACACAAAGCTCATAAAAGATGCTACACAAAAAGATGAGCCTCGATTACATGAAAAATGTTCGACTGCCTCAGATTCCTGTTCAGGAAACTTTTCATCTGAGGCAGTTGACAACACATTTTTTTTTTTTTTTTTTGTGTTCATGACATTAACAGTAATACAGCAGTAATACATCTTTATCATGAAGGAGTCGGAAAGAAAGGTCCCAATGAAATATGCTCCTTCATATGTGACTTTGTGCAAAACATTGCTCCACAGTTTACTGAATTGCACTTCTATTCAGATAATTGTAGAGGACGAAATAAAAATCATGTTGTAGCAATAATACTAATAGATTTCCAAAAATTGAACACTGTTTCCCTAAGAGGACTTTCAATCCTCCCTTGCGATAGGGATTTTAGTGTAATAAAAAGATAAATTGAAAACATAATAGATTCTACTCTGTACATGAACTTACTGAACTAATCATGAAGCCTAGTAAAACTGGAAAGTTCACTGTGAAAGAAATTAACACTACAGACATATTAAATTTTAAAACTTGGAGGAAAAACAATTACAGGAAGAACTCTATTAGAAATAGAAATGCCTCAAGAGACAAGAAAGTTAAGTTTCTAATCAGTAATTTTCGGCATTTTACCTACAATAAAGATTTTCCAGGATATATCTTGGCTCGGCATAGAATTGATTCCACGTTGTCCCATACATTTCATCTTCGTCTCCCTGGAATACATACTGTGTGTTTTACAGTTGAACATGCTTATTCAGCAGGTGAAGTGACATTGAAAGAAGAAAAACTACGTGATATTCAGAGATCAGTTCAATATATACCTGAAGAAACATCAAAGGTTTTAAGAAGAAATTAAAATTGGTCTATTGTGGAAACGAAATGACTGGCAGTGTACTCAATGTATGCATTTATTTATGTCTGTTCATAAATCTGAAGTATTTTTGTAAATATTGAAATTAATAAATAGCAATACTATATGAAAAAGTGACAAAATTGACATAGTTATTACCAAAAACGTTTAAAACGTGCTAAAAGGGCTTCAGTCAAATGATTTTGAACATTTATAACGAGCCGAAAATAATTTTCTACACATTTTGTATATGCATGTGAATTTGTTTAATTTGGCACAATTAAAATATATACTATTTTAAATAACTGGATTGATATGTCAGGCGTAAGAAGTTTTTCTTAGTTTTCTCAAAACTGGGTAGCATATGCCGATTCAATTATTATTAAAATGTAATATATTACTGAATAATAACGAAAACATCTTCCAAAATAAAAAATACAGTTTTTCCCTTTTACTCTCTAGCAGTGTAGCTGCTAAGCAATTTTATTAATCCATATGTTATAAGGATGCAAGAGACATCTCTCGGTACGTCAGTGAACTATGTTCTTATCAAAATGTCTCGATCTTCTAAAAATGCCAATATTTTCTAAACAGTTAAATAAGGGCTTAAACAGTTAAATAAAGGTCATTACACATACAAGTGGGATCACACGTGAGAATTACATGAACGACGACAACAACAAGAAATTAAGTGATTGTAATACAGAAGGGACTGCTAAAGTGACCTAACAGCTCTATGTGTTACCCTAGAAAATTCCTACCAATCTAACATGTTCATAAAATACACCTATGTTTATAACGTGACTTTTACTTGACTGCCAGTGTTAATTGTAGAGTAGTATTTTCTGCAACTCCCTATACTATCGAACACAGAGGTTCATGCATCAAGGTCATAAGTTCCTCATACATCCCTATCCCGAGATAATATTTTACATGCATTATCTGTATCATTCACCTCCCTCAAATCATGGGTAATGTTTATCTCCCATTTCATACTTGGCTACCTACTTAGCGCTTTCCCTCTGGTTTTCCTACAGGTAGTTTCCGTTTCCCTCTTTCTTTTCCCACTCATTCCAACATGTCCTGTTATACGTATAATTTTATATTTAATAAAAAATTTTAAAAACTATGATGAGGAAAACACACATCATATCGCCCAACCATAAAACATATTATATAATGGTAGAAAGAATGCTCACTCAATTTTAATACAACGAATTACCAATATTATTCACGAATTAAAAGAGAGAGAGAGAGAGAGAGAGAGAGAGAGAGAGAGAGAGAGAGAGATAGATAAGTTCAGAAGGTTAATATTAACATACAAATGTTTACATGAATTTTTATATCTTTACTACAATAAAAAATTGCCGATGAAACTAAGGAGATGGTAGAAAGATGTTTCACAATGCTATAGTTATTTAAAAACAATAGTGATTCATTCTCTTTATGAATAGAAGAGGTCAAATATGACATTTCGGACATCCCTATAAACCACAAACTGACCTCCAGTTCAATGTGAAATTCGTATTTTTATATTTTACAATACTGTTTTCGACGTTTTTGTGAAAAGGATGACCAAGAATTACGTGCAACTGTAATACTCAACAACCAGGAAATATCGAGTAATGGATCAATCCGCGGAGGACAGAGCCAAATGGAGAAATAACATTTAGAAAAGTTAGTAAACTGATAGCCTACAAATCTCCATCGTAAATATATTTATTTTATTAATTAAGTAAAGAATTATTGTATACTAAGGTTGGTTGGGGGGGGGGGAGAGGAACTCAATGAGAAAAATTCTGATAAATAAAAAATATTATTATTATTATTATTATTATTATTATTATTATTATTATTATTATTATTATTATTCAATAGTGAGAACTACTGTCACATATGGAGCTGAAATTTGGAAATTCAACAAAAACTTAGAATGGATTTCTTGAGGAGAGCAGCAAGATATTCAAAATTAGAAAAAAATGAGAAATACTGTCATACGAGAAAAAATGAATACAGTAAAACTTGTTTAAAAATCGCAAAAGACATTTTTTTTTCCACATTAGGCAACATTCCGCATTATAAAAAACAAATTATTAATCAATCTTAGATTGCAATGCACCGTATATGTATTTTTATGTACTTCACTTTTCAACGGCAGGGGAATTACAATCAATCTTGTATTTAATTCCTGTACTTTTAGTTGTTGTCTTATTTCTGTGTTATGTTTTTGTCTGTTTTTTTATATCCTGCTATTGGTCTGAGGCATCTCATTTCAGCAGCTTGTATTTTGGCAGATTGTTGTGTTGTCCCATGTCAATGTTTCGGACCCATAAGTAATAATAGGCACTGCCATTGTCTTGTATAATTTCATTATAGAGTCTTTCTTGGCTTTATTTTTCAAAGTTCTTTTTAGTGTTCATGTTATATAATTAAACTCATTTAGTTTGTTATTTATATCGGTTTCCGCTGTGTACGATATTTCGCACCCTAGGAAGTTATATTTTACTACTTGTTCTATTGGTTTATTTTCTAGTATTATCTTTGTCCGAACTGGATGAGCGCCCTTGAAGGCCATTTTTTTATATTTTTGTGAGGATATTTCCATGTTGTATTTTTTTTTATATTTCATTTAGTTTATATAGCATTCTTTGTAGTTCGTCCACTGTTTTTGCTATTAAAATCTAGTCATCTGCAAAGGCTACTGTTTTTATTACTATATTTCCTAAGTTAATTCCCCCAGTCGTCTTTTGCTTCCATGATCTTATTATGTCGTCGAAATAAATGTTAAAAAGAGTGGTTGATAGTGAACAACCTTGTCTAACTCCTCCTGATATATGTATTGGTTCCCTTTGATTTATTTCTATTTTTGTTTTCTCATACATTTTCTTAATTACTGCTATCAAGTGTAGTGGAATTCCTTTTTCACTTAATTTGTTCCATTATTTTGGTCTAGACACTTTATCAAAGGCCTTCTTATAATCTATAAAGAGGATGTGCGTCTCTAAGTTGAATTCTCTTCGCTTCTCTATTATTTGTTTTAAAGTGAATACGTTGTCTGTGCAGCTTCTTCCTTTCCTAAATCCTGTCTGCTCTTCTGATATTATTGCGTCTACTATAGTTGTTAATCTTTGGTTGATCATTTTTGCATATATTTTGTATGCTGCACATAGTAAGCTTATGCCTCTATAGTTTTCTGGCTTTGTTTTATCATCTTTTTTAAATATTGAGATTATTTTTCCAATTTTCCATTCTTCTGGTATTGTATTTTGTTTCCAGCACTTGTTATAGAATTTTAATAATCTTCCTTGAAAATTCTTTGGGGCATATTTTATCAATTCTATGTTTATATTGTCTATTCCGCATGCTTTATTATTTTTACATTTCTTTAATATTTCTATAATTTCTTGCATCTCTAATTCATCTACTTCTGCATATTGTTCGTTTGTTTCTATGAGTGTTATTTCTTCTTTATGTTGTTTGTCCGTCCACAGTTCTTTATAATAATTTTCTAATTCTATATCTTGTATAGTTAGCAGATTTGTTTTGTCTTTTACTTCAGAATTAAGGCTTCTTATAAATTTATGTACTTTGTCTTGTCTTCCGGGTAATTTGTGTTCCATTTCTGCTATGTATCTTTCCCAATGTTCTCTAATTAATTTTCTGGTATATTTTTTACTAATGCTCTTGTTCTATTATATTCTATTCTGTTTTGGTCATTCTTGTTGTTTAAGTATTTTAAGTAGGCCTCCTTTTTATCTCTTACCAATTTCTGGATTTCGGGATCCCATTATTTTAGTCCTTTGTCTCTTCCTCCTACTTTCTTTGTTCCTAATACTTATTTTGCTGTTTTATGTATAAGTTCTTTTATACTATTCCATTCTTCTTCAATTTCCTTTTTTGGCTCTTCCGCATTTGTATAATCTTCTAGCCTTCGTTTGTATAAATCTTGTATCGATTCTTCTTCTAACAAATTTATTTTATAGAATTCTTGTTTGTTTTCTTCCTTCTTCTTTAATTCTTTATTCCGATTTCTATACCATTTATTTTGTATATCTATTTTACTAATTAATAGGTAATGGTCACTATGGATATCGCTTCCTCTGAAGACTCTTGTGTCTCTGACTAGATTTTTCATTTTTTGATTAACCATAATGTAATCTATTATAGGGCATGATCCTCTCTCACTTCTCGTATATTTATGTATTTCCTTATGTCTGAAGTAATTGTTCGTTATTCTCAATTGGTTAAAGCATGCGAAATTTAATAACGTTTTCCCATTATAATTTAGCGTTTCTTCTCCATTGTTTCCCGTTACATTTGTAATTGGTGTTTCCCTATACGTGCATTTGCATCTCCTGCTATGATTAAGTAATCGTTTTTGTTTGTTTAATCTATTATCTTTTGTAGTTGTTGGTAAAATTCTGTTGTTTCTTGTGTTCTGCCTTCCTCTGATGCGTAGATTCCTATTAGAGTAAGATTTCCTTTTGGTATTTTGCATCTTACTTTCATTATAAGACAAAAGTCACACGCCAAATATTTGTTAAACGAACCTGTATTTCGCAAAACGGGTGTTCAGTGAGACCGAAAGAAAATTTCAGATACAGGTAGAAACTCTACTCCACCCGGCGCGGGCGGCAGGTACCATCACTTATTGTAAATTCGCCAAACGGGAATTCAATGAAGTGGAAACTAATTTATTTCTCTATCTTTCCGCGTTATAAACATGTTCTCTCATGAATTTCGTTGAACAGATTCCGTCTTATACAAAATAAATACACGTAAAATTAGTTTTATTTTGTCGGGACCAATAAATTTGTTTACATTGGACAAATTTCCGTATTATGCACGTTCCGGATTAAACAAGTTTTACTATATTCAATAGTAGATTATATAAGATACAAGCAATTAAATTGGTATGGGCATGTACGACGAATGCAAAGAAAGATTACCCAGAAAAATATTGGAATGACGTCCACCTGGAAAGGAAGACCTCGAAACTCGTGAATGCAAGAAATAAGAAGTGGAATGGGAACAAGTAGACTGGAGGACATGGATTGGATGGATAGAAACGAGTAGAGAAGGAAAATAAAACTTTAGGCACAGAAAGATGTGTAAACATTGAAAAAAAAATATATATAAATAAAATAATAATATTATTATTATATTATTATTCAAAACTTGTGTGAACCACAATCACGAAATAACGTCCCGAAAAAATCAGGTGCATGGATGGAAATCATTCTCCAATCAATTATGTGTGACTATGTAGGTGTCAGCTACAGTGAAGTATCTTATAGGCTACCTGTATCAGCTGTGGAATCTAGAACTGTAATCACATTAATTAATAATCTCAGTTTTAATTTGTGTAGCCATTTCCATTGCAAGATATATGTATTTTATGTATTTCTCGAGTGTTTTATGTAAATTATATATGCTATATCAATCAAGTAACTTTTTTCTCAAAGAAATTTATAGACTAATAGGCCTACCTTTTGGTCAATGAGAAGTTTTCAGTTTCGGTTCCAATGTAGCTTATGTGTTGTTTTATAGATCAGTGCAAGCTGTGGAAGTATCTTCTCTAAATTTGGGAACTACTACAGTTAGAGCTTTCAGGTTTTTTTTTTTTTTTTTGACCGGCTTCTCCTAATTTCTTCGATTACCGAATTCCAATAACGGGAAAATGAGGCAGTGAAATATGTTCTGTGATTATGGTATGTATAGTAATTCAATACCCAGTGTTCATGTTATTATTAGAGGATAAAAAGTGAAAGTGAACTGCTGATATCATTTGTTAGAGATGTGTTTAATATGGAATAGTAGAGTTAAATAGTGCAAAGTTCTGTCACTCGGCCGGACCAAAGGCAGTAATTTAATAGATGTCAAAACATGGTCATACCTTCGGATATTATAAACATGTCTAACGCAATCGTCATTAACACGTTACAGCTTGTTTTACAGTTTAGAATTCACGTGAGTCAGCAATATATCACAACAGTCAAAACATTGTACGGCGAGTGTCTGAACTAGTGTACAGGCCTGTGAATCATTATAGGGAGATTTGGACGCAGAATTTTTTTATTTTTTTTTTCCACGTAGTACTCGGGTCATCTTAAGACTGCGCCACCGTCGCTATTTTATCTCGTCCGATCTCGTGAATGTACTATGATGATGATGATGATCTCGTTCTCTACGGTTCTCTATATGTGGATTAAATTTAAATAAATCAACGGTAGAATTGATACGTACGTTATGAAGGTTATGACAAACAAATCGAAATGTAAAATTGAATGTCGAACTAAATTTGAAAAATGAACGGTAGAATTATTATGTACTGTTCGAAGAGAAATTTGAGGTTCAATATAATATAATATTGTTAATGCATCGAAGTTAATTATTAAATTGATTAATTTTCTACAATCTGAAGGAGAAAGTGAAGCTGGAAAATACAGCTAATGGAAGGTAAGAGAATGATTACATATGACATTTTTTTCCCTCAAAAATTTGGTCCACTTTTCAAAATCGTGTTTTCAAATAATACTGTGAACTATGTAAATTGGCATGCCGTACATTTTGTTTGCATCGTGACATTATAATGTTTGTATTTGAATTGTAATATCCCTTTAAAAAAAGCTTGTTTATATTTCATATTATTTTTTATATCTTGGTCTGTAATGTGTGTACTTATTCATCAATATTTCTTTCACAGAATAAATGAGGCTGTCAAGATCAAATCGTATGGGCGTATTTCCTTATAACAGTGATTGGGAAGTCTACATACGTATATAATTTTAGGTAAGTGGATCTAATGCTTCTACCTTCATTTTACTAACTCGGGTGTTTAACCTTAAATTGATTTAACCTGATAAAAGTTAGCTAAACTAAATTACCCTATCATATTTTTATAGATTAAATTTCTTGTGTAGGTTAAGTTATGAGTGAGGTAGCATTATCTAGAACACCTGTAAGTCTAAAAATAAAATCTTAAAAGATAACCGAAATTTAGGGATAAAGTTTCCATTATGTGACAAAAAAATGAAAAACTTCAGTTTACCTTTCCTAATAATTTTTCTAAGTCCTGCAGAATAGTGAACATGTGCAAAAATTTATAAAAAGTTTATAGAGTTGAATTGATAGATGAAACCACGTAGATGTGAAATCGATATGACCAACCTTTGCAATAAATCCCCAACATTTATTAGATATGGATGTATACCAATTTACCCTTGCCTAACCTAACTAAATAATTTACATGCATATTATTTAATGAAGTATTCACCAACTATTCCCATCAGAACCTAACAAAATGAATTTAGTGAACATCCATTTTTAAAACATATTTTCGAATGTTGGTTATTCCAATTTCACAGATATCTCCACCGTTTAGTGGATGTTCATTTAAGCATTCGTGTGTATGCACAACAAATATACATACCTTCGAAAAAATCATTGCATACATAGATAAATATTTAATATTTTATTGCAAAAAATGTTATAAGTATTGTTGCAAATGTTAAAAATATTATGAAATGTTAGTAAGGGCAGAAGGAGTAGGGTAGAGCAACAGCATTACAAGAATATACTATGGAAAATGAATGGTAAGATAATCTAAAGTTGGGCCAAAAAAGTTCCAAGTCTATGTAGACCCATACACATGTGCCAAGAGATAAAAATGGATATAATTTAGAATCATCCGATGCTGCCACAATACACAACATAATAAAATGAACATCCCAATATTGAAGTCTTAAACTTAAAAAAGGAAAGTTAAACACAGAATGGTGATAATAAAGACATAGTGTAATCATCATTATTATTAGTTTATTTATGGTATTAGTATTTCATTCTTTTAAGTCAAGTATTTTCAAGAATTGTCATTTCAATTTTCAATGTAATTTTTGATTGTTTGTGAAATATTACAAAGAAACTTCAAAAAATGTATGTGTGTACATGTTCATAATACATATACAATGGTTTAGTATCGCACTGTTTGAAGTCCATTTTTTTACAGTTCTTGTTATGAGGTTAAGTGAATGTTCCATTTTCATAGCTATTTGATAATAAATCAGAAATTCAATATTTTTTTATTAGTAACACCTTTAGAAAATTGGAATATATAATTCTTGTTTTATTCATCGGATGTTCATAGATATGGGAAAATAATTTTATTTACTTAAGAGTTGGAGATACCTTCATTGTGAAGGACACTGACAAATGCATTGACTTTCACTTGACTTGCGCCCACTAGCGAAGACACTATGTGGGTAGCGTGAGTTGATGACTCAATGCTTGCAGTCATTTTTCCCGCTATCGGCCGCAGGTCAAGTGAAACCACTGTATCTGTACATATATATATATATATATTATTTATTTATTTAATTTTTTTTTTCAGACTCTACAGTAGATGTAATAAAGTTGTGCTTCAAGAATATCTGCAACTGTTTTGCAAGAACATACCAGTACATTATAGACTATACAGAAAAGTGTTTTTGTTTTTTATTAAAAAAAAATTTTTAATTGAACTATTATAGCAAATATTTTAAATTACTGAAGTTGCGCTTCAAGAATATCTACAAGTGTATTGCAAGAACATACCAGTACATTATAGACTATACAGAAAAGTGTTTGTGTGTGTTTTTTATTAAAAACAAGTTTTGAAAAACTGCACTTAAACTAGCGTGAAATATTTTCTAAGTCCTATAGAACAACAGTGCACATGCGCCAGAGTTTATAGAGCCAGTGATAATCCACAATCGAACCACATATTGATTATCATCCTCGATTACGATCCGTCGCTACAAAATTTAAATGACCAATATTTGCAATTAATCCCCAAATCTATGTTAAAAAATATATTAATAATATTAAAATTACCAAACGTTTATTAAAAATGGGTGTACACTTATTTATGACTCCCTAATGCTGATCCAACCAGCGATAACCCAAAACTGATAGAAAAATCATAGACTAAGTAATATACTCTGTGAAGAAAATAGCAGTTAGCATCACCATATCGTCTAACAGTGTCATAATATTGTGATTTGCATATTTAAATAAATATTTGAAAATTGTCTAATAATGTTATAAAAATTGTTTGAAGAAGTTTAAAATATTAAATAATGGTAGTAAATACAGAAGAAGAGCTATAGTTTACAACAATATAACTGAAAAATCAAGCGCTAGTAGAAATGCAGTTGAGCCCAAATTTTTAATTGAACTATTACAGGAAATATTTTAAATTACAAATTTTAAAATTAAGTTAACATTGTTTTATGTAAACTTCAATTCATCCGTACTTCTACCTCATTAAGAACTTTCTATGTCTTTTATAACATTTATTTAACATGTGCAAAAAATATCTTATTATGAAGTGTTGGTAATTACTTAGAGAACAAAACTGATGTCTTTTAACAAAAATAATTAGTCCTAACCTTCAACTATTCAGTGATTTCCTGGTAATAATCAAGGTAGGCATTTCTGTTAGGCTTAAATAAATGTTTAAGCCTAAAAGTCAATTTGGATTTTTCTTGCAGGTGAATGTTGAGCCAGCAGCTAGCTGGTAGGCCAAGGGCATTCTCAATGTGTTGCTCCTTGGAGAATATACATAATATGGTTTCTTTTCTAATGAACTATCGGATTTTCTCATTATAGGGCTTGGAAGACCCTTGGGGTAATAGAAAGCTAGTAAATAAATGTTCAAATAGTCTTCTTATAAAATTACATATAAAATAATTATGTTTATTGAATCTTTAACTATGTATGTGAATTAAGTTTCATTGAGAAAATTCTGTTCGTCTTGAATAATGTACATCCTGCAGTAACTATAAAATGTATATATTTTTTGAAATTATTAATTTTAATACAAGGCAATAAATGAATCATGTTATTTCATTTTTAAAAGCAAACAAACTCATCAAGACAAGTCTGGTTACTAAACAGAGTTGATGTGCACGCATTCACATGTGAGTAGTTCAGAATAGTGAAACAATGCATAGGTTTTAGTTTGAATTTATTTTTGCTACATTCTTATCAAATTAAGGTATTTATAAATTTTCGTTTTAAGAATATTTAAAAACTTGAACTTAAATTACTTTATGGTTTCGGTTCTTAAAACTCCTAAAAACAAATAGCATATCATTACTCATTAGACCAGGCTCGTCAAATGGTGCCGCCATAGCATATCATTATCCAGATCCTTTTTGATATTTCTTAATGGAAATAACACAAGAAATGTTACTTTGTAAACAATTTTGCATTTTTTATTTTTACTTCAGAAAATTATTACAAAAATTTTGCCAATATTTTTGTTCTATATGTCTAACATTTTCAATTACTTTGTAATAAATAGTGATTTTCCATATTCACTGTGTTCATCTAAGAGTGAAATTGTTTTTTAATAAACACTTGGGAAATTGTGTAAATTATTTTAGTCAACTTACTAATTGATGAATTTTGAAATAAAGAAAAATGAAAATAATATAGTTAAAGACATCTGAAAAGTTGGCAAAGTTCTTGCAATTTTCTATTGATGAGAGTAAGAATAAAACATGCGAAAATTGTTCACAAAGTAGCATTACTTGTGTTGAACTTACAATTTTATTTTTAAATGAATGGCAAGGGTAGGGTACTGTTCTTGCGATAGAGCCACCGACACCCCGGTTGAGCTACCGTGACCGGCCAAAGTAGTAGCATGTAGTACCCAGGTCATCTTAAGACGGCGCAGCGGTAGAAAATTGCTTCCAAAATTTAACACAGAGAGGCCACTCTATTCGGTTCTCTATGCTAGTGTACGAGTATGTTTAAGCTGTAAGGGTAGAATGCATTTCAGGTGGTGAAGAAAATGAAGTGTAGTGAATACTTTCTTGGATACTTGACTATTTAACTCATGCTCCAAATGGGAGTCAATGACCAATTACGTTTCAATGAATTTTGTTTTACAACCAATAATAGTCGTGTTTCACCTCGATATTTATCGAATTCTGTTTACCAAAATAAAGAAAGCTCCTCCTTTTTAATATTCTGAACAGGTCATAGCATTATTTTGCAGTGACTGACTCTCTAACAAATAATACGTTCTATTTAGCAAATAATGAACAGATTCCTTCGACCTACACGTTTGATAATTGGCGTCCAATAATTGTGGTTTTAAATAATGATTTTACTGAGTTGTTTCCTAAAAAAAATAATTAATAACCTATAATGTTGGTTATAATATACAGTTTGATGCGTTTGATTTTTTCCCCCCCACTAGGATGAATTCTAACAAAATTGCGATCCTATTTGACAATAAATAATATGATCAAGTTGCAGTGATGAACAAATGAAACATAACCAAACATTTTTAATTTGTTTTCGAACATTGCCTTTTACATTAAATATATAAGGCAAATATTTTAAAATAACTATATTTAAATAATGATTTGTGAGTACACAGCTTAATTTTATTCGTTAAATAGTCTTAACAAATGCCACTGTGATTTACAAATCCACTAGATAAATTGGAAGTCACTCGTGGCATTACTTTTGACTATTTATCTTATAGACCGATAATTTTACACCTTCCTGTTGATTAAAATTACCTCTTCCTGTTCGTAATGAGAGGTATCTCCGCAAATTAACTTCTTTGACAAGGATATCGATTCAACAATGTACGATAGGTATGGTACAACAAGAAATGCCAAAAGAAAACATCTTCAAAAATTACCCAAAAAGTCTGAAAGTCTGTATTATTATTAATAGTTATTTCTCGTACAAAACATTTCTCACAATACAAGCCCAAAGAGATTTAACAGTAAAGATATGCTACTTATAACTATACGGTCGACTTATAAATCGCCCGGAATTAAGATCGGGATACATAACCTCAACATTTGGTAAATACTAAACAGTATATATATATATATATATATATATATATGTTTTTTTTTCTTCTTATGTTGTATTATGCTAAATAGTCACTCGAAATCCAACGCTAGGTTGAATTTTTCATTAGACAAAATCACTCGCGACTTTTCGCTCGTGATTTTTTTTTTAAGAAAGCACAATCTCTTGTTATATTACTGTTGATAATTTCACCCCATATTATTATCCAAGTACAATCAATGGTTTTTTACTACTTTGTAATATTAAATATATAACCAATATAATGGCAGGCGAACTATGGGCGTTGAGAGTAGTAAATAACAGTTATATTCAAATAATTATTATTTTTGTGAGTTTAGTAGAATTTCAAATCTATTTGTCCAATTCAAAATCTCAATCATGTCATTGTTAATTATGTCAATGGATTCTGTAATGTCAAATGGTCTAAATTTTGGTAGATTTGTAACCCATCTGCATGAACATTATAAATAATCAGCAGTGTGAAAGATTATTTATGTTCTGTCATTTATAGGCTACATATAATAAATCAAAGAAGTCCAAAATGAAACCCTGAACAGTACATGTAGACTATTTTATACTAGGACTATTCTTACATTACACATATGTTAAAAAAAAGCGAAATCTTAATACTTATATTTGTTAATGCTGAAAATGGATTAATTCTAATGAAAACGTGCGTTCTGTGTTTATCAGTTGTTTGTGCTGAAATTGTGAATATGTGGTAATTTACTTTCCGTTCACGACCGCTGCATTAGACCTTCAATGGTCGTTTTACTAGCCAGTTCTCTCAAATCAGTAACAACGGAAATTCAATCAACGATAGAAAGAAAAGAAAGCAGTGAAACAAAGAACCAACGTATAGGTAAGCCTTTCGTCAAATAACTAACCAGCTCATGAACGAAATTAAAATATGCTTACCATTATTAAATTACAATTACGTCAGAGAGAATGATGATATATATTCCTCCATTAAGAATTTTTATCGCTCATCCTTGTAATATGAAACCGAAAACTTTTAACTTCCTAATAAGTTGCATCTTCACATTTGCCTCGGTCGAAAACTTCTATCGACCGTGGTCAGAATCCAACTTTTGAATCATCATAACGCACTAAATACTGTACATCTACCCAGGAACCCAGATTCAATTCCCGGCAGGGTGTGTGTTTTAATTCTCCACCATGGCATGGGTATGAGTATGTACCTTGCAAAGTAAAAGTAAAGTAATCCCACTACAGGCCTCGGGAGGCCCTTGGGGTAGTAGGAGGTTAAGGCTCCCACTTTTTCTAGACAATCGGCACTTCATGTCAGCCGGGTTGTCAGCCCTGCGTGACGGCCGCCTTTACCCCCAGAACAAGCGTCTAGTACTCATTTCCATTAGAGGTTGAGTCGACCCCAGGGCCATAGTGCCGCCAGAGGGTTTGGGTCAGTTTAAAAATCCTGACCCCCACCGGGACTTCAACCCTCGACCTTCCGACTTGTAGCGCAGTGCCTTAACCACTACGCTACGGCATGCCCCCCGCATGTAGCTTGTACTTGTGTGAAAAGGAAAAATGAGTTAAAAAGATAAATAACATAATAATCAAAATGAAATAACAGTAAAACGAAGGAATAAAGTAAAGACTATAAAAAATTGAAAAGAACTGATCAATAAGACAAACAATAATGGAAACCAAGAAACTGAGTTAGAAAATTGCGGTACATCACATTGAGCATGAATCTTATTAATGTGCAGTATATTCTTGCTCTTGTGAGCTATATTACGTAAATTTGTTTATAAATGTCTAACATAATACCGGATCTATCTTCAATTGTACCCAGTAGACTATGAATTTATATTGTTAATTTTATCATCTGTATTGTATAGTCCATTCATATATTATAATCTTATGATAAAATATGCCCTATTAAAAAAATCCAAGCAATTATTTGCACTGTAAGGAATAATTATTGTGGAAAACATTAAACCAGCAGAATGCAAAAGTATCTGAAAACTGTTTGACTACACACGCCATACTCTTTGCATCATTTAGACACATTCAAGTAAGTGTAACTAGCATTTTAGGATTTCCGAATTCCAGAATAATACGATTTAACATCTCCCTGTAATTAAGGTCGTATGCCTTTTTGAAGTCTATACATAGTTGATGTACAGTGTCATTATATTCCAATTTATTTCCTAAAACCCATCTTATACCAGGAATCTGATCAATTGTAGACCTATTTCCTTTAAATCCACGTTGAAGATCACCTATTATGTCAATATATGGAATAATTTTGGATATTAATATATTTGTTAGAATTTTGTACTACCTTGAAAGTAATTAGATGTCCCTACAGTTGTTGCAATCCGTTTTATCTCCTTTCTTATAAATTGGCACGATAATCCATTCTTTCCAATCATTTGGAAGATCCTCTTTCTCCCAAAGCATACTAAGTAACTGACATATTTTGTCTATCAATGTTTCTCCCTCTGATTTGATCAATTCCGCTGGGATCCCACCTAACCTGATAACTTATTCTTGTAAGCCCATGTTTTCCCTTAACAGAGATTTAGGCGCTCTCCCCCTACAGGGAAGAATTTGAACTATACTAATTTAGTTACACTTGTCTTCGTATAGATGTCATTTGAGTGGTCCGTGGTCAGCGTTCCGCCTCATACTGACATCTAGGAAACCAAGGTAGTACTAGGACGAGGAAATTCGGTAAATTTAGCTTAGAGGCCTTTTCATTCAGGCTTAAGGATTTTTAACGAGCCTGAAAATCTTCAGACTCGGGACCCACGGCTTAAAGTCTTTCCCGGAGGACTTGCTCCTTGGATTTTTCCGTCCTAAAAAATCCATCGACCCTGTCCGTGTTTGAACCCGCGACCCTCGGGACCAGAGGCAAGGAGCATAACCACAAGTCCGCCGCAACCGATTCCTGATAACTTATACAACTTTAATTTTTATATGGCCATTTCGACCTCTAATTGACTTGATTCTGTGACTAATATTGTTGCTGTCTGTAAATAATTCTCCTCAATAACTTGATCTGCATGAACATTTAATAGCTGATTAAAGTAATTTTTCCATATGTTTAATATATTCCTGGAATCTGCAATCATATCCCCATTTTCATTACAAATTATGTTTAATGTAACCTGAAACCCCTTTCTCTCTATCCTAATTCCATGATATAATTATGTGATGTTCCTATCTTTTGCATTCAATTCAAGATCATTAACATTCTCTCTCAAATATTCCTTCTTTTTTGGACCAATGATAGATGAGTATGTAGATGAATGGAGAAAGCTACAGAACAGTGAACTACATGATAACAAATGTGCAATATGTGATATCTGACCATAAGTCACACACGAAGACCGTTATCTCCTCTAAAATAATTGGAAGATAAATCGGAATATGAGTACCGTACATCACTTGGCCTTCCAGATCACCAGACCTAACATCCTCTGATGTTTTCCTATGGGGTTTATTAAGGACCAGGTCTACACGGCACCGGTACGTGACTTGGCAGATTTATAAGAAAGGGTTTATGCTGTTGTCAACAAGATGTACATAATTCTAAAGGGTAAACGACATGATTTTTTAATCGTATATGTACATGGTGCCATAGAAGGTAAATATAACAAGATCAATGATGAGTTATATGAAGAATTAGAATGGATATTTGATAGTCTTTAACGATATCATATAAAACTTGTCTTAGGGGATTATAATATAAAAGTGGGGTGGGAAGATATATTCAAGCCAACAATAGGCAAATTCAGTCTTCATGAAGATGATAAAGACAATGGTGTCAGATTAGTCACATTTACCGCAACAAAGCATCTTATTGTTAAGAACATAACACTCCAGTGTAAGTATATTCATAAATACACCTGGAAGTCTCCAGATGGTAAAACTCGGAACCAGATAGATCATGTATTAGTGGATAAACGTTGGCATAGTAGCATCATCGATGTGAGATCCATTAGATGGACATACTGCAATTATGATCATCATCTAACGAGTGTAAAAATCAGAGAACAGTTATTGATTATGAGAGGAACAAACACTAAAGCTGATTCTGAAAAAAAATTTAATTAAAAAACTTGAAAAATAATAAACTGCAGGAAGAATACCAGGTCAAAATTGCTAATAGATTTAAAATATTGGAATCTTCAGATGAAAATATGACAACCGAAGAAGAAACTGATATAAATGAAGAATAGGGGAATATAAGAGATACTATTAAATTGTCAGCATCAGAATGCTTAGGCTACTTAAAAAAGAGGCAAGACGAGAAATGGTTTGATGAAGAATGTGCCGATATTGTAAAGAAAAGAAACTAGGACAAATTAATTGTTTGCGTGAGCCAAATGAAATACATTTAGAAGAATTGGGTACCATCAGACGGGAAACCAGAAGGAAAGAGCTTTTGGAAGAAAGCTTGCAAAGTTCTCGTTTTTAATTTTTTCAATGGATTGAGAATGAATGAATGAATGAATGAATATAGAGGCTGTTCTCATGAAGAGAGTTTTGAAATATTTTACAAGCGTGATGTTTCTAAAATTAACATAACTGAATTAAAACGTCTCAAACTCGTATTTCAAATGCTATCAACTTTAGTATTTTGGACGCATAGTTTTAAAATTATTATTATTTTATTATAGTTATAAAGCGTAACATAGCGTGTGTATGTATGTTTATACATATATTATGAACAACGTGGTAATAAATAATCTGTCAGAAAATAAGTAAAAATAAATAAACAAATTTAAACTTCTAATTTATATATATATATATATATATATATATATATGCACACACATACCTTATACAATGAGTGTTCGTACAGTTCAACATTTTCACAAATACTCCAAAATATTGTCAATAGAGAAACATAATTAGTGTGAAATATATTTCCACATGTTTCATGGCATGTTTAACATTAATATTCAAAAAATAGTTACATTGTTATGGTATACGAGCCATTAAAATAAACAAATATAAGAGTCTAGCCATTATTCGAGTAAGACATCACAACACACACTTAACGAAAAAAAAAAAAGAATGAGTCGCTTCCAGAGCAGATTTCCTGTTATGGTCCACTGCGCATGCTCGAAAAGCCACAGCTGTGGTTCACGAGGTAACGCATTGTCAAATGTTTTAAATACGCTGTAATTGGTTTTAATCGTCTTAAATAGTTAAAGAACAGTGGAGGAGACATGTTTCTACATACTTAGGAGTGTTCGACAAATGCAATATTACTCAAATTGCGACATTTTAAATAAAGTTCAACTCTCGTTCATAGTGTAAATGTAAATAAGGCAACTAGTATCCGACGTTCGGGTAGCGTAGATCGTTAATCTACTTACAACAAAATGAAATGTATGTGAGAGCCAGAGTTCGAATCCTCCGACAATTTTTTATTCAATTGTATTTTCGCAAAATACATCCTATAATATTTAATTCCTGCCACGTAATCTACGTCCACTTTACACTATCTTAAGTAATATTCCTGCCTTCATAAACTCCGTAACACTATTTAGATACCGGTGTAAATTTAATTGTGTGTGCATAATAATAATACTACAAATGTATGTAAAAAAATATAACATATCTTCACATATATATATATATATATATATATATATATATATATATATTGAGTTTATTTATTTATTACGTATTAGTGAGGAAAGAGTTTAAGATATTTAGTTTATATATGTCAAGTCCAGCATAATAATAGTCCATAGATGATTGACAATAAGAAAAAAATATAATAATAAGGAAATAAGAACTGGAATGAGAGCAAGGGGACTGGAGGACATGGATTGGATGGAGAGAGAGGAGTGGAGGAGAAAAATAAAACTTTAGGCACAGAAAGATGTGTAAACATTAAAACTCTGTATATAAAAAAAATAATAATAATAAATAATGGGATGTATAAAATGATGTAAAGAATGTAATTACCTGAGGATCAAAATTAACTCAGAATGTACCCAAGAAAAGAGATAAAATATAGAATATAGAATTCTAAAAGGTAATAACAATGTTAAATGGAGTTTTGTAGAATAAGAATATAAGAATACATGCCAAATTAGAAATTTATAAATCCATAATTCGAAGCACGGTGCAGAAACTTGGCAGTTGAATAAAAATTAGAGTTTAAAGCTTATGTCTACTGAAATGGATTGTTCAGACGCTCAACTAGACATTCTAAATTGGAAAAAAAAAAAAAAAAAAAATCAGAAATACAATCATCAGACAACAAATGAAAGTCCAAAATTCAATATTAGATTATGTGAGATACAGACAACTAGAATGGTATGGTCATATACGTAGGGTGCCAAAGAAAAGATTGCCCAGACAAGCTTCGGAATGGATTCCACCTAGATAAGGAAAGAGACGTCGACGTAGGTTTAAATGGATGGATGAAGTAAGAAGAGGTATGAGGGAGCTAGGTCTGGAAGAATTGGTATGAGAAGATAGAGAAGAATGGAGAAAGAAGATAAAAATTTAAAAAGCTTTGGGCATAGGAAGATGTTTCATTACACTGTAAATCTGTTTATAAATAAATAAATAAATAAATAATATTAATAATAAAAATAGTAATACTTCCAAATATTCCTTTTTTTCTCTAAGAATGGACATACAGAATAAAATAGAAAGCACTTTAACAATTAAAAAAATTAACCTCACCGGGAATCGAACCTGTGATCTCTTGCATACGAATCAGGTTACTAAGCACTGAGCTAAGATTTCACTGCCTTGTTGTGTTTAGAAAGAATGATCTTCAAAGGAAAAAGGGAAACATATTGTAGCAGTACTGTGCAATTAGTTTACTCGTGTCAATCGCGCGTTAGAACTTGAAATATTCGAGATCAAGAGTCGGCCCATTCTTTTTGTCGCTAAGTGTACATAGTACCAACCCCCAGCAGTGTATCTAGTACAGTTGTGCATAATACAGAAAGCAGTCAAATGGCTCCGAAAATAAAAGTCAAGAAACAACATAATAACAAAATAATGTACGGTTGTATCAAAAAAGGATGGCGCAAACTTACATGGTTGAAATTACACGATAATAGAAACAATAATGTCCCAGTAAACATGGGTCCGCAGACGAGCCGTTTGCGAGATAATTACGAATGTATGGTTACAAGCCACCACTGAAGTCATTGTTTGTAACATCGTACGGTTTACTCTTTGCGCACTTGAAGCCGTCCTATGTTCTTTGTTTACAAAACTGAACATTGCCGACAGGTGGAATTGTAATCAAACCATACACACAGAACGTACAGGACGGATACAGTACACAGTCTCAAAAGGTATCAGTCTCGTCTGAGGAGTGCCACTTATGCTGTGTTGTAGTTACAATGAAACCTTACAGTAACGAGGAGTATGCGGATATGCATTTCATGCATATGGTCCCCGAAATCATATGGCCATCATCATCATCCTTGTCATTATCATCATCATCCTTCACTGGTGTGGAAAGCAACGGGAAGCTACCACACCTACAATTCCCTAGTAAAGCTGCAAGCATAGTATGAAAATTCTATGATTGCAGTGAAGGACCTGCCTTCGGGCAGAATTACTATGGATATATATACATATATGGACATACATATTATATATATATGATAGTCCACCGCTGTGGTCTCAAGGTAGCGTGTTGCCTTGTCACGCTGCGGGCCCTGGTTTGATCCCGGCCGGGACAGTTTTTCTTGATGTTTTATTGGGGTTTTCCTCGCCTGTAAGACGAATGTCAGGAAACCTTTAAGGCCCAAACGGTCCCCGAAATCATATGGCCATCGCAATCATCATCATTCATATTCATCTCAGATTAAGCTTAGGATTAGGGGCTCTCCTGGCGCACCACTATCATCATCACCCATCATATCATCGGGGCAACGTAATCCCGCATTCCACACTCAGAAGTGGGTTACAATTACGCCATTGCCAGGAGAGAACACCAGAAATGTCTAAAAGGACAAATTGGGGGCATAAAAAAATATGTGTACACACACATGTGTGTGTGATTATTTTATACGTAATTTAGAGCAATTTAATCAGAAGTAATAAAACAATCGGTCATTCCACATTTAATTGATCAACATTTATGTGACAGGTGAGGAAAATATATTTCTGAATACAAAACGTATTTTGTGTATGTCAGTGTATTACTGTACACTCCTACCATAGAAATAGACTATTATTGCGCCCAAAGAGTACGAGGGGGTATTAGTAGGGTTCAATGGTTATTAATGGATGTTGGCGCTAGGATTACCGAAAGGATATCTCCGTGTATGAGATCTTAGGTTGCTCAGATTGGTAATCGGTAGAGTTGAGGTTCTTTCTCAGGGATAAGCTAGGAGCTGGCCGGCGCAAGACTACGCGAGATGAAGTTTAATAAAAATATTTTATTAATTGATGGACACTATACATGTGATATTGCAGACACATTTGATGTCGGACAAGGTATTGACCGCAGTGACGCATTTAGAACTCAAGTTGGAGTCTCGACTGAACAAATTATAAGTGAAGTTAGGTTTGTAGTTTGTTAATTGATCGCCATGCCGGTGCGTCTGTCCCGACTCCCGTCTTGGTGAGTTCCGTCGGACTCAGGACTCCGAACGCTGAACTTAGAAATGCAGAACTAGAACTGAACTCAGAATGCTGGACTAAAAACTAACTTAATATATTTATTGTTGGTATAAGGTAAACTTCGTTACCCTCTCTCTGGCATCGTGTCGTCATGAGATCATTACCTTGTCGCGATACAACACTTTATTATATTGGTTGACAACGATTCCTTAGTCCCAAAGAAGGAATCGCCGTCTTTCCATTGGATAAGGATCCACCATGTTCCCTGTAGGACACTCCTTTGGGTCAGTGGCCTTTTCCCGCCGTTTGCTAGGTTTCGCGTCCTCGCGGGTTGTCGATTTCGTCATAATGCGTTGTTTACTCGACTCTGTAGTTCCCCATCCATAAATCATGCTTTGTTAATGACCTGTCAGCGAAGCTCAGTTTAAGATCTTGGATTACTGGTCCACAAAGAAATGTCCAGTAATCCGCCAGTAAAATGAGTTTTCTTGAATTTTAACTCTTTTGTAGCCGCATCAAGGGCCTGTCGCTTAACAAAAGCGGTACCATGTACTTGTTAATGGTTTCCTTAATTATTAACTGATCGTTTATTCCTACTTGTATCAACTTCGTTTGATTCAATTTATTTTAATTCAATTATATGAAAATCAAAATCCTCGTGTTCTCACGGTTCGATTACATATAAGTTTCATATACCTGCGGTTATTATTTCGTCCTATACATTTAGCATGATATATAATACAGGTCCTAATTAATTTATTATTTTAATTTATTAATCTAGGAGTCAGAGTGAAAGATTCTGCTTCAAGTGCCCTATATAATTGATAATCAATTTATGCTTGCGTAAATTTTATTAATTATGTAAATCTCGCCTATATATATTATCGGGTCTTGGTGGAACCTTGGTGCACATGAATAAATTCAAAACATATGTTTACATAACAACAAATTATCTTTTACATTTACCCTTCTTACCTGTTTTATCAATAGTGACAATTTGTAAACAATCTACCTGCTTGTCAACAATTTAAAACTAATAGTGTCAAATCACAGTCTTGTTTGCACACGCAAATAATGGGATTCTTCACTGGATATTAAAATCACTTCACACGCAATTCCTATCCCAAAAAAATGAGGTAATTTACAACTATTTAGACATGTTCACCGATATGCAGGTTTGAACGTCTTTTGTCTATGCTACGAACCAGTATTTTATTTTGCAAAAATCTGCGTTCAATAAATTTCAACAAAAAATAATTAATAAAGATAATATGATCAAATAAATATTTATATATATATGGACCTGTTTTCCTACATGGGTCGTAAATACAACAATTTTTATATGTCCTTTCATTTTAATAATCGTTACGTAAATTCATAGTATTACATTAGAAGTGCCATTAGCATTTATTATATGTATTATTGGTCAAATACTATTATGCTTATCAAACAATAATAATGAATTCATTAATTATCTATAAAATGAAAAATGTTGCATAATCATGGTTAGCTTGATTATTTTTATATTTGTATTTGCCGCTCCTAGCGTTAAAATTCATTTGATGTTTATAGGCGTTCTTATTTACGCTTTCTAGATGTGGATATTTAATCATTATTTTGATAAATTATTATACTCAATCTTTTATTTAAATAACATTTAGGCATCTCTAGTCTTTCCAATTAATCAAAGCAAATCTCGCTTTATTTTTGTCAATTAACATATTATCTGGTTTGCACAAATTATTCATAAAATACAGAGTCATAAAACAAATTATAATCGTCGATCATTTTCTTTCATACATCATAAAACATATCTTGTCGCTGAGGGTTCTACTGCCCTAAAATTCGTGTATACAACACCTAAAGAAAATTATACGAAGTTTCCATTACCTTACGTATAAAACAATATCTCGTCGCTGAGGGTTCTACTGCCCTAAATATGTGTATACTAGACACAAAGAAAATTATACGAAGTTTCCACTGGCTTACGTATAAACAAAAGAATAATCGTACTGAGGTCCTATGTTATCCTAGTCGATTTCTCAATAATATCACTCTGTATGTAATTCAACACATACTAAATTTCGTGCATTAAGTTTATTAGCTAATTGATCGTCATTAAGACAAATCATGCTTCAACATCTCATCAATTCCATTAATGCCTTAGGTGCCTTTTATTTTTATAATCAAGTACATTTTTATGTAATCATAATAAACTTTAGCGTAAAATAAAATCGCTTTTATCCAAATTAGTATAATACGTTATGGATTTTATAGAGTCCGCATTAGGAGCGTTTAAAGAAATAAGTATTTAAATGTATATATAAAAATGTAAATCATTCTCATCATTAGAGTTCACGTTATTTAAAATTATTTAATGAAAGGTTAATCTTTATATGTTATTATTGTTATCGCCATAGTCAGCATTATTGTTATTCATAATATTTATCAGTAGTTACTCATGATTTTTAATTACACAGGTCCATGTAGCTTATAAATTCCAAAATTAAATGAAAATCTAACCCAGTTCCATTTGAAAATTCCTGCATCTATCATTTATCATTATTGCTGTAAGATAAGTATGGACAAATTATTTACCATCATTTGTCTTCAAGAAAAATATATATAAAGAAAATCTCTTAATTAATAATTAATAATTGACATTCTTCCTTGTATTATCATTAATGAGCAAGATAAAATCTGCCCTTATCTCGCCATCTTTTGAATTGAGTTTTAATTGAATTTGAAATACACAATCTGTCGGTATTCTCATTTAGTTATTATTTTCTTAATATGCAAGATTACTCTTGTGACTTTCTTACTTCAACAATTATTTAATATTCTCTATTAATTTACACTATAGATATTTTCTTTGATCAATTAGTCCTGGGTTCGATTACATACTGGTTCATGCATTTATTGTCCCCTTTACTGAGCAAATATAGATTGTATTATAAATATGTTATGGTTATCCATGATGGCCAACCTCTTGTCAAAGTTAAACAGATTATTCGCGCTTTTATCCATTATCACTGTGCGGTATGGTTGCGATGACTTCGCGCTACTCATATCGTAATCGCGCCTAATTTTTCGCCTTGTGGCTACATTTATTTGGCTATTAGCAATTTGCTCGGAAGGTACGCTTGTAACCCATTTATTTGTAAAAATCTGTTTTGCAAATACTTGGGTTCTTTGTTCTAACCCGCATACGCCGAACCAAGATACATCTGACTTCGGATCTTTCAAATATGTCAAAAACTTTAAGTAATTGTTAAATGAACATCTACCTTTCAAATGTCTTCTGCGAGCTACCTGCGTTTCAAGTTTCACGCTTGATTTATTTGCAATATCTCTACCGGCTACAAAAAGATCTTTCATATCTGGTGTATCTTGTTCCGACAGTTTACAATTAGAAACATGCACACATTTACACTCAGTATTTTCAATTATTACTTTACGTTTCATTAACACGTCTTTAGGTATTTTCCCCTGATCCCTAATGATTTCTTCTGTTTGATCACTCGTTGATTTATTTATTTCTACTCCTACAGTTCTAATTTCCTCATGTATTTCTGTTACTGATTCCCTGCTAACCTGTTTTGTTTCCTCTAAGTCTTTAGGGTTTTCATCCGTTTTGTTTACCTTTATTCCCATATTCGCTACTGATTCATCTATTTTTGCCCCTAACATCTCTCTATCTTTTCTCATCTCATCCCTTAATGTTTGTCTAAACGCCTCTAAATCGTTTTTGCTATTTCTCTTCACCGCTTCTAAATCCTGTTTCCAACTCCTCTCAGTCGCCTCTAATTCCTGTTTCCAACTTCTGTCCATTGCCTCTAATCTTAACATTATCATTTTCATATATTTTATAGGGCCATTGGTTGAGTTTCCCTTATCCTCCATTTTATTTATTTTTGATTCCTTTCCTTTTGTTCTAATTTAGAATTTCACACGAGTATTTAAAAGAAAATATGTATTTCTACCTTTTGCTGGTCTTTTGTTCTTACTGTTATTCTGCCATCTCTCCGGGGCTGTCTGCTCGTCCCTTGTCCTCCAGGTCAGCTTCCAGGTCCATTCATCTGCTTCACAGTCCAGGATCTCTTGCCTTAGTGGGATGATTTCTCGTCGGTACGTTCTTGGTGTTTCGATATGTTATCACCAATACTTAGACGAATATTCGAGCGCCCCACGTTGGGCGCCATTTACGAGGGGGTATTAGTAGGGTTCAATGGTTAGTAATGGATGTTGGGCGCCAGGATTACCGAAAGGATATCTCCATGTATGAGATCTTAGGTTGCTCAGGTTGGTATCGGTAGAGTTGAGGTTCTTTCTCAGGGATAAGCAAGGAGCTGGCCGGCGCAAGACTACGCGAGATGAAGTTTAATAAAAATATTTTATTAATTGATGGACACTATACATGTGAGATTGCAGACACATTTGATGTCGGACAAGGTATTGACCGCAGTGACGCATTTAGAACTCAAGTTGGAGTCTCGACTGAACAAATTATAAGTGAAGTTAGGTTTGTAGTTTGTTAATTGATCGCCATGCCGGTGCGTCTGTCCCGACTCCCGTCTTGGTGAGTTCCGTCGGACTCAGGACTCCGAACGCTGAACTTAGAAATGCTGAACTACTGAACTCAGAATGCTGGACTAAAAACTAACTTAATATAATTATTGTTGGTATAAGGTAAACTTCGTTACCCTCTCTCTGGCATCGTGTCGTCATGAGATCATTACCTTGTCGCGATACAACACTTTATTATATTGGTTGACAACGATTCCTTAGTCCCAAAGAAGGAATCGCCGTCTTTCCATTGGATAAGGATCCACCATGTTCCCTGTAGGACACTCCTTTGGGTCAGTGGCCTTTTCCCGCCGTTTGCTAGGTTTCGCGTCCTCGCGGGTTGTCGATTTCGTCATAATGCGTTGTTTACTCGACTCTGTAGTTCCCCAGCCATAAATCATGCTTTGTTAATGACCTGTCAGCGAAGCTCAGTTTAAGATCTTGGATTACTGGTCCACAAAGAAATGTCCAGTAATCCGCTAGTAAAATAAGTTTTCTTGAATTTTAACTCTTTTGTCGCCGCATCAAGGGCCTGTCGCTTAACAAAAGCGGTACCATGTACTTGTTAATGGTTTCCTTAATTATTAACTAATCGTTTATTCCTACTTGTATCAACTTCGTTTGATTCAATTTATTTTAATTTAATTATATGAAAATCAAAATCCTCGTGTTCTCACGGTTCGATTACATATAAGTTTCATATACCTGCGGTTATTATTTCGTCCTATACATTTAGCATGATATATAATACAGGTCCTAATTAATTTATTATTTTAATTTATTAATCTAGGAGTCAGAGTGAAAGATTCTGCTTCAAGAGAGATAAAGAGTGAGAGAGAGAGAGAAAGAGAGAGAGAGCTCTTGTTCTGTCCTGCTACTCTCTGCTCTAATGTATGGATTCCTGCTGGTGGAGTCCGATTTAGAAGAAAACTATCAGTTCAAACTTCCAGTAAATAATTTGTCATATTTTGTTTGCCGAGCATTGCGCGCTTTCGACATTGTTAATAATATAATCTAGGGTTATTGTCAACAAATGTAAATACAAATTGCCTTTAGTTCTTAGATATAACGAGGGAAAAGTATTAAAATAAATCTGAAAAAATATATATTTATAAAAATAGTGTTTTAAAAGGATGCGATTTGCCCTCCTCCTCTTCCTCTTGCTATAAAAGTCGCGTTATATATATACAAAATTATAGCCCATTGAAAAAATCGTAAAATGAACATTGTTCGAGCATTCTAGTATTAACAGTTTCAAAAATTTTTACTTCCTAATAAGTTGCATTTTTAAATTTGCTCGGTCGAAAATTGCATCTTTAAATTTGCCTCGGTCGAAAATTTCTATCGACTGCAGTCAGAAATATTGACCATTTTGTAAAACTCAGTGATTGGAAATTTGACTTTTTTTTTCTTATTTCCAAAAATTCATGTCAGAAAAACTGTCTTACAAAAATATTCGCCTCTCGTATTCTTATACTCTTCATGGATACAATTAACAGGCCAAATATCATAAATAGCTTAGACCCAAAAGTTCGGTCACTTGGTTGATGTGTATGGAATGATCTCAGAATCATATTTTTCTAGCCCAGGAGGAAGAATCCTTTATGTTAAAAATATTGAGATCGATAAGTCGTAATTGTTTTTCGAAATTAATTTGTTTTTCCTTCTATATACCTATCCATCATGGGGCAAGGATTAAGAATCAATCGAGGTGGAGGAAAAGTAATACAAACAATAAAATATGGGTTGAAAGCTCTCCCCTCTTGTTTATTGTTGGTAGAGACTCAGGTTCCGTTATATCGATCTCCGGTCCTGCGTAGCTCCACGCAAATCACAGCCCTGGTAGACCTCGTACAATCAGATCTACTTTATTCTTCGTATTCTCCTTGTCTAAAAATACTTTGCCTAACCCAATATACGTTGAGAGAGAACAAACGTATTCCGCAACATTTCATTAGTATAATAATTTTACCAAAGTTAAAAAATGTAGCGTGCCAAATAAATAATTGTGATCTAAATAATTATTACTTTAAACCAAGTATAAGTACTATCCATCCATCCATAGTAATTCTGCCCGAAGGCAGGTCCTTCGCTGCAATCACAGCACTTTCATGCTATGCTTGCAGCTTTACTAGGGAATTGTGTAGGTGTGGTAGCTTCCCGTTGCTTTCCACACCGGTGAAGGATGATAGTGATGATGACGATGATGATGATAATTATAAGGATGATGATGATGATGATGATGATAATGGCCATATGATTTCGGGGACCGTTTGGGCCTTAAAGTTTTCCTGACATTTGTCTTACAGGTGAGGAAAAACCCCGATAAAAACCTCACCCAGAAAACTGCCCCGACCGGGGATCGAACCCGGGCCCGCTGCGTGACAAGGCAGCACGCTACCTCGAGACCACAGCGGTGGACTATAAGTACTATAAGCCTGAATATTTTATCTGGTCCACTACAAGCCCAGATTATTAAATTAAATTAAAGCTATCAATCCCGCTTCTATTGGGTAAAGGTTAGCGTGTCTGGCTTACATCTCAAGGCCCAATTTCTATTCCCGGCCATACCAATAGAAAATTTTAGGATCTACTTAGGCTCGTGAGGAAAAATGAATATATGTTAATAAAACTGAAATTAGGAACGAGGATTGCGTGAACATCGTGATTCCCTCTACTGTCGCCTGCTAGCTAACTGCAGCATACAGCACCACTTCAGTGGGCCTTGGCTCTTCGAAGCTGTCATACGGATTCATTCAATATTAATTTACAAAAGATTTGTCAATATTTTGGCCAGTTCGGTGTCAAGTTATCAAAAAGTGGAAATGTCAAATTTTGTTGTAATTGTACAACTGTGAAAAAAAAATTGCATGCGCTGTAAAAATCTGTTTATTTACTTAACAATACGTATATACAGAGTGTAATGGAATTAGGCAAACTTCAAGTACGAATTCTTCATATGTACAGACGACAACGAATATACCAATGTGGGTTCAGAAATGCTTATTTCGTGTGTTTAAAATGCTTGCAAATATGATAATGGTTCATTCCAATATAATTGCTTATTGCAATTATTAAAATGCATTCACTGTTTATATTTTCTTAGACCAATTGATCAAAATATCCAATACCTGTTATAGATGCAGGGCTTATCGAGGTCTGGCATAATACTGTGATTGAGGACCATTCTTTCACAACTCAGTATCTACTAAATTTACAATACATCGGGAAGATGAGCTTCAGTATTTTGTGCATAATCTAAATAAAATCAGCTCAAAATATGATATGGAATCAACGCTGATAAAACAAAAGTCATGACATTTTGTGTAAAATACCCGGTTACAAACAAAATTTGCATAAACAGTAGGCTAATATAAGGGGTAAATGAGTTTACATATCTTGGATATAATTTAACGTTTGTTGGTGAAACAGACATAACTTCTAAAATTTATAAATATAATAAAACAACAGGAATAATCAATAGAATCATTAAGCCTTCCCTAGTACAGCGACACATAAGAATACGTTTATATAAAGACTTAGACTACTATGTTACGGAAGCGAAGCAAGGACCGTGAGCAGAATAACGGCTAGTAAATGCGATTTTTAGAGCATGGAACGCAAAAGAAATGAGCATATCATGCAAGAACTTTAATTGCAATCAATCTCACAGTTTATAAATACGAGTAAATGCCAGTTGCAGTGGAAAACTCATGTTCAACGAATGAATCGCAAAAGACTTCCAAAGCCATGCTTTAATATCGTTCTCAAGGGAAGAGATCTTTGGGACATACTAGAAAAAAGATGGAGAATGCTTCACTGAAACTTATTTGGAAGAAGATGATGATGGTGGTGGTGATATATTGTACCGTGAGCACATTATTTTGGTTGCTGCATTGACTTATTTTGTAGACTCACTGCGATAAGTCTGTGTATCAGTGCCTTTCCCGTCTCTTTTTACACGCTTTATATTAGCTTGGCCTTTATCTATCTATCTATCTATCTATCTATGTAACGGAATCTTTCAACGCGATTTTCACCCACTTAAAATCATCGGATAGACTTAAAACTTTGTATACTTGTAGAGGACCCGTGACAATACAATAATTTCATATTTATTTTCTAAAATCCTGGCCATAATCATCAGAAAATCAAAAAAAGTTTTTTTGTATCAATGTAACGGAATCTTTCAACGCGATTTTCACCCACTTAGAAACATTGGATCGACTTGAAACTTTGTATACGTGTAGAGGACCCGTGACAATACAATAATTTCATATCTTGTTTCAAAAATCCTGGCCAGAATCATCCGAAAATAAAAAAAAAATGAAAACTGGTATAATAGGTTGCGGACTTGTCGAGTTTTTAGTCAATCGTTGTAAGAGCTCAGTTGGTAGAGCAGTGAACTCTTAGTGGTATATAATTTCAGTAATCCATACGTCGCTGGTTCAAATCCGGCTGGGAGGTTTTTTTTTATAGAAGAGTATTACTTTTAGCTCATACTACAATAGTATCGAATTTAAAGATATTTATATTTTTATCTTATTCTGTAAAATATTAAAACTAAAAAATAAAAAATAAATAATAGTTTTAAAAAACTAAAAGAACACGCTTTATTAGAAAACTAAAAAATGAAAAATAATTTTAATTTCCAATACGCTTGGGATAAAATAAAGTGGTCAACAAAAAAATCATCTCCAACACATATAGAATAAAATTAGAGTTATCAACAAAAAGAAAATAATTTTACCATCAAAAGCGTGGGGTGATTTTTATGATTTTTACATTTTCTTCTTAGAGAGCTTACTTTTACCAATATCTGTTTATTATCAAATATATTAATTGATATAGAGCACCCCACGCTTTTGATGGTAAAATTATTTTCTTTTTGTTGATAACTCTAATTTTATTCTATATGTGTTGGAGATGATTTTTTTGTTGACCACTTTATTTTATCCCAAGCATATTGGAAATTAAAATTATTTTTCATTTTTTAGTTTTCTAATAAAGCGTGTTCTTTTAGTTTTTTAAAACTATTATTTATTTTCCTTTGGTTGCATATCTTAAGCGGAACGCGCTGCGCGATACGCAACACCCCGGCCGGAAAGCTCAAACCAGCAACAGTCGGAGCAAGTATTTTGATTTGAAGAAGTCGGGAAGGGACCGTGGCTGGATCCCTTGCCCGCGACCATGATACGTTTCATTTCAAGAAAGCTGTACAAGAATATTGTTTTTGGTTTGCAGAATGGATGCAATGGTATGGTATGAACGTTAAAATTGTATTATTGTTTCCAGTTTGTAATCATGTTTAGATTCAGTTTAGAGTCACGACTGTTCCATGGTTATTTTAAATATTTATTTCCTTATTTTGTTATTTAAATACCAGTTACCATATTTTATGTAAATGTGCTTGACAATTTCAATAGTCTTGTTTAATTGTATTTTGTTCTTATTTAAGCTCATATTGTTTTCAATTAGTAGTCTGCTTAGAGTTAACATCCAAGCCTTAAACCTAAGTTATTGTCAGGGCGTAGAATCAAGTTATTTTCCTTTCATGACTGCCGTTAAGAATATTTATGACTAGACTTTAATTAATACTTGACTATCATTACTTATTATGATTAATAATGTACTAGAGGAACATTATCGGAGATATGAAATAAGTATATTTTCGGGCCTAGTCATAGACTCCCTATGTTTGCGTGTTATAGAACTCTCTGCTGAAGTTCTGTATACACGGGTACATGTTTGTTTTGAATATTAAAGCACGTTGCGTAATCTACGCGGTTATGATAGAGAAATATAACCTTGTTAAACTTAGCTGGCGGATATGCACGTCGAATAAAAAAAAAAGATAAAATAGTAGAATTACACACACGTTAAGTGCAATATATTGAGACAAACACATTGCTATGATCAGAATTCAATAAAAAACAATTTCTACATGTATTTTTGAGACGAACACATTGCAATGAACAGAATTCAATAAAAAACAATTTCTACATGTATTTTTAAACTTGGAATATTGAAATATTTTACAAAACTCAGTATCTACGAAAATCTAGTGTCATCAGGGAAATTAACATCTAAGGCGTCTTGGTATAATTTCTTTATCACAGGAATGTCAGGTGACAGACCGAGATGTTTAGAAAACATACAAGAAACACGAAGAGGAAAAAAGATTGAATGAAAGGGATGAAAAATGACTATTAAAGCAGGACATTATTAAATATCGCTATAAAGAGAAATCGATCAAGAAAAGGTGTTTTCAGTCTTATTTGCCCCCTGAACCCAACTTAAAGGACTTTTGGAACGATTTTCCGACAACACATACTATAAGAATGCTCCCTGATAAAATACAAGACTATTTTTTATACATACTTTAATCTGGACATTTGGAAGTTCCAAGGCTATAGATGTTTAAGAGCTCTTCTGAAAATAAAACTATATCTGATCTCAATGGAAAAATAATATAAAATTAAGCTGATTAATATAGTGCATATAATAAGAACACAACAATTTCACGAAATTTAAAAATCAAAAAGAAAGTGTAGCCTATTTTGACAGTCACCAAAAACAACCTCTGCCAAAACGTTTTGCAGGTAAAGTGTGTTATGCTCAGTAGGTGTGATTTTGTACTCGTAACATCATAGCTGATTAATGAAAACGAAGCTATTGTCGTGTGCCAATAAACCTGGCTGGAAACATAGACTGGACAGAAGCCAATGAAATAGAATCTGCCCGTAGATATTTCTTAACTAATGTAGAAAACAAGCTTTTAAAATAAAAAATAACTTTACCTTGCTACTTTTTTTTTTATTCGTGCTATTCACAGAATACACATTCCACCATGATGTATAGGAAATGAATTAGCAAATTTTGGTCGTAAAGGTAAAAGGTTCTGAAAATACATACAAAAAGGTGCATAAAAAGTGGCTGATGTAACAATTGAATCAAGGTTTGAACCAGTTACATGAACTCGGTTCATATAATATACATATCATTTTGCACCAAAATTTTCTTCTTTATAAAGTACATAAGAGGTAATTCACAGTTCTTTAGTTTATTGCAATATTTACTTCGCAGATGGAACATCGAGGAATGATCCCATCAGTTTCGATAATTGCGTTTTGAATTCTTCTGAAAGTGCATACAACTTATCCTTCTTAACATTCGCCATATTATTGTTATGAAACCCAGTTGTAATACTAATAAAATATGTTGTGGTTCAGACAACACAGCCAACAACAAGTCGGTAGATAGAAAACTGTTAAATTATTGCCAGTACTAATTGAACTTATTTTAAATTGTTACAGCAACACTGTTGAAATTTAAAGTTGTCTTCACAGCTGCAGATTGACCATTGTCGCTGGGATATAAATTACTGGTGATTTACATAAATTATATGTTAATATTTATTATTTACTATTGTTGACTTCACACTGCAGATTGGTCACTGTTTCTGGAGGATAAATTACATGAACTATATTTTAATATAAGTACTACAATAATAGACTAATAGCTCTAAAAATGGATGTACACAGAAGTGTCAGAAAGTCAAAATTAGAACAAGCCACAAATAAGGAAATTAGAAACATAATGGAAGCAGAAGAAACATAATTGAAAGAATTGAGAAGTAATTAAAATGGTTAAGACATATTTTAAGAATGGAACATGAGCGATGGCCGAAATACTATATCAATGGCAACCAACCATAAAAAAGAAAAGAGGGAGACCAAAGTTAACATGGAAGGAAAACATGAGGATAGCAATGCAAGCAAGAGGGCTAAACATTGAAGATACAGAAGATCGTAGGCTTTGGAGGTTTGGTACGGGAAGACGCAGCAGCTGTAAAAACCCGAAAATATATTTATTTAATATTGTTGACTTCTGATTGAAATTTTAAAAAGCTGTTCAAGAAGAAAAAAATATAATTTTTTTCTGTCCTATCTTTTAAAAACGCAGAGAAGAGTGAAGGAAAAGGTGCTGAAGCATAAAAAAGAGGAAAAAAGGGCGACATGTAGTAATCTCACGAAAATGTGCAAAAAATTGTACAACAAATTATGTTCATTTCGCTTCATTGCATCTCCCCAAATGCATATATTGAACTATCGGTATGAAAAGGCATATTTTAAAAAGGTACCGCATCTCAAAATCCTTTCCCTAACGATGTATATGTTATTGCGGTTCTATGAATCATCAAACTGTTTAAGCAATGCTTCACTCATTTCCAATCAGAGAACATAGTTTTATGCCTACTGATAAAGTCTTAGGTACCATCAAAAAATATTTTCGAAGAATTGAAACCATTTCACACCGTCAGAAAACTATGATACCTTGAGTAAACATGGCACTAGTTTTGAGGTGAACTGTCATATTTAGAATTAGAGGTCAGTTGCTAGTAAATTGCTGAGTAGGAAGCTTCCTTTCAAGATATCTGAAGCCACAGTGCGTATTTATCATAAAACTTAAAGAGGTGTTATATGTAAAGTGAAGACAACATATTTCCAATCACACGTTATGGTTCTTTTACACATCGCCAAACCGGAGCCGGGTGACGGCACCGGATGCAAAGTAATCAAATGAGAGTTTTCACACATAACCCGGTCCGGCAAATTTACCGGCCCGACAGCCGACACTACCAAATGCAGTCTGAGTTGAACTCGACAATTCGGATGCTAGAGACGTGTTTGTGGTTTATTTATACATCAGTGTTGCAGTTGTTCTCACCGCGATCGAACTTTCATTGGTTTCCTGTATTTCTGTCATTGCGAAAATGTGTAAATAGTTCAAGTACGATATTGTGACATTCATAAAACTTGTGAAAAGTAAACCCTGCATAAGGGATAAAATAGATGGTAGTTTTAAAGATAGAATCGAAAAAACAAAAGGTGTGGAATGAAGTGTATGCATTTTTCTAAGATCTTCAATAAAAGATAAAAAGAACTGAAAATAGATAATAATCGGCTATAATAAACAGTTGGAGGGAGACATGGCCGTAACTGGCTCCGGTTTTCCCGGTGTGTGTGAAAATGTCCCTTAGTCGGAAACGGCAATGGCACCGTCGCCGGCTCCGGTTTGCCGGCGTGTGTGTTAAAAGCGCCCTTATAGTATCTAAATTATAGAGAGTGAAGCGGGATTTTTAGGCTCCATTAGGTTACTTGGATAAAAGCCCCATTGTTGGGAGACAATATGAAGAAGGATTTTACTCCGGAGATGATTTGGATAGTAGAGGATTTGGTGGCGGCTGGATTCGTAAAGGGACTTCCCCGGTTCACTGGGGAATTTAGGTGTTAGGTTCGCTCAGGTCAAAACATCGGAAGGCATGAGTTCTCACTCAGGGATTTCACAAGGACTTCGTCGGGCAGAATTATTGTGTAGAATGCGTCGTTTCGAATGCGCTTTATTTTGATTTGACACACGAAATATCGGAACACTGTACAATATTTGTAGTTTTATTCCGTCGCACTGATCTCCAGTCAGCGATGTCGTTCCTTGTGGGTTTACCCCGTTAATAATATTCGATGACCTACTACTTTCTATAAGTCTGTAAAAGAAGTGGCTTTCTATAAATTTATGAATTAAATGACTTTGTATAGGTTTGTGAATGAAGTGACTTGTATAAATGTATAACAGAAGTGACTTGGAGGAGCCTCCCTCACCTATTAGGTAAACTCGTTACTCCCACTATATCGACCTCGTGGACCTGAGATCAGTGCTTAGGCACACATAACAAAACATATCATTGGTTAATGTACGCTTATATTTTAATCATGGGGGAGTAACAAATTTATTGGCGATTTACGCCGTCGGAGGTTGGGCCCTACCCGTGCTGGCTTCACGTACAGTCGGTTCACAAGTATTAGCTAGGCTTGGGTTTTCCCAAGGTCATTGATCTCTAGGCTTCAGACGCTAGAATTTTGCCCCTTCCCACACTTTTTGCTACCGTTGTTTGTCTCAAGATGAAATCCCAGCTTGTAAATTTAGTTAATGTTGCTGTCAACAATAAATCTGTTAACTTCTGGCTTACAAGATATTTCCACTCAATCCTGCGAGCAAAGGATTTGTCAACATTTCAGTTCTTTATCCATGTGTCGGCCACTTCCACCTTAACAAAAGAAAGGGTGGCATTACCTAAGTTCTCGTTACCCTTGTTAATGACTAGTCATTTAATTCCCATTGATACTAACTTCTTCGGATCATTTTATACGACATTTACTCTTACATAATCGGGTTCTACTCGCTTCCCTGATTAATTTGAATATACATATGGCCTAAGTCTAATAACTGCTTCATCCAATGATATTTATAATTGTTTCTAATTTTTATTGCCCGACATTAGGGTTTATTTTTCAGTTACTCTACACAAAGGAGGCTGAGTGAATAACTTGCTACAAGAGTTACTGTCGAAGACAAAGATAAGTAATTTATTTTAAAAGGCCTCCAAACCACATCAGTATAAAAAAAGTAGATGATGTAAAAAAACTCCACAGTACTTTTATAATAATAATAATAATAATAATAATAATACTTACTCACTGGCACTATCGAACCCGTAGGTTCATGGCCGCGCGGACATAAGCTCTCCATACATCCCTATCCTGAGCTAATCCTTTCCAATCATTCCCCGTATAATCTACCCTCAAATCATAGTTAATATTATTCTCCCACCTCATTCTTGGTCTACCAACTGGGGCGTTTTCCCTCTGGCTTTCCTACAAGGAGCTTCCATGTAAGTCTTTCATTCCCCATACGTACATGTCCTAATAATAATAATAATAATAATAATAACTTTGTTTTACCTGGCAGAGCTAAGGTCTTAAGGCCTTGTCTACCACTCAACCAGGATAGAAAAGAAAATACAAAAATTATTCTTACATCTAAATTACAATAGAGAAAAATATTACACGGTATAATCACAATATAATTATTATTTACAATATATTTTTATTTAATCCAGATTTAAGGAATGAAACATAAAATGTACAAGATAGAAAAATAAAAAAAACTGTTAATAACATAGAACAAATTTAACGCTTGAGAAAAATTAATTATTTAACAATAGGTAAATGTATAAGCGTGACTTACCAAGTGTGTCGTCTTCAGAAGAATGCTAGCAGTTATAATTGAAAGTATTGGAGTTGTACTCCGAAAGACAATCACAACAATAAAATAGAATACCTTTGTGAACCAATTCATTGATATTTTGTTTAATATTCAATCAAGACATATTCAAGTAATGTCAAGTCAATTGTATAAAATTGTTAATCTGTAAATGTCAATTGCACGGCGTTAGCATCAACTCTTTCACTATGTATTGTAGCGCCAATCAATACTGGATATTGCAAGTTATTTTACTCGTTTAGCGGTTATGCATCAACAATCTAAGAGTAGGAACATTTGGCGCGTAACTGCATGATTCAAAATTTAGATTAGCATTTATGAAGATCTGGTTTCATAGCCGTTTGTTGCAAAACATAGAATCTCTAATAGCACTGATGACGTTCACATTGTTCTTTAATAATAAGACTATATTTAATTATTTGACGCTAAAAGTGTGCGTACACTTAATTTATGAGCCAGTGCAACAGATGGCATCAAAATCTCTTATTTTAGATGGTCCTTAGCAGTTGATGCATAACATCGTTACCTGTTGTCTAATAATTAATTTTTCTCTATTTATTTAATTTTATACTATGTCATTATTCTTTTTATCGTTTTTTTATATATCTTGTACATATTATATATTTAATTCGTTAAATTTAGAGTAAATCAAAATACATTATAAATATTAATTGTATTGTATTCATAACATATTGTAATTTAGATGTAAGACTATTTTTTGTATTTTTTAAAACCTGGTTGAGTGATAGACAAGGCCTTAAGGCCTTAACTCTGCCAGGTAAAATAAAGCTATTATTATTATTATTATTATTATTATTATTATTATTATTATTATTATTATCGTACAATTAAGAAGAAGAAATGTTCAAATATATTTTTCTTCTAACATTTATTATGAGAAAAATGCCATTACGTCAATGTATTCTGTATCTCGACTCAATCTTTACTTATGGTACTTTTGTAAAACGTTAATAGTGTTTTTTTAAGGGCATCTATAGATTAATACGTGAAGAAAAAACTTTGTACCCCTTTTTAAGCACATTGTGTGCACGGAAGAGTGTGATATTTGGCATAATTGAAGTTCATATAGAGAAGGAGTGCAGAAAAATAAAATGTACAGCTCGAGACCAAGCTCTGTGTGTTTGCGGGGAGAAGTGTGGGGTGTGCGAGGAGGTATACTTCTATGTTTCTCATATACTAACAGCTGAGTCAGAAAATTCCTTTCAGACGCACGGAGCTGGGTCCCGAGCAGTATGTATAATATGTGTTACAAATAAATTAAACAAAATAAAATAAATTGTCTCTAAGGAATTTATGTGTATTACTCATTCGTGTACTCATTCATTTGTTTACGTTCATACTGAAAGTGCATTGTTGTAAAAAGAAAACTGTGCAGCAGCAATGTGAATTGACTTCTCGCGTATTTATTATTAGTGGTTTAAAAAAAGTGAGTACATTTTATTATTTAAATTAAACCCTGTCTAATCTAGGTTTCAGTAATTTCATTACATATTTTTTTTATATTTACAAATTCGCACCTACTTCCATTATGCCTCGACATTGAACATTGACTGGTTCGGAGTGAGAGACAAAGAAGAAGGGATATACACATAATAATAGGCCAAATGCAATTTTAAATAGTACAAATAGTATATAAATGTCAAATGACGCGTTATCGTTTTTTTAAATATGACTTAGCCAAGCTATACCACATATTTTCTATCGTTCGTATTTTTAAAATAAATCGAAATTTAATGCTTAATGACGTATTTGTGACAAACAAACATTTAATGAATTGTGGTCGAATTTCGACCGCTAGGCGACCACTAGTTCAATCAAATGTGTTTCCTGAAATTTTTACTCTTTTTAGATGTTCAGTTTTGTAAAATCGCTCCTCGATTATCATTCTTAACGTCTGGCATATTGCAAAGATCATTCCATTCGTTCTATTTAGCATTGAACATGTCATCATGATATTCAAACAAATTTCACCATAAACTTAATAATTAATATATAATTAACTGATGCTTCAGTTGAAATTAATCGATTCTGGATCCATATTAATATGTCAAATTACAATAATATTGCATTATCAATGTTTTACTATTATTAAATTTAAAACAAAGACAAAGAAAACCCCCAGAAAAAATCTTAAACGAGTTAGTCAAGTAGGAGTGTTAGAGAATCGTACTCGATTTCATCCTCCCGCGTCATAATAAACCAATACGGTTTTTTTCCTTAGTCAAGGCGAAAATATTGTGGAATGAGAAATTACCAGGATCAATTTCATCATAACCTTTACAACTAAATATGTGATTTTATTTATTAATGCCTATTAAAACCATTTTTATTTTATTAAAATTGAGTAACCATTTAGGGGACCCGCAAGGCTCTATACCGATAATGTAAAATTCATCAAATTAAATTAATGAATTATTTATTATAAGTCGATTATCCAAAATTTCCCACGTATTTATTTATCACGTTGTCGCCAATCAGCTTAGCGGTCCCGGAAACTATGGATTCGACAACTAGTCTCGATCATTTTA
This sequence comes from Diploptera punctata, assembly GCA_030220185.1. Taxonomy (NCBI): domain Eukaryota; kingdom Metazoa; phylum Arthropoda; class Insecta; order Blattodea; family Blaberidae; genus Diploptera; species Diploptera punctata. The sequence goes on from JASPKZ010008888.1 coordinate 1,419,393, forward strand.
GACATTTTATTTTTCATCCCCCCCACCATTAATATGAAGGCTTAATTCGACTTAAACAGCATAATCTCAGCAACCCCGGGAACCATGCATTCAATACTAACATCAGACGTTTTAGATTTTGTTCACAGGTCATACTTGGACTAAAATGTTATCGGGACTGTTACTAATCAGCTTAGCAACCTAAAAATTAAGTATTCGACACTAATCTTGGTGCCTTTGACAGTTTAATGTTGACCCTTTCTCACCTCACTTAATAGCTCAAGGGGTCAAATTTGGAATTAAATATCATCGGGACAGTCATCAATCAATTAGCTACTCCGAAAACTATGTATTCGAATCCAGTACTAGGAGTCTCTTACCCCACCTTTAGCATCTTTTCCAGATTGTAAGTTGTATCGAGTTTGATTGAAAATGTTACATACATTCCTGAGTTATGCTGGAACATATACCGTTTCGATGGTCTTCGCTTATGTTATATCCTGTACCCTCTTCCTTACTTCCTAGGGTCTCTTGTATCTTACACCATCTGTTCTATATTGTAAATTTATATACGTACTAAGTCTGATTCAAATACATGTAGGCGTTCGAAAGTGGCTCACATAAACATACATACATCCGCAATTATTGTTGCTTAATAGCATATCTAAACAACAATCTAATGCATTTCGAAATGACTTTCATTTCGATGTAATGATTCGACATAATGATTTTTATTCATCGTGTTTCTATTAGACATATAAATTGTATGTCTGAATATTCTAAAGATATCCTTGAAAATAAACAGATACGCTTGGTAGAAACGCTAAATGATATCTGTCAGTATAAAATAGGGTAGAGGGCATTCAGGAAGAAAGCTAGTACAGTATTAGTGTCATGATGTGACCTATGATCAATATCCACACCCAGTGGCGTGCAACAGGCTAATTTTCTTGAATTTGCTCACTCTTTCCATAACAGACACACATATGATAAATGGTAAGGCTATTACCTGGCTTAACATTGTATATAAAGCTCACTGCTATAACTGGACTTTAAAAACCTCCCCTCCCTCAAGGAATCACTCAAGCTCACTTCCCTTACTTTTTTTTTCTAGGTAACATAATTGGACGACGTTATGCATCGGCTAAACGCCATTTTGAACATTTACATTTTTATGTCATCTGTTGAACTGGCTCATTAAGTAAGTGTACGCACACTGTTAGAGCCAAATATTTAAATAGAGCCTTATTATTAAAGAAACATGTAAACGTCACCAGTCCTATCATAGATTCTGTGTTTTGCAAAAAACGACTATGAAACTAGATCTTCATAAATACTAATCTAAATTTTGCATCATGCAGCTTAGTGCCAAATGTTCCCGTTCTTATATTGTTGATGAATAACTGAGTATTTAGGTTTGGTGCTAGAATAAATAGTGAAGATTGTCAAGATCATATGATTTATTAATGTTATGACATCCAGAGCCCAGAAAATTTAAAATATGGTTTACAAGAACTGCCCTGAAAATGGAAAAGTATCTTCTGTCTCATTCAGTTTTATTTAGTATTATGTGAATCATATTTTTCGTACATGAAGTCCATATACTCCTATTTTATAAACAATAAAGGTAAAAAAATCAGGCGCTTGCCAATTCAGAGGTTATTGTAATAGGCAAAAAAAATCAGGCGCTTGCCAATTCAGAAATCATTGTAATAGGCGACGGAGTTAGGACTTTAGTAGTAGTAGGACTTTATTAGACAAAAAAGTAAGATATTTACAATATTATTTACAAATATGGGTCGCACGGGCAGTAAGCCGTACGTGCTGTTGACAGTTCGTTACAATAAAGTAATAATTGGTACTAGTGTAAAGAAAAATAAACAAAAACAGCAATAACATTACAATTGCATAAAGAAAACACAATAAAAATATTACAATTAAATAATAACACAATAGCATTATACACTAAAAACATTAACATTACAATTACATAAAGAAAACACAATAATATTACAATTAAGTAATAACACAATAGCAATAGCATTACAATTACATAAAGAAAACACAATAATAATATTACAATTAAATAATAACACAATAGCATTATACACTAAAAACATTAACATTACAATTACATAAAGAAAACACAATAATATTACAATTAGGTAATAACAAATAGCATTAGAGAACCACACTGTTCATCAGTAAAATTTGTTCTATTTTCTTTTTGCGCGATAGTGCGTTTTGTCGTACTTACAGCAATGGCGACCATGATTGAAAGTTCAACTTCCTACATTTCGGGCTTGCCAACCTAAATAACTATACTGTAATAAAATAACTAAACTGTAATACTACATATTACAAACATGCGTGTGGGAAGTAAAACCACTGTCCTCTATGTATATTACATATAATGTATATACAAAAAAAATCCAAAAGGTAGTGACATACATTATACGAAACAAATAACTACATTTTTAATGAACTGAACTTTATTTGAAACAATATAAAACAGTAAATACGTACTTGCCGCCATTTTTATCTCTAATTGGTCTCACGACCTCCTGTTGTTTCAAGTAATAAACATTGCCCACACTGTTAATGTTAGTCAGTTGTTTATAATGAGTGCAAATATTTCCAACAAAGATGTTATTATTGTATTATTATTTCGAAAACACCATCGCGCAAAAAATAATGTACACCCTTCGACAAAAAAAAAATGAGTCATCTCTTGAACGCACATTTCTTCTAAGTCATACTCGGTACTGCGCTGAGTTCAAACTAGGAAACTAGTCATAATTGTGCAGTCCCTGAACTACTGTGTTATGTGGCATGAACTGAAGACTCTCCTACGTGTCCTGATCAGGGATTACAATGGGATGCCACGGCTGGTACAGAGTCATCTACAATTGGTAACGTAACTACGTTATGTGGCGTCCGTAGCTCAATCCCGGTGGCGCCTTTGGTCGTTGTAGCAGAATTTAAAAGTAAAAAACAAATGCAAATTGCGAGGCGCAAGACACGCATTCCCGTCAGCCATCGGTTCTCTATGGTCAGCCATTACGTTATTAATGAATTTTATCTGTCCTTGAAACAACGAAAATGCTTTTGAAATGTTGTGCACCAAGGCTGCAAGAATTATATTGGAAGAGGCAAACCACTTTTCTGCTTCACTCGAGTTCAGACATTTTGAAACATTTATTTACAATATATGTATATTTCGAAAGTTGAAATATTTGAGTTAAAATTACTTGTTTTGGTATTTAAAAATAAGTTTTTGTTTAATTCGTATATGCCATATTTAATATTAATATTAAATATAAAAATACATTAATATTAAAATTATTCATATATTAATCATTTTTTAAGATGAATCTATTTTCAATGATAATTTGCTGGGAAAAGATAACATTTTAAGATAATTGTAATGATATATTTTTAAATTAATTATATATATTTTAATAATATATTTTTAAATAATTATATATTTAAAAATTGGTAATATATATAAAGCTTTCAATGTGACAATTTGAGTACATGGATATTTAATAATTGTAAAAAATATGAGTTTCATTGCAAAACTTCAATGCTAGTACGTTGTAACACAAATTATCTTTTAACAAATTTCAGGTGTTCGAAATGGCTAAGATTTTGCAGTCTGGAAGACAGATATAAGACTGCTGCAAGTGTCCCCAGAGAGAAAGGCTGTGTGTGGATCATTTCGTGGAGACTGCAATGAACAGGATATGTGGCACAAATAGGGAATGAAAGAGGGGTAATGAAGCTTCTTTGTAGGAAAACAAGTGGGAAAACTCCCAGTTGGTAGACCAAGAATGAGGTGGGAGAATAACATTAACCTAGATTTGAGGGAAGTAGATTATTCAGGAGATGATTGGAAAACATTAGTCCACATGCCCATGAACCAATCAGTTCGATAGTTCTAGTGATGTAATCAACTTCTTGTTCAGTGTTCCATTCCATCTTTTTCTTTTCTAACTGGGACTGCACATGGCCTCAATATAGTTCGATTGGCTGATGTTTCCATTAAGCACAGTGAGAATTTTTGGCTCAACTGCACTTCTACTAGCGCTTGATTTTTCAGTTATATTGTTGTAAACTATAGCTCTTCTTCTGTATTTACTAACATTATTTAATATTTTAAACTCTTTCAAACAATTTTTATAATTTTGAAGTATTTATTTAAATATGCAAATCACAATATTATGAACTGTTAGTCAATATTGTGATGCTAACTGCTATTTTCTCCACAGAGTATATTCCTTAGTCTATGATTTTTCTATTGCTGTTTTGGGTTATCGCTGGTTGGATCAGCGTTAGGGAGTGATAAGTAAGTGTACACCCATTTTTAATAAATGTTTGGTAATTTTAATATTATTAATATATTTTTTAACATAGATTTGGGGATTTATTGCATATATTGGTCATTTAAATTTCATAGCGACGGATAGTAATCGAGGATGATAATTGATTGTGGGTTATTGCTGGCTCTATAAATTCTGGCGCATGCGCACTGTTGTTCTATAGGACTTTGAAAATATTTCACGCTAGTTTAAGTGCAGTTTTTCCTAATTTTTTCTATGTCCCAGGTAGAAACCTACCACGCACATGCACCAACAGGTTATATTTTAAAATTGTTTCCCACTATTTATAATAAATTTTACAATTTTAAGTAACGATTATTTCAACATATTTTTCTATGATATTTAACTATATATGTAACATGAAGACGTGGCAGCCATATTGATTTGAACGAATATTCTATACAACAGTGCAGCCAATATAGAATATGAACTTTAGAATTTCAGAACTTACTATTTATTTTGGGGCATTGCATTCTTTCATAGGTTACAGTGCTTAAATTGCATTAGGTTAACTTTAAGGTTTGTTAAATAGCATGTATAATGTTGGCTGCATCGCATTATTCCATAGAGTAAACTGCTTTGCGTTTGTTGGTGCATGTGCAAGGTGTCTGCCTGGGACTTGGAAAAAATTCTCACTGCGCTTAATGGAAACATTATCCGTTCGATCTGCCTGCACATTCATTACACTAAATTACCATGTATAAATGTAAAGACATTGTAAGAAATAAATATTCTCGTAGTGTAACAAGTAAATTATATTTAAATTCCTTATTATATTAATGTGTCATATTTAGTAATTGTATAATCTTGATTAATGCAAGGACACATTTTCTGAATAATTCAGTGCTAGAATGAAATACTTTTGTTACTTAAAGTTGTTGTTACTTAAAGTTTATTTGATTAAACAGTTAGGTTTCATAAGTAACTAGCACTTATTTCTTCACTTACTTCAATAACAGCGAAGGGACTAGCATCAAAAACTATGGTAAATTTAACCGAGTGGAATTATTTTTGTGTAAACAAAATGGTTGCAGATTACCCATTGTGGACAATTTTATTTTGACATTTGATTATGAGCTAGGTTCACTGATCATAATTTTCAATACTTTGTATTTAACATTTATTGTTAACACAATGAGGTTATGTATTAATTATTTTTAAATAATAATATAAGTACCTTGTTTTAATCCATCTTCCTGAATTTGAATTGATTTTTATTCAAGAAATGAAATCATGAAGACCTTTCAAAACATGTTTCATCTTCAAGCAGAAAACGAAATGTGTTTTGTAAGGCATTTGGTACCAAATTACGTGCCGAAGATGAAACATAAGTTCTGAAAGGCTTTATGATTTTAAAATTTAATGAAGTTTTTGGAATAAAAATAAATTTTCATTGAGGAAGACATAAAAAAGTACTTATTATTTTATCACAATTAATACAAAATCATAATTTCTGCTAAGATTTTAAATAAATCCATGTCACTGAAAGTAAAAAAAAAAAAATTGCATGTTGGACATAAAATGACATCCAAAATTTGCTTCTAATGTAATCATTTTACATTGTTGAATTAATATTTTCAACTTGAAGCCTCGTATTATAAACTACGCTATTACTTATGATATAATTATTATTTGTAGAAATTGTGTAGGAAAGAAGTTAAAGTTAAGTGAGATAAAGCCATAGTTTACATCACATTCCATCTAGCTCATGTACACATCAGACTGCCTTCGTGGTCATATAAATGTCGTTGCTTTAACATTGCTGCTTTAGTGCTGCTCTTCCGATTAAGTTCCAGTTGTAATGTAAAAAAAACAAGATGTAACTGTGTTTTCATTGGTCGAATAACTGTTTTATCTTTGAGCATGTAAGAAAATATAGTTCTCTTTATAACACTTGAAATAAAGAAAATAAAAGTATTATCTAGCACATGTATATATAATTTATATTGGAAAATTTTAAAATTGTAATTAATCATATGAACATTGTTATATTGTTACGCATGCAGAATACATTGGAATTTCAGTTGTTTAAAATGGCCGGTTCTATATATATAATAAAATTATTTACAAACAGTTCAGTGAAAATTGTGCTACATTAGTTCTTTGAGGTTGTGATAACAGAATTTACAGGTGAGTCAGCATAGGGCATATATTTTGCTCGTAATGAAATTTTAAATAAGATTTGTTGACATCATGGAAAAGGCATAAAGAACGGATTAGGTAAGCACATAGACCAATATACTATCTGCTCTTAAAGTGATCCTCGTCAAAACAAAACCATGTGACCTGCTCGCTTTTCATTGGTTATTGACACCGACATACAATGTAGAAGCAATAAGTATACGGAAAAGTAGTTACCTCCATTAAATTAAAAATACATTGTCTGAAAATACTGGTTATTCTTCTTAAATGACAATAATAATATTCAAAACACAGAAAATATTCTAAAATATATCTAGTCAATAATGACAACTTAAAATAGTTCAGTACATATGGATGATGTATTGGAGTCATGCTTTAGTCAACAACATGGCTGAAAGTGTTGAGTCTTCTGTTGCCATCTAAAATTGTAAAACAAAGTCTGGCAAACCTTCGACTAGTGGTAAAAAAAACTTATTTTAAATGTATTTCACAACTTTAGTGAAAAGTATCTAGAACTTCGAGGAAAAGTTATAGTGAATTTAACATGTGAGGTTACCGGTGTGTCATGTGTAAGTATAATAGTGCTCGGAAAGAAAAAAACACATAGTAAGGTTGTAACTCCCAGTAAAAAAAGGAAGTGTGTGCAATATGCTTTCGTTAAGTGTGATGAATTTGTGGCAAATGCAATTTGAGTTATAGTGCATAATTTATTTTTCAAAAATGAATTATATACTTCACACATGTGCTCCCCTTCAATATGACAGTAATTGTGGAGCATTTGTTTATGTTAGGATCATTCTAACAGCGGATAAGGTATATATAATTTTTAGTCATAAATAAATAAAGAAGAAATGTAAGTTCCTAATTATTGGTACAATTTTACCTTATTTCCTATAATATACAATGATGCCTAAAAACAATGTTTATATTGATGACAATTCCGTTCACATTTAAGTCATATGGCAGGTGAAGTGGCAGCATGGTTATCACAATAGATAATGGTGGTGAAGTAATATCTTATGCAAGTTTGTTTGCATTACGACTGGAACTTAGCACAGAACTCATGTCGTTAACAATTTGATTTTAGAACAATCAGAATAGGTTTATTAATTTATTATTGTACAGATGTTTTTTTTATATATATTGTATACTGTATTGCATAAAATGTGTGAGAGAAGTGTAGAGTAAGCCAAATGTATGTTTGTGGAAGAGCTCATAATGCATTTTCTTAATTTGAAATGAATAAATATAATTTAACACATTTCTTTACATTTCATTCTCCATCATTTCCCATTCCATTTTCCCTGTAATATAAATGCATATGTATAAATATATTTATATGTATATATATATGTATAAATATATTTATATGTATATATATATATGTATAAATATATTTATATGTATATATATATATATATATATATATATATATATATATAATAATAATAATAAAAAAAAGTGGCTGGTTACATGTAATTTCATAATTCGACGTTAGGGGGCGCTGTTGTACAATGTAATTTCAAATTTGCCTAACAGATGGCGCTGTTTTTCATCTACCTGGTTCATAGTTTCTGACACCAGATGGCGCTGTTTTTCATCTACCTGTTTCGTAATTTCTGACACCAGAGGTGCTGTAGTAGTATAGTTCTTCTTTTTCCGTTTAGTACCAGTACATGATATTAGATGTCACTAGGCTACTTCTACACTAGCGCCGCTTGTGGCACATACGCAAAACTCACTCACCGTGGCATCCCGTTATAATAATAATCCCTGGTCCTGATAGCTCAGCGGTAAAGCATGCGGTCACTGTTTCTGTTAATGAAGATCGCAGGTTCGCGTCTTCCTCAACTATTTAAAATTTTCGTTGATTTCACTCTCGGTATTTCGATGCAGGCTTCATCTTCTGGAGTTGTAGTAGTATTGAATTAACTGTATGTTTAATAGAGGGTTTTGCTCATTAGGCATATTTTCGTTGAGAATGTTTGTATTCTTGGCCTTTTTGATAATTTCGATTTTTTCTAAAATGTTAATAGTATGTGTTATTTTCTCTGTGTATAATTGAAATTGTATTATCGATATTGTTGAAACTGTGGCCGCTCTCTGAAATGTGTTTAGCGAAATTTGATTTTATTGTTAAAGGAGAAGGCAAATCAAATTTCGCTGTTCACCAGATTTGAGTCCAATCGAAAATGTGTAGGCTACGATAAAAATAGAGATGAACTCTAATTGGCCTGCAGATGCACGAAAGACGAAAGATGTCTTATGGGCACAAATTCAAGACGCCTGGGATGCTAGCCGATCGTCCACGTGCCTGTAGAAATTTGATTGCATCAATGTCCCGTAGATTGAGGCCGGTAATAGATGCTGAGGATTCATACACCCGATATTGATTTTGTTTTTGTTAAAGTTTTAATTTTAGAATATATTATTTCCTTTTCTCATTTACTTATTAGAAGAAGGTTTTAATTTATGTTTTTGTGTGTGCATTAAAGCCATAAAACTCAAATATAAAATTAAATATGAAACTACATTACAGACAAAATGCTATTCTAACATTCCGTTAAAAAAAAAGGTAGAATGGGAATCGAACCCGTGAGGTTACGATCACAGACGATGTCTATTAAACCTCTCGATCACGGAAACACACTAAGCCAAACTCTCTCTTTAATGTTGCTTGAGTGTGCACTGCATTAACTAGCAAACAACCCAGTACAAGTATTGAAAACGTGTTGATGTGAATACGGCTTTTACGAGCGCTCACGAAGTTCCCCGATGGATTGATAGTATCAGCGGATGACTCATTTTTTTTGTCTAAGGGTGTACAACGCACATTTGGGAAGTATTTTACAGAATCTCGGAAATTAAACATTTTCCTCGATTCTGTAAAACCCACTTCCCAACCTCGCATCGTAAATACTATTGCGAAATGAAAAGTGTATATATTTTCCTAAATTTGTTCTATTTTAATATATATAAATTTTCAATGTGAATAATTCATTCTCATCACGTCTAACAAGGAAAGTACTTGGGCTCGAACAAACACATACACCAAAATTGTGTGAGAGATAATTTAAAGGTTCCTTATTGCACTAGTGATACTCGCTCATATCCAAAACCCTGCAGTCGTCCGTTAGAGGCCTCTGCGTGTGCCATGCATCATTGCACATTAACCTGCCGGTACGCCAGTCAGGACCAGTAGGGACGGTGCAGTGTGCCTCTGAAGTTGCGTTTTGTGAAGTTATTTGTGTAGTGAAGCGTCAGATGGGTCGGCGATTGGTAATCAATCCTGCTAATGTATTACGATTGGTTGAGATGAAGTTACGAAGAACTCTTCTTCGTGAAGATGGTGTTGGTGTACAAGATAAATCATTCGCATGTTTTCTGGTATTTATTATAGTGCAGAAATATGAGCATAAGTTAGAACAGATGCTGTTGTAACACTAACACATAATTATGATGCTAGTGATGATAATGATGAACTCATTGCAAGCGGTAGTGATACGGCAAGTGCGGAAAGAGGCGATGGAAGTAGTGAAAGTGAATTCCAACCATCTCCTGATAAGAAGGTTAAAGTCGCAAGTATCATCACGGCGTTTGATGACACACTAGAGAACATATACGATGATTATCACGTAAGAGGTTTCAACACATACGACAAGCTTCTGAAAAGATACCCTAAACTGAAGGCTAAAACCAATATTAAAAATATACTGGACTACGTGGTAAAGAAACGAGAAGGAAATACAGTTTTCAAAGGAAATCGTACACTGCAGTTCAAGATCATCAAGAAGTGTGTAATGGCGAAATTCGATGAAGCGCGAGAATGCGGTTCCGCCGTTCATTACTGGCATTTACAACATTGGGCATCACATAAGTGATTATCAAGTCAGAAATAATTAAAAAATTCTTGCTAGAGTTAAATAAAAACTTTAAACTTACTTTTCTCGCAACTTACATAATGGCGCATAGCCAGTTGATGCACAACGCCGTCCGATTATAAATAGATTTCACTGTAGCATTAATCAATTTTAAAAACTATGCAAGCACAAAAATATACAAGTTTGCCCTAATAATTCAGACAAAATTTAAATATTACGCTCAAAGTTAATGAATTATTTATGGCCTCGCCACTAATCCTAAATTTTGAAACTTTTTTTTTGCCGCATTCAAAACTATCGAACCATTCATGATATACAGGAAGCCCCTTAAAAGCATAGTTGCATCCCTAATATGATAATGGCTAGTTGTAAAATAAAAACTACCGACACGCATCTAATGCCTCAATCATTTTCACATGATTTCAGTACAGTTTATGTTATTTCGTCATTTTCCTTTTATATACTTAATGTGTCTAGAACTCTAGAGCAGCGGTTCCCAACCTTTTCCAACTCGCGAACCTCTTCCACAATGATCTGAGTTGGGTGAACCACTGACTTTTAAATATAGGCCTACATACAGTAGACATGCACAAACTTTAATTCCAACCCTTAACGGTTAAAACCAAAAGTTACTCTAGTTACGGCTTAAAAATTACAAAACGTGTAGGCCTAGTTGTAGCGAAATCAAATGCATTCCTAAAGTTGTTACATAACTGTAAATCATATATTCGCGGAAAATACTAATTTATTGTGGAAAATAATGTGATTAATTCCCGATGTTACACATATAACACGGGGCATTATAGGGTTAATTTAATTTTAAAATAATAATAATTATTACTATTATTATTACTATTATTATTATTATTATGCTGCAGTAATTAATGATATCAATAATAGACCTAACCTTGAAACCAGCCATTAAGAAAAATTTTTGGCGCACCCCTTCAAATATTTTGCGAACCCCCAGGTTGGGAAACGATGCTCTGGAGGAATAGATCTTCAAAAACTGTATAGTAAAGTCGAAAACAAACCGGGTTGAACCTTTTGCGGTATAAATAAATAATCAGTACTTGAGCAACATTTGCACCTTTACATACCTATATCATAATACAGTGAGATCAGTATAGTATTGGCCAGCAAACGCGGGGTTTGTGCTGTACGATGACGAAGGCTTATACGTGCAGACACGGGACTTGAAATGTGCGCTGACTAAGCAGTATGACTTTAAATGTGAGCTGACTCAGCTGTATACGAGTACATCCCACGCATTCACGGTCAGTCAGATAGTGTGCTTCGAGTAGATAAGATGCTCGCTTGCTTTTCCTTGTGAACTGAATGACGTGTGCATAACTGTAAACTGTATAATGACTAATATTGTTTTTCTACTGAACAACGTGGATTTATTTATGATCAATATTTGTTAACTGTCCACCGCTGTGGTCTCGAGGTAGTGTGCTGCCTTGACACGCAGCGGGCCTGGGTTCGATCCCCGTTCGGGGCAGTTTTTCTAGGTGAGGTTTTTATCGGGGTTTTTCCTCACCTGTAAGACAAATGTCAGGAAAACTTTAAGGTCCAAACGGTCCCCGAAATCATATGGCCATCGTCATCATCATCCTTCATCGGTGTGGAAAGCAACGGGAAGCTACCACACCTACAATTCCCTAGTAAAGCTGCAAGCATAGCATGAAAATGCTATGATTGCAGTGAAGGACCTGCCTTCGGGCAGAATTACTATGGATGGATGGATTTGTTAACTGGCCAGTCTGCCAGCCAGGTACGAAGACTTTTTGAAACACGATTCCCGGGTGTAAAAATTCCGTCGCGTTCAACAGTCCACAATCTGTACAACAAATTTTATAAAGAGGTGTCAAAAATGTATGGACAACGAAGGTGAACAGTTCCAGCACCTGCTTCAATAAGGTTGGTAAGTAACACAATTTGTAAAATAGTGACGAAAATGTGTGTGGTTGTATCACCACGATCCTACACTGTTCCTTCCCCGCCGCGAGTGCGTCAGCAGTCCCCGCGTCTGCTATCCAATGCTATACTGATCGCACTGTAATATTTTCATTATTACAGTTTTTTTTTGTTTCTTTACTTTGTAGGTACTTTCACATGCCCCACGCCATCCGTGCCTTATAGGAATACGACATGTCGGGAGAGGATTTGAAACTCTGGATCGCATACTTATTTGACCACACAAGGACACTGAGGGCTTCCCCGGATGTGTGCCTAGTTCAATGCCACGGCCACCTCCAAAACAACATAAACAAGTAAAATTATTAAATAATTTAAAATAAATATTTACTCCTTTCTTCAGATAAATGCATGCTTATTTTTAATTTACTCCTGATGCATGGGTCCTATTAAATCTGTTAAAATGTTAAATGAGAATTTCCAAAGTCTAGTTTCGTTCTTCGCACTTTCCTGTATTTTTTGTGCAATAAATAATTTATCTTGTCTGCAAGTTCTAAGTTTTATTTCAGTCCTCAACATTGTACACACAAATGTCTGCGACAGTTCCCTTTCCACACAAAACCCACGTGAAGAGGTAAAAGGAGAAATAGTCAATTACTTACCAAATCTGAAATCTCACCTCCTTGAAAACGTATGATACCTGTCATTTTTTTTACTTATATAGAGATATTATTTTAACGTGATACGAGATTGTAGAAATGCCAGATAAATTGTTACGCGCTCTCCTGGAACCAACCTAGCAGTGGCCCAACCGTCATTTTCTGGCATCGCATTATAAAAATGTCTCTGTACAATTGTGGAAAAGTAGTTATGCAAAACAATTATAATATTAAAGCATCATATGTGAGATAAAAGATTTGTAGAGAAAAATTGCTGTCCAGTACAGTTTATGAAACTCGAATAACTCGAACCTTGCCTTAACATTCATACAATATTCTTCAATATTTTAGATGGAAACAGCACTTTATTCAAGTGATCCTTAATGTTGTCATAAACATATTTCTCTAAATGTATTCCTCTCTAAGATAACCCAGGTTGAAACTTTCGGGGCTCATTTAACTATTTCTGAACTATCAGTCTTCTACTCAGTACTGATAGGCACGCATAGGCCTAGTGTCTGGATTGAAGTCCGCTTAAGCTATGAAACGTAGTTGTAATTAATGTTTTCTACTATATTTCCATCCAAGTAATACCTTAGTTGCCTACAATAGTCTCTCTGAGGCGATAACTTTTAACTCGCTAACATCCGTAGAGAAATAGCCTAAACGTAATCAAATTAGCCTGGTTAAGTACCTCCCGCATGGAAGCATCCTTGCCCAACGTGAAGATGTACGCATAGAGACAGACGGTCTATTAACCAGAAATTTAAAACCCCAATTTAACTAGGTAACTAATTGTTCAATTGATTAGGTTGTTTTTAAGAATCAAGATGTATTAGTTTTAACCTATTTCTTCTCTCGAATTTTTTAATGCTTAACAATTCTTTGTCGTGGACATTGAAATTAATACGATTTTTATAGCTTTGCAATAAATCCTATTTAAGGCCTATATGAACTCGAAGCACGGTCTGCCAGACGTGCTTTTCCTTCTTATTACTGCAGTAACATGAGATCACACTGCTATTGAATTCTGACCTAGTCAGTGAGCTCCAAATATAAAATGTTATACGGATTAAGTGTTCTCTTTTAACTCTGTCTCTTACCGAATTCTGAAGGAATGAAGCTATAGAAGTTGTTCTCACAAAAATGTGTTTCTTTTTAATTTTTACAAATCATCATCGATCCTACTTAGAAGATACACAAAAGGCCATCTATATTACTTATAATCTGATAAAGCTACAGCGACTGCAATTTGTTTTTTTTTTTTGGAATCAAACTCGAGATATAATAATGAGTTAAGGAAATGTAAGATCGAGTTCGTTTATCAATAATATCGGACCATTAGCAATGGGTGTGTATATGCAACTAAAATTTAAAAACCGCTGTAGTAGCAGCTATTTTAGATTTTTCGCAATGAAACTCGATATATGCCGTTGAAATATGACGAGAAAGGTATTCTTCAAAAATCAGCAAAATCCGATCATCAGGAGAGGGATTTTACCTGAAAGCCGTAATTTAAAATAGCTCTAGCGGCGCCATGTTTGTTTTTCTCGCAACATAGCTGGATACATATGAATTAATTAACAAATAAACACATAGGTCTATCCCGAAACCAGCAAAATCGGGCTAAAAATTCGATTTGCTGAAGAATTTTCTTTGTTTATGCAGTTCCTACGTAACGGACTTTTTAGCATCGAGCTTTGACTTTCCCACGAAACCAATCACATCCTCTAATTTTCCTTATACAAAAAATTAGATTGATCTTGTCAACAACCGAATATTAGAACATAATACTGTGTATCATTACTCGATATTTACAAGTTTACTTGGTCACACTAATTTCCTTAAAACAATTATTGAAAGCACAAATTTGGGGAAAATTAATAGAAAGGGCAACAAAGATGGTTTTGGAACATGTAGCAGAAAAGAGTATAGGATGCCAGGACTATCAAGAAATAACTGAAGGAAGAGAAGAATGAATTCAATGATAAGGCATTGCTTTACAAGATGATGATGATGATGATGATTGGCAAGTTTTTTATTACATAGGCTTAAACCCTAAAGGGAACTGAGCATTAAACAGTATTTGAAGTAGGCCTCATTTGTTTATAGTTAAATAATGCAAATTTGCATTTTATTTATATTTTAAGTAATAAAAAATGTTATATTGATCCTAAAATATAACATTGAATCCAAGGAAATACAGTATAAAAAATTAAATAATTTCCTCTCTATTAAATAGTCGTAATAACATACTAAATTGAAAAATATAAAGTTGAAATATTAAAATTGGTATACCCGAAATAGCAGTCGCACTCAACTAAATCAACTTCTGTTTAAAAAACTGTCTTTTAAATAGAAGTTGATTTAGTTGATAACGAATATTTCAGGTATGTAATGTAATATTTTAACTTTATATGCATAACCTCAACGGTGTTTTACAATGAATTTTAGAAGTATTGATTAAATTGAAGAATTCAGTATTTTAGCTTTTACAACACAAAGGTATGTTAGTTCAATTTAGATAGAATTTTTTATCACTCACCTCATACTGTACAATATGAGTTGAGTGATAAAAAAATTCAACCTAAATGAATATACTTCATAGTGTGAATTCCTAAAATAAGTAATGTTAGTTCAATGTT